>CM055363.1:15909720-15980860 GCA_029228515.1 Populus alba x Populus x berolinensis
GTTTTGGCGCCGTTGCTGGGGAGGTAAATTCTTTGAATAAATTATAATAATTTAATTTATTTTCTTCTCTTTTTCATCCACTTTTCATTTTTAATCTAACTTTTTATTTCTTTGTTTTGTTTTGTTTCTTTTTTCTTCTATTCCTCTTTTCTTCCTATTATTGTCTTTCTAACACGTGCATGAGAGTTTGGTCACGTAATTAAAGAGGTTCGACTTTGTAAGTATCCTCATTCATTTTCAAAAAACATGGCCGAAGAAGATAATCAATCGCTTCAATAATGATAAACTGATAAATAACCAAATGAGAACACTTAGAGACCACATGAATTCCCACAAGAACAAGTGCACCCTCATGCAGTAGTTATTCCCCTCCTGAAGCCTCTCATTTAAATTTTAAGCCAAGCATTATTCACATTTAACCATCTTTTCATGGCTTAGACTTAGAAAATCCATACTTTACTTCATGCATTTAAGGGAATTTGAGGTAGGTCCTGTAATACCTATAATGACTCAAATTGTAAGCATGAACACCATTAGATTAAAGCTATTTTTCCTTTTTCATTAAAAGATAAAACTAAAGCATGTGCTACAAAATTTGAGACCAGGAACTATTCGTGCTTGGGATGAAATACAACAACAATTTTAAAGAAGTTTTTTCCGTCTCAATAGAACGAAAACTCTTTCAAAAGACAAATCATCACTTTCACACGTCAAAAACCATGAAAACCATATTACCAAGTGTTGGGATAGGTAATCGAGATTTGCTTAATACGTTGCCCTCATCATGGTTTTGAAACATGGAGAATGGTTTCCAATTATTAAAAAAGGTGATAACACCTATAGATCTGCGAAATGGTATGAATTGAATGTGCAATGGAACTTTCGAAGATAAAAGGACCCTAATTAAGCAATGGAGTACCTAGACTATGTCAAGCCTAAACTTCTCTTACAATTAGGACTAACACGATGTACTTATTAGGCACCAAGTAAAACACAACTACCACCATACATCTAGTGGAAGGTATGCACAACCTTAAGGGAAGATCATGACCCTCCAAGCCAAGTTTGCATCTTTAAAGCTAGAAAAGCTTGAAGCACATGAATTTAAAAAGAGTGGTCAATTTAAAATCTGTTCAAGACATTGTGTGTCCAATATGTGGAAACCAAGGAACACTCAACAAATGAATTGTCCAACTTTGCCTGTCTTTTAGGGAATGTCTTCCGAGAACAAGCTCATGCTTTAAACAGTGTCCAAAGAGGACCTAACCATAACCCATACTCACAAAACGTATAACCCTTTTGGTGAAACCCACCCCTAATTTCAGTTGGAATAGTGAGTAGCAACAATGCACAAACATTCAACAAGCCAGACCGTTTCCAATCACTAAACCATAATTTTCCAATTCTGCATGGGATATGCGCACTCCTTATGCTCCACCTCCTAGAAGAAATCTTGAGGAAACAGGGCATGCATTCATTGAAAAGCATGATACAATCAACAACTCCAACTTGCTCAAAGCATGAACATAATTAAAGATACTATTGCAAAAATTAACATTTCGCTTAGTTTCCAAGAGAAAGGTAAGTTTTCCATCTCAACCACAAGACAAAATCCAAAAGGGCAATACAATGCAAATGCGGAGTAGTTTCTGGAAGCCAACACATGGGATCAAGTCCAAATCATGTCCATCACTCTTCGTAGTGGTAAGGTTATTGAAAAACCCATTCTTGAACACTTGTGAGAAAAGATGATTAGTCTATCTCTGAGGGGTAAGGAAAGGGGTTGAACCTGAAGCAAATTGCAAAGAGAAGTTGATTTCCTGCCGGCACTTTCCATTTCCTCATGCCATGACCAAACAAAGGAAAGTCAATCACAACTCTATGAAATCTTTTGAGAAACTTTCAAACAGGTAAGGGATCAATATACCTTTAGTTGGATGCTAGATAAACAGGTTTCCTTCCTATGCTAGAATTTTTTGAAAGATTTGTGCACTGTGAAGAAAAAACTGAATGTGAACAAGTAAGTGCCTTATCTTCAAAACAATAATGCTTTGAAATATAAAAGACCACTGGGGGGGGGTTGTCCCTACAATTTTCTTGCTTTATTGGAGAACATAAAATTTGAAAGAGCCCTTACTTGATCCTTGGCGCTAGTGGTGGAATTTACTTCCATACCCAGTCCTTTCAAAGTCTCAATCTAGGTGAAGATTTAAAACCAACCTCTATAATCTCCCCCTTACTTGCCGATAGGATCTGTTAAAAGTGCCTAGAGGAATAGTTGAGAGATGTGTAGTTAGTTACAAAGTTTATAAAATTCATTTACCCTGTAGAATTTTGTTGTCTTGGATACACAAAACCTGTTGAAAGCATGTAATTCAATTCCTGTTCATTTTAGGACTATCCATTTCTTTGCCACTTCTAATGGCATTAGATTAATTGTAGGAATGGATTGATGAAGCCGACCATTTGGAAACATGACATTGGAGATGAATATTATTCAACATTTACAAGCACACCTGGAGATGATAATGATTTACAGGAAGTGTGACTTCATTGAAAAATTAGTTCATGATCAATTTACAAACCACTTCCAGTGAAACTGAGATTGATGAATCTGATGATTTGCAAATGGTTCTACTTTTCAGGAATGAAAGGCCATGCAATTGGAGACCAATAAAAGATTTGAAGAATTGCCACCAACGAACATCAATTGAGCCATACCTTCAAGTGTTCAAACCACCAAAACCTGAATTGAAGAGTCGTTACCATTTAAATCTTAAATACTCATTTTTGGGAGAAAATGAAACTTTTGTTCCGGAAATAATCTCTTCCAAACTTAATGCACCGATCAAGAAGGTTAAGTTTATTACAAACTCTGAAAATGCACAAAAATGCATTAGGATGGACCAATAGCTGACAGTAAAAGGAATTAGCCCTTTGCGAGTTTGCAACACACGCAAGATTTATTTGGAGGAAAATGCTAAACCCTCTAGAGAAGATGCAACAAATGGCTTAATTCCTAATATGAAAGAAGTAGTGAAAAATGAAGTCCATTAAGCTTCTAGATAATGGAATCATTTATCCTATTTCTGACCAGCAAATGGGGTAAGACCTACCCAAGTTGTACCCAAAAAGTCTGGAGATCACTGTGATAAACGAATGAGAATAATGAGTTAATTTCCAACTAGGACTGTTCCTCCTCACTTGGTTTGGCGCATGTGCATTGACTATCAGAAAACTTAATTCTATGACTAGAAAAGATCACTACCCTTTAACCTTTTTCATTGATCAAGATCCTAGAAAAGAAGTTGCAGGTCATAAATTTTATTGTTTCTCTAGATGGCTATTCAGGTTACAAATCTAATTGAAAATTTGCCTTGGAAGATCAAGAGAAGACTACTGTTCACATGTCCATTTGGTAACTTTTGCATAGCGAAGGATGCCTTTTGGATTATGTAATCGCACCTACCCACCCACGTTTTCAAAGATGCATGCTTAGCATATTCAGTGATAAGGTTTTGAAACGTTTTTTCTTGAATTTTTTATGGATGATTTTTTCTGTTTTTGGTGATTCATTTGATGATTGTTTGACTTAACTTAGAAAAGGTTTTGAGTAGGTTGTGAAGAAAAGAATCTTGTACTGAATTGAAAAAAATGTCACTTTATGGTAACGAACGGCAATTGTACTATGTCCACATTGTTTCAATCCAAAGGAAATTGAAGGTTGACAAATCTAAAATCGAGTTAATAGCCCAACTTTACCAAACACCAAAATCTGTTAAATGTATGTTAGATCATTCTTAGGACATGCTGGTTTTTTACAGAAGGTTCATCAAAGAGTTTTAGTTGTAATATCTAAGCTCTTGAGTAAACCTTCTTAACAAAGGATAATATTTTTGAATGGACTTGAACATTGTGAAGAAGCCTTTGTTAAATTTAAAAACTGCTTACTTCTCCGCTTCCTGTCATTCAACCTCCTGATTGGTTCATTACCTTTTGAAATAATGTGTGACACTGAGTGATTATGTCGTGGGTGCTGTCTTGGGACAAAGAAGAAATGATAAGAAAACCGTTATGTGAATGTACTAGTGCAAGTAAAACTTTAAATAGTGCTTCAAAATGAATTACACCACCACTGAAAAAGAATTACTTGCAGTAGTATTCTGCTTGTGATAAATATCAGGGTCTTAATCTAGTTGGCTCACCTGGTTAGTTGTTTTTAGTGATACTCACGAATATTAACGCAGCATTGAAATATCTTCTTTCTAAGAAAGATTCTAAGGCTAGATATGGTGCGGTGGATTTTGTTATTTCAAGAATTTTGATATCACCAATCAAAGACAAGAAAGGCAACCTGAAAATGTTGTTGGGTCAGATCATTTTGTCAAGATTGACAACAAAAACAGATTCGAAATCTGACATCACAAATAGCCAAGTCGATGACTATTTTCCTTCGATGAATCTTTTACTTTCTGTTTGTACGATGCCTTGGTTTGCTAAATATTGTTTAATTTTCTTGTTTTAGGACAATTGCCAAGCTCATTGGAGTCCCCAAAGACAAAAGACAACTTCTGCAAAAATCTTACAAAGTGGATTTTATTTGCCTACCATGGTTCAAATAGACCTACACATAGATGCATTTCTGCAAGACTTGTGAAAATGGGTCAAAAGTTGGGATCTATTTCAAAACGTCACATGATGCCTTTAAATCCTATTCTTGTCCATTGAGATCTTTTGACCTGTTGGGTTTTCATGGGTCCATTTCCTCCATCATTTGGTATTCCGTGTACATATTAGTCGCGAGTAGAATTATGTTGCAAAAATGGATAAGTAGGCAATTCCCAAGTCGAAACAATTTGAGTCACAAAACAGTGATAAAGTTTTTTGAAAGACAATATTTTGAGTCGATTTTGAGAATCACTCGAGCCATAATAAGTGATGGTGGAAACACATGTTTGCAACAAACCATTTGCTTCTTTAATGGAAGAAATTATGGAATCACGACAACAAAGGTTGCCACCTCGTACACCCTGATCTTATCAACCCCTTAGACAAAAGCGACAAGTAGAGCTTGCTAATAGGGAGATTACAAACATAGTCTTGGAGAAAACGGTGAACCCTAATCGGAAAGACTGGGACTTTAAAGACTTAATTGAATGCACTTTGGGCTTATTCGAACTGCATATAAAAACATCATTAGGTATGTCACCTTATAAGACTAGTCTATGGAAAAACCTTGTTTACTTGCCTATGGAAATTGAACATAAAGCTTATTGGGCTAATAAAAGCTTTCAATTCAAACATTGATGATGCTAGTTCAGCTGTGAAAATTGCAAATAAATGAGCTTGAGGAAATTAGAAATGATGCATATGACAATTCAAGAATTTCATAAAGACAAGAATCAAAGAAGTTTTCAAATGACAAGAAAATAACTGAGAAAAACATTCAATGTTGGTCAAAAAGTCTTAGCTTTATAATTCTCCGGACCTCCATTTATTTCCTGGAAAACTAAGAATCCAAGATGGAAGCGATCCTTTTATTTGTGAAACATGTGTATCCATATGGGGCCTGTGATAATCAAAAATCCCAAAGAATGGCAATGTTTTTTCAAGGTAAATGGGCATCCGGTTGAAAGTTTATTTTGACAATTATTTCAGTTGAAAAAAATGACTCTAACTTAGAATTGAGGTGATCCTGTATATAAAAGATTGATTCTTTTTTTTACCTCACATTGTTTTGTTGTTTGTTTTGGTGGTATCTTTTTGTTTTTGCTAGTTTCTACTCACCCCCCCCACGGTCAAATGGTCGGATAACGGTACTGTGGCTCGTGAAAACTCTTAAGTTGGTTCCTTTTTACAGTTTCCCAATGATAATTGATATCTGTGTATATAATTGTGCAATTCCTCTGCTCTTTCTTTCTTTCTTTGAATCTCCCCATCCAATATCTCAATTTGAAAATGGGCCACCACCACTCTTGAAAAAATTGAAATAAGTATTTTCCCGCTTTTGATTGCCTCAGAATGCGATTTACAAAAATTTAATCGTGCTAGGTAGTGAAACATTGAAGGTTGTTAATGAACCATTGGAAATTCTTGAAGATATTCGTTGGCTGATTGTAGCAAAGGTCCGATTATCAGGTGAGGTTTCTCTCTCCCTCCAATTCTTTCATTTCACACATGCCTGGAACTGGTAAAAGCACTTTTGCAAAGAAACACGTCGTCCAGACACTGAAAGTTTTGGTCATAGAATGTGTCCGAGATTGGACTTGTAAATGCGACATGTCCATTCCTGTAGGAATGGTATCATGTAAACCGTGAAGATAAAAATACAATTCAATATAAGGATGGCGCCTGAGTAAGGGGTCTTTTAGATAATCTATTTGTTGACCCTTGAGAACGCATCCTAGTGGAGATGTGCAATCGTGTAATTCATGATTTAATGGCCACAATTCCCATAAAGAACATGATCAACTTAGTCTTTGGTGAATCCTGACTAAAAAAGACCTTGTTTGCCAGTGTTTTAAAGAAAACTGGATGGAAGCCTATCCCCCGACACATAGAGGGCGTTTAAAAGAGCCGTTCTTTGGACGTAAAACCAAGGGGAAGATGTGAGCCACAATCACAACTACCTGTTACATACATGCTTTGGTCAAAAATAAATAAATAGAGACGAGAGTGTGAAGACGACAGCTGGCCTAACATAAGGTGGTATGATTGCATTTTCACTTTTTCATCTATAAATTTCTTCTCTTCCTTCCCTTCAATTTCCTACTCATACCCATACATTCATCAAATTATAGAAGTGTGTAGAAATGGCAGGTTCCCTTAAGTCATCAAATAAGAAATATTTGTGTTTTCGATGGATCCAGCCCTGGGAAAGAAAAAGAGTTTTAGAATCAACCCAAATCAATCTTGGTCAAGTACTTAAGCTGAGAGAAAGATTCATTTAGTGGTATGGGGGAGGCGAGCCCTTGTGGGTTAATGGGAGGTGTTTCAATGGCTGTATTTTTTAGGAGGCAGTCAAGTTTTGGAGTTTGTCCCCAAAGCTTTAGCAAATAGGGGACAATCATTGGAAAAAACAATTTGGAGAAGGATAACTTACAAGGGTCCCCACAATGTCTAAATCGACTGAACGCCATGTTTAGTCGTGCTGATGGCCTTCATTGCACTTAACCAGGTGGTCTGGGCACATTGTGAAAGAGATCTTTCATATTTCATCTTGGGCCCAAATTGCACATTCACCATAAACCTATAGGTTTGTTAAATGTTGAATGGTTTTTTTATGATAAGATTTTTTTTGGCCTATATTTCCTATGATCAAGCTGTGGAACAATAAGGAAGTTTCTAACATCCTTCCGGCATGACAAATTCATAGATTTTGTGGCTGCTACTGCTCTTGCTGAACAATTGATTGACCAACTACAATCTTTCATCCCTGTCATTGATCCCTTGGCATGGATCCGCGCGACTAGATTGGTCAATTAAGGAGATCCTTAAAAGCTTAGATTAGATTTTGAGCCTTCATTGTGAAACCATTGTGTCTTGTGGTTTTATTAATAGCATATTAGTTTGTTTTGTTACTATCTTATAATTTGTTTTAAGTGTGTTTCAGGTTTGTCATTGTTCGCTGTTTTCAGGTGATGTCTTCTATACTCTATCTTTCTACCGTTAGGACATTGAGGGACAATGTCTCCGTTTTGGTTGGGGGGTAGAGGGTATTAGTTTAAAAAAATAATAATTATAAAAAAAATAAAAACTAACCAACTAATTTGATTGTTGTTTTTAAAAAAACCATTGCAAAACTAGTTATTACTAGGATGGGCAGAGTAAAGAGGAATTATTCTTGAGACGCATCTTAGTAAAAAATTTTCTAATGGTTTATTTTCAAATATTCATTAACAAGGCCTATTAGAAATACTTTCTTGAAATATTCATGGTTACTAAACCTCTCGCACTTGTTATCACTTGATTCTGCTCATAACACTCATTTAACAAGGTATTATTTAAACCTTCATTTTCCACGACGCCGACACATAACTTTAACATATGATTGTGATTGCACATTGATTAATTACATTTATTTATGTTCTTTTGTTGACACACAGGTAACAACTGTGAAGAGGGGAAGAAGGGATAGTATGAATAATTTGCACAAAAAAAAAATTATAATTTAGAAAAATTGATGGATAATAAAAATGTTCGAAAAGTTTGGTTATTCGTAGCCTCCCTAACCTAACTCACAATTAAGCCCGGAAGGAGGTGTTGTAAGACGACCTATATACCCCGTAAAGATTCAACGGACTTGTGTGAGTGGAGCTATTGGCCCAAAGCTTAGTGTTTAACATGGGTTAAGGAGTGAAAAGCTTAAGGGAATCAAACATTGGCACTAATATCCTAAACGTATCAATATCTGCAACCCACAGTTGTTACAAGTGCGTAGTGGGTGTGAGCGAGCGCTCAACACCGATAATGGCCCTAAGACCAACTGGTGTAGCGAGTGAGTGAGCATTAAGTGCCTAAAACTCGTTACATGGATTAAAGATACAATTGTGTTTTAAGTTGTATGTGTATATAAATAAAATAAAATAAAAAAGAAGCAAAAAAAAAAAAGTAATAATAATAATAATCCCAACCCAAGGAAGTTCACCCTAAACATTTGAAACATAATATTGTTTTCTTCCAACAAAAGCCCCATCATCTATGTTTTCATATATTGAGCACATAAAAAGAAGGTTTATTAATATCTTGTTTAAGAAGTATGTAGCAGGAATATAAATTTAATGAGTTTGTTTATCTGGATAGATTAATGGAAGTTGGATGGATGAAGTGCCTTGCTATGTGAAACTTGCAAATTGTTTGCTCTATTTTAACGCGTTTAGATTACTAGGGACTAGTAATAAGCTGGTTGGGGGGTGTGATTAGTGCTTAAAAGTGCATGTTTATCAAAGTTTTATATCATCATTTTGCACTTGAAGTATCAATAACTCCTTAATTAAAGCATGTTTTATAATAACAAGTTTGATACTATAAGATACCTTAATTTATGAAAAATGTTCATCTTAAATGCAGGCCTATCACATAAATAAAAGGATTGATTGATGAGTTTAAGTATTGAAAGTGAAAGGACAAAGAGATGGCCAAACTTAGAAAAGAGTTTCGGTGCAGTCCAAACCGGAACAGTGCTCGGTAATTGGATCATATTTGGAGCTCTAGATCTCGGATTTAGGTCCAATTTTATATGGATGGAAAGGTAAGACAAAGGCCTACAACTTCCATGCGGAGCTCAAGATTTAAAAAGGCCGTTTTGAAGTCCAAACTGAAGGAACAATGAAGAAGTACGAAGTTGTCCTGCAGCCCAGACACTATTTAGTGTTCAGCCCATATCTTGAGTTCTAGAAGTCCAAATGACCTCATCTTTTTTTTGTTGGAAAGCTGAGACAATTTTGTAGAACATTCCTGAGGATTCTGGGAAAATTATGATGTTAGCAATGACGTCTTGTTCAGACAAGAAGATAAGGATTGTCACCAAGTCAAGATGTGGCCACCCACTCATCAATTAGTCAACAAATCAATAGTTCCAAATTTTGGCCTATAAAAGGAGGCACTTACCATGTATTGAGGCATCTTGGTTTCCAGATCAAGATCATGCTCTTGCTTTCTCTCTTTGTATTGCTTATGTTTTTGCTTTCATTAATATCAAGTTTATGCACTTCATTTCCTTTCCTTTACTTAATTAACTTCTTTCTCATTTATGTTCTTATCTTGTTCATTTATGTTTCTTTCTTTCATTATGTTTAGCTAAGTTAATTATGTCAAGGTGAAAATGGTACACTAATGGTGTAAGAATATGTATAATATAAACTTAACATGGACCTTAACGTTGGATACTAACATGTTTTATATTTGTTATCTTGTTCACTTTTAATACTTTGCCTGTTAAATGGTTAATCTAGATTTATGTTGTATAACACTTGGTACAACAAATACTTGGTACTTTCATAGCCCATACTGTATGGTATAACCGACACCTAAGCTATGAAAGGAACTTGATTTGTTGTTAACATAAGTTATAATCATGAATGCCTGCCAACATTTACAAGTATTAGCTTTATTCGAATAAGATA
The DNA here is from genome assembly GCA_029228515.1 of Populus alba x Populus x berolinensis. Lineage (NCBI taxonomy): Eukaryota > Viridiplantae > Streptophyta > Magnoliopsida > Malpighiales > Salicaceae > Populus > Populus alba x Populus x berolinensis. The sequence continues at coordinate 15,919,845 of CM055363.1, forward strand.
ACTAATGTAATCATGTTAACAATTTATAATCTGATTGGAACCTCCTTTATGTGTGGTTTCCAAATTAAGTAATAAGAGTTTATACTATACTTGTTTTGAAGTACTATTAGTGGATCCTCTAACCTTGGCATTTGTTTTTATCATTGTTTAATCCTTACATTAATCTTCCAACTCAAGTTCTCATTAATTTCTTCCTTCTCTTCTTTATTATTGTTATTATTATTATTATTATTATTATTATTATTATTATTATTTGTTCATAAACTCAGTATATAGGCTGGAAACCTATGACCCGATCTTTTAGATCATTCTCAGGTGTAACAACGTCACGTACTGAGTATTATTAATTATTATTACTATTATTGTTATTATTGTTGTTGTTGTTGTTGTTGTTGTCTTGTTATTTATAATTTATACAATTAACCTCTATGTGGTTCGACCCCGGTCTTGCCGGGTTATTTATTACTTCGACACTCTTGCACTTGGGAGAAGACATCAAGCTTTTGGTCGTGTCAACTGCCGACTCAACCAGAGCACCAGCTCAAAAGTTCCATAACTTTAGATCCGACCGTTGGATCGCGCTCAAATTTAGTGAGGAGTTCTCGTAGGCTGTTTTCCATGGAGTAGCATGGAATCGCTAATCCACAAGGATGACATCCGGTCAAGAGCTACCACCGACACGAGCAGAGTACCAGCTCAAAAGGTTCACAACTTTAGATTCGACCGATGGATTACGCTGAAATTTTTTAAGGAGTTACCATTAGCTGTTTTCCATGGAGAAGAGTGGAATCGCTACGGCATGCCAATGATGTCTAGTCAGGCAATTCCACCAACAAGACCGGAGTACCGACTCAAAAGGTCCATAAATTTATATTCGATTGTTGGATCGCACTCAAATGTTTTGAGGAGTTTCCGAAGGCGGATTGCCATGGAGTAGCGTGGAATCAGTACTCCACGACAACGACATCAGGTCGGGCACTACCACCGACCTCACCCGAGTACCGGCTAAAAAGGTCCATAACTTTAGATCCGACCATTGGATCGTGCTCAAATTTTCATAGGAGTTTCCTTAGTCTGCTTTCCATGGAGTAGCATAGAATTGCTACTCCACGACGACGACCTACAGTCGAGCGAAGCCACCAACAGACCCGAGTACCAGCTCAAAAGGTTCATATCTTTAGATTCAACCATTGGATCGTGCTCAAATGTTTTGAGGAGTTTCCGGTGGCAGTTTTCCATGGAGTAGCGTGTAATCGCTACTCCACGACGACAACGTCCGATCGGTCGATGCCACCGACACGACCCGAGTACAGGCTCAAAAGGTCCTTAACTTTAGTTTTGACCGTTGGATCACGCTCAAATGTTTTGATGAGTTTCCTAGGCTATTTTTCATGGAGTAGCGTGAACTCGCTATTCCACGACGATGACCTCTGGTCAGGCGACGCCACCGACACGACCGTAGTACCGGCTTAAAAGGTTCATAACTTTAGATCCGAGTGTTGGATCGTGCTCAAAGCTTTCGAGGATTTTACGTATGTTGTTTTCCATGGAGTAGCGTGGAATCGATACACCACGATGACGACCTCCGGTCGGGCAATGCCATCGACAGACCTGCTCAAAAGGTCCATAACTTTAGATCTGATCGTTGGATCGCACTCAAAGCTTTTGAGTTTCCATAAGCTGTTTTCCATGGAGTAGCGTGGAATCGCTACTCCATGATGATGACCTCTAGTCGGGCGAAGCCACCGACACGACATGAGTACCGGCTCAAAAGGTCCATAACTTTAAATCCGACCGTTGGATCGTGCTCAAATATTTTGAGGAGTTTCCATAGGTTGTTTTCCATGGAGTAGCGTGGAATCGCTACTCCACGACGACAATGTCTGGTCGGGTGATGCCACCGACACAACCTGAGTACTGGCTCAAAAGGTCCGTAACTTTAGATCCGACCATTGGATCGCACTCAAAGCTTTTGATGAGTTTCCATAGGCTGTATTCCATGTAGTTGCGTGGAATTCCTACTCCACGACGACGACCTTCGGTCGGGCGATGCCACCGACATACCCAAGTACCGGCTCAAAAGGTCCATAACTTTAGAGGAGTTTCCGTAGGCTGTTCTCCATGGAGTAGCTTGGAATCACTACACCATGACGACGACATGTAGTTAGGCGATGCCACCGACATACCCGAGTACTGACTCAAAAGGTGGATATCTTTAGATCCGACCGTTGGATTGCACTCAAAGCTTTTGATGAGTTTCCGTAGGCTATTTTCCATGGAGTAGCTTGAAATCGCTTCTCCACGACGACGACCTCCGGTCGGGCAATGCCACCGACAGACCCGAGTACTGTCTCAAAAGGTCCATAACTTTAGATCCGACCATTGGATCACGCTCAAAGCTTTTGATGAGTTTCCATAGGCTGTTTTCAATGGAGTAGTATGGAATCGCTACTCCATGACGACGACGTCCAGTCGAGCGCTACCATCGACACAACCTGAGTACCGGCTCAAAAGTTCCATAACTTTAGATCTGACCGTTGAATCGCGCTCAAATGTTGTGAGGACTTTCCAGTGGCTGTTTTCCATGGATTAGCATGGAATCGCTACTCCACGACGACAAGGTCCGGTCGGTTGCTGCCACCGACATGACCCGCGAATAGGCTCAAAATGTCCATAACGTTATATCCGACCGTTGGGTAGCGCTCAAATATTTTGATGAGTTTCCATAGGCAATTTTCCATGGAGTATCGTGGAATCGCTACTCCACGACGACGACCTCCGGTCGGGCAATGCCACCGACACGACCCAATGATGTAACCATATTATGTGATAGTTTCACCCACATCTACCTAATGTTTTGTCCATGTTTTATATGTAAAATGCCTTCATATTCTTTGTTTTATGTTTTGAAGGCATTTTTTGTTGAAAGATGCAAAAAGGAGTAAATTGGAGGTAATTGGCAGATTTGACGTTCAGTTAATATTTTGTGCAGAGCGTGAGTTCCAGAGATCAAAATGAAGTGATTCCAGTGGCATTAAAAATATAACATCCATACCTTTCTGGAAATGCAATGCAAGAAAAATAAAAAGAGAAAGATTATGGCAATCACATCCTTCAAAGTCAAATCTCGCAGTTTGCCAATGTTGACCTTTCCCTATTCAAAATTCAATATCTGGAGCTTCAGAAGTCCAATTGATTCAAACTCAATTGTGTTGGATTCCTTACTCAAAGATCTATAAACGCTCCAAATTTCAGCCAAAAAATATGTCATATGAGGGAGATATGAATTTTCAAAGATGGAAACTGAATTCTGCTAGCAAACAAGTTTCGTGAAGAACCAAGTCCAAATTATGTTTTGAAGCATCTAAACCGACATCCAAGTTTTTATATCAGCAATTTAACTTCTCTAAGTTAGATCTTGAAGATTTCATGCAAGGCTATTTCTCTTTTTTAGGAAAAATAGTTATTGAAGTACTTAAATGTAAACTACCAACTTAAGGGAGGACTATTTTGTAAAATAGAGACTAGGGTTTCTTAGCATATAAAAAGAAAGAGAGAAGGAGGCAACAACCAGCAGAAAAGAGGGAGAGCAGAAGGAAGAAGCAGCCAGCAGAGAATAAACACAAATTCTCTCCTCTACAAACCCAAAAAATCATGCTCTCTTCATTCTTTAGGAGTAGTTGTTCAATAGTTATGCAAGGCTAAGCTCTTTTCTTGGTTGCAAGAACACAACAAACCTTCGGATTTCAAGAACCGTGAGATTTATTCTTCCTTTTATTTTCAATTTATGTTATGAATGATTATGATTGTTTTCCTATGCAGTTTTCCTATGATTGTTGTTGATGATTGCTACAGCGGACTCTAAGTTATTGTTGTGAATAATCTATTGCTAAGTTTAATATCAAAATCGGAGTTGTGATATACGAACTTGTGAAGCAACTAAGCTTGATAATTATGGCGGAACTACGTTATTGAACTTAGGGAGAACATTTGAATAAAGTGATACAAGCTACGGACAGCTTGTATGTTCATCTTGATGAAATTATCTAGTTCTTAAAGCTACCATTAAATTGAATCATTAGTGCGGACACTTTGATTGTTTGTTGGTTAGGATTAGTTATACAGCGGATCCGTTAATTAATCAACGTTAAGAAAAGATAAAATTTCAGAACATAAACTGCAATTTTCATTTCAAGGATCGACTATAATTTCCGTTGGTGGATGTGTGCTTGCGACCAAGGTTTGTTTTCTTGATAAATTTCTGATTTTATTAAATTTTGTTTGCTAGTTTAATTTCTTGTATATTTTAGATCATCACAAATCAAACCCCCCCCTAAATTGCATTACGTATAGCATAAAAATCAGAACTACATCTTCCTCGTGGGATCGACCCCTTGCTTGCTCTATACTATCTTGTGTGTTGTGTTTTAAGTTAGGGTAATTAATTTGTGTGACCGCGACATCGCAACAAATTTTGGCGCCGTTGCCAAGGAAGTAATTTTAGTTGATTCTTGTGCTATTATTTTTATTTGCTGTGATTTTTATTTCTTTTTCTGAAAAAAAAAAGAATTTTTGCTTGCTGCGGTACTGTTCATTACAGCAGTGGTACTGTTCAAAACAGATTTTTTAGTGGAATTAGGTTTCAACCTTTTTTTTCTTGAAGGGAAACTACGTTCTAAATAGGACTAGTGGTAAACCACTAGCCCCACTTTATCGAGGCCAAATTCCGCTGTTTTCTAGGGTTTTTAGGCAGTTTTAGTTTTCTAATGTAAGATTTTCGTACAATTTGCATTGTTTTCAATCTCTTGCGTGGTTGGTTTCTTTTGAGTTTTCTTAGCAATTGATGCCAGTAACCCGTTCTACTAATCAGAGTATAGTGCAGGTTGATATTGAAATAGAAAGCACTTTGACAATAACACCATGGTTAAGAAAGGAAGCTCGCCTCAACACCATGGCGGTTGCACGACAACAAACACTCAAGGAGCTTGTTACTCCTAACGTGGAAAATCAACCATTATGCATAAACATTGACAATAATGTAAACTTTGAGCTCAAATCTGGTTTTATACATTTATTACCAACATTCAATGGTCTTGCAGGAGAACATCCTCATACTCATCTCAAGGAGTTCCTATGGTTTGTGTTGGCATGAAACCGAATGGAGTTGACAAAGAACAAGTTAAGTTGAAAGCTTTCCCTTTCTCTTTAAAAGGGGCAGCAAAGGCATGGCTTTTCTCTATTCTCCCAAGATCTATTGGAACTTGGAATGCCATGAAGAAGATTTTCCTTGAGAAGTATTTCCCAGCATCTTGAGTTGCCAACACAAGGAAAGAAATATGTGGGATTCGTCAATCTCATGGAGAGACTCTCTCCGAGTATTGGAAAAGATTTGAGCAACTATGCATTCAATGCCCTCATCATCAAATACCCAATCAGCTGCTCATTCAATATTTCTATGAAGGATTGATGCCTACTGACCGTAGTATCATTGATGTTGCACGTGGAGGCGCATTGGTGGATAAGACACCCGAGGATGCACGCCAATCGATCTCAAACATGGCAGCCAACTCAAAATAGTTTGGCGCTCGTGGAGACTTCTCCAACAAACGAGTAAATGAGGTAAGTATTTCTAACCTTGAAAATAAAGTTAATGATCTTACTTCTCTTGTGCATTCTTTGGCTTGTGGAAATGTGCAGCAGGTGAAAGTTTGTAGCATATGCTCCTTACAAGGACATGCTTCGGATATGTGCCCAACAATGTAAGAAGATTACATTGAACAAGCTCATGCAATTAATGGAGCATTCAACGGACAACCCCAGCGTAAGTATAATCCTTTTTCCCACACGTATAATCCTGGATGGAGAGATCATCCCAACCTATGGTATGGGAACCAACCTCAACAAGGCAATCAAGGCCGACAATTTCATCCCAATGGATTTCAGCCCCAACAGAATTTCAAGCAAGACAACCCCCTCCATTTACAAACTCCAATGTTATGGGGTCGTCATCTAGTGATGATCTTCGTGAGATGATGAAAACTTTGGCTTCTAACACTGTGACCTTACAACAAAATGACATGTCTTTTCAACAAGAAACAAGGTCAAGTATTCTCAACTTAGAGAAGCAAATGGGGCAAATAGCTTCAAGTGTAGGGAAATTGGAAGCACAAATGAATGGAAAATTGCCCTCCCAAGCATTGAATCCAATAGAAAATGTTAGTGCGATCATGCTGCGAAGTGGGAAAAAACTTGAAGAGAAAAGGTCGAAACAAATTGAGATGGAAGAAGAAGAAGAGATAGAAACTGAATTGAGTAAAAAGAAGTAACATCCTCCTCCTCCACAAACTGAAACATCGACCAACACTCCAAAGGTAACTCCTCACTCAATGAATTCTAGTTTTAAAACAATTCCACCCTTTCCTGTGAGTTCTTCTAGGTCAAAGAAAAAGGACAAAGAAAAAGAGATTTTAGAGGTCTTCAAGAAAGTAGAACTCAACATTCCTTGGCTTGATGCTATCAAGCAAATTCACAAGTATGCCAAATTTTTGAAGGAGTTGTGTATTACCAAGAGAGCTTTCAAACTGAAAGGTCATGAAATGGTAAGTATGGGTAAAGTTGTATCTGCTATTGCTCAAAAGAATATGCCTTTGAAGCAAAAGGACCCAGGTGCGTTTACTATCCCATGTGTTATTGTAATGCTAGTTTCCAAAAGGCCTTGTGTGATTTAGGTGCATCCATTAGTGTTATGCCCAAACATGTTTATGATTCTCTTAGTCTTAAGCCTTTGAATAAAACTAGCATTGTAATACAACTTGCAGATTGTAGTTTTGTTTACCCACTTGGTGTGCTAGAAGATGTCCTAGTTAAGATTGATAGTTTGGTTATTCCATGTGACTTTTATATTCTTGATATGGAACATGATTCTTGTGATTCATCAACCAGCACTCCTATATTGTTTGGGAGACCATTCTTGAAAACTGCCAACACAAAGATTGATTGTGGTAAGGATACCTTGTCTATGGAGGTAGGAGATGAAAAAATTGAATTCAATTTTCATGATGCAATTACATATCCTTATAGAAATGTTTATTCTATCACATGTTATGACCAAGTTGATAAGTGTGTGCAGCAAGTTTGTGATTTTGATGGTGAGGATGGATTAAGTGTAGCTTTGAGCTATGGCTATGATTTTACCGAGATAGAAGAGATGGAGAGGCATGTATGTGTTCCCCAAAACATACATGAATCAACATTGGCTTTACAAGCTTTGCAAATTGTTCCCAATGATGCAAGAGTCATTCACCCCATCACAGACAGTGAATGGATGGCGCCTATCCTTTTGGTGCCTAAAAAGATTGGAATTATGTTGGAAGAAATACAAAATGATGCTTACGAGAATGCAGGGATTTACAAAGAAAAGACTAAGAATCTTCATGACCGAATGCTTACAAGAAAGGAGTTTCATGTTGGAGACAAAGTCCTTCTTTATCATTCGCGTTTGAAACTTTTTCCTGGAAAGTTACGCTCTCGTTGGATTGGACCCTTTGTTGTTTCTAATATTTTTTCTTATGGTGCAGTTGAAATTACAAGTTTAGAAACCAACAAAGTACTCAAGGTTAATGGGCATCGTTTGAAACCTTTCTATAAAGGTTGGACGACAGAACTCACCGTTTCTGTACAATTAGCTGAACCAATCTATGAAGAATGAGCATGCCACATGTCAAGCCAATGACATAAAATAAAAGCACTTATTAGGAGGCAACCCAGCACAAAAAGAAAAAAAATTAGATTTGCTTTCTTTTTCCTTATCTTTTTCTTTTCTTTTCACATTTTAATTTATTTTTTTTTGTCATTCTCTTATGTTCCTTTGCTTTTATTTCAACATTGAGGACAATGTTGTGTTTTAAGTGTGAGGGTATTGGGAGAATTTTGGTTTTCTTATTTTAGTTTTCTTTGTTGTTCTTTAAAAAAAAAAAATGTGTTTGATCTTTTTAACTCCCATTGGTTTTTGAGAATATCAGTATTATGTATGAGAATTAATTGAGATAGATGAAGATATAAATCAAATGAAGGAGTTTGCATGCAAATTTTAAGGTTTAATTGGTTTAGGGATTGACTTTGAGAATATGCCATGTTGACTTTATAGTGTTATACAAATGCAAGCTTTTGAGCCTTCAACATTATATTCTTTGAGTGTGCATTCTTTCAATGATATGTATCTCTAGAACTTGCTTCATAACTTTAGATTCGACCGTTGGATCGCGCTCAAATGTTTTCATGAGTTTTCATAGGCTATTTTCCATGGAGTATCGTGGAATCGCTAATCAAGGACGAAGACATCCGGTCGGGCGATGCCACCGATATAACCGAGTACTGGCTCAAAAGGTCCATAACTTTAGATCCGACTGTTGGATCGTGCTCAAATGTTTTGATGAGTTTCCGTAGGTTGTTTTCCATGGAGTAGTGTGGAATCGCTACTCCACGACGACGACCTCCGATCAGGCCATGCCACCAACAAAACTGAGTACCGACTGAAAAGGTCCATAACTTTAGATCCGACCATTGGATCGTGCTCAAATGTTTTGATGACTTTTCGTAGGCTGTTTTACATGGAGTAGTGTGGAATCGCTACTCCACGACGATGACCTCCAGTCGGGCGATGCCACCTGACCCGAGTACCAGCTCAAAAGGTCCATAACTTTAGATCCGACCGTTGGATCGTGCTCAAATGTTTTGATGAGTTTTTGTAGGCTATTTTCCATGGAGTAGTGTGGAATCCCTACTCCACAACGATGACCTGCGGTCAGGCGATGCCACTGACACCCCCGAGTACCGGCTCAAAATATCCATAACTTTAGTTCCGACCGTTGGATTGCACTCAAAGCTTTTGATAAGTTTCCATAGGCTATTTTCCATGGAGTAGCGTGAAATCGCTACACTACGACAACGACCTCCGGTCGGGCGATTCCACCGATAAACCCGAGTACCAGCTCAAAAGGTTCATAACTTTATATCTGACCGTTGGATCGTGCTTAAATGTTTTGATGACTTTCCGTAGGCTATTTTCCATGGAGTAGTGTGGACTCGCTACTCCACGACGACGACCTCCAATCGGGCGATGCCACCGACAGACCCGAGTACCGGCTCAAAAGGTCCATAACTTTAAATCTTATCGTTGGATCGTGCTAAAATGTTTTGATGAGTTTTCTTAGGTTGTTTTTCAAGGAGTAGCCTGAAATTGCTATACTACGACGACGACCTCCGGTCGGGCGATTCCATCGATAGACCCGAGTACCGGCTCAAAAGGTCCATAACTTTATCTCCGACCATTGGTTCGTGTTCAAATCTTTTAAGGAGTTTCCGTAAGATGTTTTCCATGGAATATCGTGGAATCGCTACTCCACGACGATGATGTTCGGTCGGGCGATGCCACCAACATGACCCGAGTACCGGCTCAAAAGGTCCATAACTTTAGATCTGACCGTTGGATCGTGCTCAAATGTTTTGATGAGTTTTCGTAGGCTGTTTTCCATGGAGTAGCCTGAAATTGCTACATTACGACGACGACCTCCGGTCGGGCGATGCCACCAACAAACTTGAGTGCCGACTCCAAAGGTCCCTAACTTTAGATCCGACCGTTGGATTGTGCTCAAATGTTTTGATGACTTTCCGTAAGCTATTTTCCATGGAGTAGTGTGGACTCGCTACTCCACGACGACGACCTCCAGTCAGGCGATGCCACCTACAAACTCCGACTCTACACGTTTTCTGTATTTTAACTCGTAAAATCGGACGATTTTACGAGTTAAAACGCATTTTTAACAACCATGGACCCGAGTACCGACTCAAAAGGTCCATAATTGTAGATAAGACCGTTAGATCACGGTTAAATCTTTTGAGGAGTTTTCGTATGCTGTATTCCATGGAATAACATGGAATCGCTACTCCACACGACAACCTTCGATCGGGCGATGCCATCGACAGAACCAAGTACCAGCTCGAAAGGTCCATAACTTTAGATCCTACCATTGGATGGTGCTCAAATCTTTTGAGGAGTTTCCGTAGGCTGTATTCCATGGAGTAGCATGGAATCGCTACTCCACGACGTTGACCTCCGGTCGGGCGAGGGCATCCACACACGCGAGTACTGGCTCGAAAGGTCGATAACTTTAAATACGACCATTGGATCGCGCTCAAATGTTGTGAGTAGTTTCCTGTGGCTGTTTCCCAATAAGTAGCGTCGAATCAATACTCCACGACGAAGACATCCGGTCGGGCGATGCCACCGACACAATCCCAGTACCAGCTAAGAAGGTCCATAACTTTATAACCGACCGTTGGATGGCGCTCAAAGCTTTTGCTGAGTTTTCATAGGATGTTTTCCATGGAGTAGCGAGGAATCGCTACTACACGACCACGATCTCCTGTCAGGCAATGCCACCGATAGACCCGAGTACTAGCTCAAAAGGTTTATAACTTTAGATCCGACCGTTGGATCGCTCTCAAACCTTTTTAGGAGTTTTCATAGGTTGTTTTCCATGGATTAGCATGGAATCGCTACTACACAACGACGGCCTCCGGTTGGGCGATGCCATCGACAGACCTGAGTACCGGCTTAATAGGTCCATAACTTGAGATCCGATCGTTGGATCGCGCTCAAATCTTTTGATAAGTTTCCATAGGCTGTTTTCCATTGAGTAGCATGGAATCGCTACTCCACAATGACGACGTCCGATCGCGTGATGCCACAGACACGACCCCAGTACCGGCTCAAAAGGTCCATAACTTTAGATCCGACCGTTGGATCGCATTCAAATGTTTTGAAGAGTTTCCGTAGGCTGTTTTCCATGGAGTAGCGCGGAATCGCTACTGGACGACAACGATGTCCGGTCGGGAGATGCCACAGACACGACCCGAGTATCGGCTCAAAAGCTCTATAACTTTAGATCCGACCGTTGGATCGCTCTTAAATGTTTTGATGAGTTTTCGTAGGCTGTTTTCCGTGCAGTTGTGTGGATTAGCTACTCCACGACAACGATGTCCATTCGGTCGCTGCCATCGACAGACTCGAGTACCGGCTCAAAAGGTCCATAACTTGAGATCCGATCGTTGGATCGCGCTTAAATCTTTTGATGAGTTTCCGTAGGCTGTTTTCCATTGAGTAGCATGGAATCGCTACTCCACAACGACGACGTCCGATCGCGCGATGCCACCAACACGACCCCAGTACCGGCTCAAAAGGTCTATAACTTGAGATCCGATCGTTGGATCGCGCTAAAATGTGTTGATGAGTTTTCATAGGCTGTTTTCCATGGAGTAGCCTTGAATCGCTACTCCAAGTCGATGATATCCTTTCGGGCAATGCCACCGATAGACCCGAGTACCGGCTCAAAAGGTGCATAGCTTTAGATCAGACCATTGGATCACGTTCAAATGTTTTGAGGAGTTTTCGTAGGATGTTTTCCATAGAGTAGCGTGGAGTAGGTACTCTACAACTACGACGTCCGGTCGGGCGATTCTACCAACACGACCCGAGTAGCGGCTCAAAAGGTCCACAACTTGAGATTCGATCGTTGGATCGCGCTGAAATGTATTGATGAGATTCGTAGGCTGTTTTCCATGGAGTAGCCTTGAATCGCTACTCCACGTCGACGATGTCCGGTCGGGCGATGCCACCAACATGACCTTAGTACTGGCTCAAAAGGTCCAAAAGTTTAGTTCCGACCATTGGATTGCGCTCAAAGCTTTTGATGAGTTTCTATAGGCTGTTTTCCATGGAGTAGCATGGAATCACTACACCACGACGACGACATCTGGTCAGGAGATGCCACTGACAGACCCGAGTACCAGCTTACATGGTCCACAACTTTAGATCTGACCGTTGGATCGCGCTCAAATCTATTAAGGAGTTTCTGTAGGCGGTTTTCCGAATAACGTGGAATCGCTACTCCACGACGACGACATCCAGTCGGGCGATGCCACCGCAAGACCCGAGTACAAGCTCAAATGGTCCATAACTTTAGATCAGACCGTTGGATCGCGCTCAAATATTTTGAGGAGTTTGGGTAGGCTGTTTTCCATGGAGTGTCGTGGAATCGCTAAAATAGGATGACGACATCCGGTCGGGCGATGCCACCGACAGACTTGAGTACCGGCTTAAATGGTTCATAACTTTAGATCAGACCGTTGGATCGCGCTTAAATGTTTTGAAGAGTTTTCGTAGGCTGTTTTCCATGGAGTAGCATGGAATCGCTACACCACGACGATGACCTCCTTTTTGGGCGATGCCACCGACAGACACGAGTACCGGCTCACAAGTACATAACTTTAGATCATACCGTTGGATCGTATTCAAATCTTTTGAGGAGTTTCCGTAGGATGTTTTCGATAGAGTAGCATGGAATAGCTACTCCACAACGACGACGTCCGGTCGGGTGATGCCACCGACACGACCCGAGTACCGGCTTAAAAGGTCCATAACTTGAGATCCGATCGTTGAATAGTGCTGAAATGTATTGATGAGTTTCCGTAGGCTATTTTCCATGGAGTGCCATGGAATCACTAATATAGGACGACGACATCCGGTCGGGTGATGCCACCGACAGACCCGAGTACCGGCTCAAATGGTCCATAACTTTAGATTAGACCGTTGGATTGTGCTCAAATATTTTGAGGAGTTTGCGTAGGCTGTTTTCCATGGAGTAGTGTGGAATCGCTACACCACGAAAATGACCTCCGGTCGGGCAATGCCACAAACAAACCTGAGTACCGGCTAAAAAGGTCCATAACTTTAGATCCGACCGTTGGATCGTGCTCAAATCTTTTTAGGAGTTTCCATAGGTTGTTTTCCATGGATTAGCATGGAATTCCTACTCCACTACGACGAAGTCCGGTCGGGCGATGCCACCGACACGACCCAAGTACCGGCTTAAAAGTTCCATAACTTTAGATCCGACCGTTGGATCGTGCTCAAAAGTTTTGACGAGTTTCCGTAGACTGTTTTACATGGAGTAGCGTGGAATCGCTACTACACGACGACAACCTTCGGTTTGGTGATGCCATCAACAGACTTGAGTACTGGCTGAAAAGGTCCACGTCGATGATTTCCGATCGGGCGAAGCCACCGACCCGACCTCAGTACCTGCTCAAAAGGTCCATAACTTTAGATCAGACCGTTGGATCGCGATCAAAAGTTTTGATGAGTTTTTGTAGGCTTTTTTCCATGGTGTACCGTGGAATCGCTAATCTAGGACGATGACATCCGGTCGGGCAATGCGACCGACAGACCCGAGTACCGGCTCAAATGGTCCATAACTTTATATCAGACCGTTTGATCGTGCTCAAATATTTTGAGGAGTTTGCGTAGGCTGTTTTCCATGGAGTAGCGTGGAATCGCTACACTACGACGATGACCTCCTTTCGGGCGATGCCACCGACAGACCCGAGAACCGGCTCAAAAGGTCCATAACTTTAGATCCGAACCTTGGATCGGCTCAAATGTTTTAATGAGTTTCCGTAGGCTGTTTTCCATGGAGTACCGTGGAATCCCTAATCCAAGACAAAGACATCCGGTCGGGCGATCCCACCGATAGAACCGAGTACCGGCTCAAAAGGTCCATAACTTTAGATCAGACCGTTGGATCGCGCTCAAATATTTTGTAGAGTTTCCGTAGGCTGTTTTCCAAGGAGTAGCGTGGAGTCGCTACTCCACGATGACGACTTCTGATCGGGCGATGCCACCAACAAACCTAAGTACTGACTCAAAAGGTCCATAACTTTAGATCCGACCGTTGGATCGTGCTCAAATGTTTTGATGACTTTCCATAGGCTATTTTCCATGGAGTAGTGTGGACTCGCTACTCCACGACGACGACCTCCGGTCGGGCGATGCCATCGACATACCCGAGTACCGGCTCAAAAGGTCCATAACTTAAGATCTGATTGTTGGATTGTGCTGAAATGTATTGATGAGTTTTCATAGGTTGTTTTCCATGGACTAGCCTTGAATCTCTACAGCATGTCGACGATGTCCAGTCGGGCGATGCCACCGACACGACCCCAGTACCGGCTTAAAAGTTACATAACTTTAGATCCGGCCGTTGGATCGTGCTCAAAAGTTTTGACGAATTTCCGTAGGCTGTTTTACATGGAGTAACGTGGAATCGCCACTACACGACGACGACCTCCGATCGGGCGATGCCATCGACAGACCCGAGTACCGGCTCAAAAGGTCCATAACTTTAGATCCGATCGTTGGATCGTGCTCAAATGTTTTGATGACTTTCCATAGGCTATTTTCCATGGAGTAGTGTGGACTCGGTACTCCACGACGAAGACCTCCGGTCGGGTGATGCCATCGACATACCCGAGTACCGGCTCAAAAGGTCCATAACTTAAGATCTGATTGTTGGATTGCGCTAAAATGTATTGATGAGTTTTCATAGGCTGTTTTCCATGGACTAGCCTTGAATCTCTACAACATGTCGACGATGTCCGGTCGGGCGATGCCACCGACACGACCCCAGTACCGGCTTAAAAGTTACATAACTTTAGATCCGACCGTTGGATCGTGCTTAAAAGTTTTGACGAATTTCCGTAGACTGTTTTACATGGAGTAACGTGGAATCGCCACTACACGACAACGGCCTCCGGTCGGGCGATGCCATCGACAGACCCGAGTACCGGCTCAAAAGGTCCATAACTTAAGATCTGATTGTTGGATTGCGCTGAAATGTATTGATGAGTTTTCATAGGCTGTTTTCCATGGAGTAGCCTTGAATCTCTACAGCACGTCGACGATGTCCGATCGAGCGATGCCACCGACAGACCCGATTACCAGCTCAAAAGGTGCATAACTTTAGATCAGACCGTTGGATCGCGTTCAATTTTTTGAGGAGTTTTATAGGATGTTTTCCATATAGTAGAGTGTAATAGCTACTCCATGACGACGACGTCCGGTCGGGCGATGCCACCAACACGACCCGAGTATCGGCTCAAAAGGTCCATAAGTTGAGATACGATTGTTGGATCGCGCTGAAATGTATTGATGAGTTTTCATAGGCTGTATTCCATGGAGTAGCCTTGAATCGCTACTCCACGTCGACGATGTCCGGTCAGGCGATGTCATCAACACGACCTCAGTACCGGCTCAAAAGGTCCATAACTTTAGTTCTGACCGTTGGATTGCGCTCAAAGCTTTTGATGAGTTTCCGTAGGTTGTTTTCCATGGAGTAGCATGGAATCACTACACCATGACGACGACATCCGGTCGGGCGATGGCACCGACAGACCCGAGTATCGGCTTACATGGTCCACAACTTTAGATTCGACCGTTGGATCACACTCAAATCTTTTTAGGAGTTTCTGTAAGCAGTTTTCCGAGTAGCATGGAATCGCTACTCCACGACAACGACATCCGGTCGGGCGATGCCACCGAAAGACCCGAGTACCGGCACAAATGGGCCATAACTTTAGATCAGATTGTTGGATCGCGCTTAAATATTTTGAGGAGTTTGCGTAGGCTGTTTTCCATGGAGTAGCATGGAATCACTACTCCACGACGATGACCTCTGGTCCGGCGTTGCCATTGAAAGACCCGAGTACCGACTTAAAAGGTCTATAACTTTAGATTCGACCGTTGGATCCCGCTCAAATCTTTTGATGAATTTTTGTAGGCTGTTTTCCATGGAGTAGCGTGGAATCGCTACACCACGACGATGACCTCCGGTCAGGCAAAGCCATTGAAAGACTCGAGTATCGGCTTAAAAGGTCCATAACTTTAGATCCAATCGTTGGATCGCACTCAAATATTTTTAGTAGTTTCCGTAGGTTATTTTTCATGAAGTAGCGTGGGATCGCTACACCACGACGATGACCTCCGGTCGGGCAATGCCATTGATAGACCCGAGTACCGGCTCAAAAGGTCCATAACTTTAGATCTGACCGTTGGATCCCGCTCAAATCTTTTGATGACTTTCCGTAGGCTATTTTCCATGGAGTAGCGATTCCTCGCTACTCCTCGAGGACGGCCTCCGGTTGGGCGATGCCATCGATATACCCGAGTACTGGCTCAAAAGGTCTATAACTTTAGATCCGACAGTTGGATCGCTCTCAAAACTTTTAAGGAGTTTTTGTTGGCTATATTCCATGGAGTAGCGTGGAATCGCTAGTCCAAGACGATGACCTCCGGTCGGGCGATGCAATCAACAGACCCGAGTACCGGCTCAAAAGGTCCATAACTTTAAATCCAATCGTTAGATCGCGCTAAAATGTTGTGAGGAGTTTTCGTAGGCTATTTTCCATGGAGTAGCGTGGAATCACTACTCCATGACGATGACCTCCAGTCAGGCGATGCCATTGATAGACCCAAGTACCGGCTCAAAAGGTCCATAACTTTAGATCCGATCGTTGGATCGCTCTCAAATCTTTTTAGGAGTTTCCATAGGTTGTTTTCCATGGATTAGCTTGGAATCGCAACTCCACGACGACAACGTCCGATTGGGCGATGCCCTCGACACGACCCAAGTACCGGCTCAAAAGTTCCATAACTTTAGATCCGTCCGTTAGATCGTGCTCAAATATTTTGATGAGTTTCTGTAGGCTGTTTTCCATGGAGTAGCATGGAATCACTACTACTCGACAACGACCTCCAGTCGAGCGATGTCACCGACAGACCCGAGAACTGGCTCAACAGGTCCACAACTTTAGTTCCGACTGTTTTGGTGAGTTTCCGTAGGCTAGTTTCGATGGAGTACCGTGGAATAGCTAATCCAAGACGATGACATCCGGTTTAGCGATGCCACCGACAAACCCGAGTATCGGCTCAAAAGGTCCTTAACTTTAGATCAGACCGTTGGATCGCGCTCAAATATTTTGAGGAGTTTCCGTTGGCTATTTTACATAGAGTAGCGTGGAATCGCTAATCCACGACGACGACCTCCGGTCAGGCGATGCCACCGACACGACCCGAGTACCGGCTCAAAAGGTCCATAACTTTAGATCCAAACGTTGGATCGCGCTCAAATCTTTTGATGAGTTTATGTAGGTTGTTTTGCATGGAGTAGCATGGAATTGCTACTCCACGACGACGACGTCCGGTCCGGCGATGCCGCTGACAGACCCAAGTACCGCCTTAAAAGGTCCATAACTTCAAATCTGAACATTGGATCGCGCTCAAATCTTTAGAGGAGTTTACGTAGGCTATTTTCCATGGAGTAGCGTGGAATCGCTACTTTCCAAGGATTAGCATGGAATCGCTACTCCACGACGACGACGTCCGGTTGGGCGATGCCACTAACACGACCTAGTACCAGCACGAAAGGTCCATAACTTTAGATTCGATCGTTCGATCGCGCTCAAATGTTTTGATAAGTTTCCGTAGGCTGTTTTCCATGGAGTAGCGTGGAATCGCTCATCCAGGATGACGACATCCGATCAGGGGATGCCACCGACAGACCTGAGTACCGACTCATAAGGTCCATAACTTTAGATTCGATCGTTGGATCCCGCTCAAATCTTTTGATGAGTTTCTGTAGGCTCTTTTCCATGGAGTAGCGTGTAATTGCTACTCCTCGATGACGACCTCCGGTCGGGCGATGCCACCGACACAACCCGAGTACCGGCTCAAAAGGTCCATAACTTTAGATCCAATCGTTGGATAGCACTGAAATGTTTTGAAGAGTTTTCGTAGGTTGTTTTCCATGGAGTAGCGTGGAATTGCCACTCCACGACGATGACCTCTGGTCGGACGATGCCACCGACAGACCCGAGTACCGGCTCAAAAGGTCCTCAACTTTAGATCCGACTGCTGGATCGCTCTCAAATGTTTTGAAGAGTTTCTGTGACAGGACCAAAAGCTTGATGTCTAGTGCAGAAGTGTCGAAGTAATAAATAACCCGGCAAGACCGGGGTCGAACCACATAGAGGTTAATTGTATAAATTATAAATAACAACGCAACAATAACAATAATAACGATAATAATAA
Source organism: Populus alba x Populus x berolinensis (assembly GCA_029228515.1). Lineage (NCBI taxonomy): Eukaryota > Viridiplantae > Streptophyta > Magnoliopsida > Malpighiales > Salicaceae > Populus > Populus alba x Populus x berolinensis. The sequence continues at coordinate 15,937,828 of CM055363.1, forward strand.
CAAAAGCAGTACTACTAATAGTAATAATAATAATAATAATACTCAGTACGTGGCGTTGTTATACCTGAGAATGATCTAAAAGATCGGGTCACAGGTTTCCAGCCTATATACTGAGTTTATGAACAAATAATAATAAAATAACAACAACAACAACAACAACAACAATAATAATAAAGAAGAGAAGGAAGAAATTAATGAGAACTTTGAGTTGAAAGATTAATGTAAGGATTAAACAACGATAAAAATAAATGTGAAGGTTAGAGGATCCACTAATGGTACTTCAAACAAGTATAGTATAAACTCTTATTACTCAATTGGAAACCACACATAAAGGAGGTTCCAATCAGATTATAAATTGTTAACATGATTACATTAGTTATCTTATTCGAATAAAGCTAATACTTGTAAATGTTGGCAGGCATTCATGATTATAACTTATGTTAACAACAAATCAAGTTCCTTTCATAGCTCAGGTGTCGGTTATACCATACAGTATGGGCTATGAAAGTGCCAAGTATTTGTTGTACCAAGTTTTATACAACATAAATCTAGATTAACTATTTAACAAGACAAGTATTAAAAGTGAACAAGATAACAAATATAAATCATGTTAGTATCCAACGTTAAGGTCCATGTTAAGTTTATATTGTACTTATTCTTGCACCATTAGTGTACCCTTTGCACCTTGACATAATTAACTTAGCTAAACATAATGAAAGAAAGAAACATAGATGAACAAGATAAGAACATAAATGAGAAATAAGTTAACTAAGTAAAGGAAAGGAAATGAAGTGCATAAACTTGATATTAATGAAAGCAAAACATAAGCAATACGAAGAGAGAAAGCAAGAGCATGATCTTGATCTGAAAACCAAGACGCCTCAATACATGGTAAGTGCCTCCTTTTATAGGCCAAAATTTGGAACTATTGATTTGTTCATTAATTGATGAGTGGGTGGCCACATCTTGACTTGGTGACAATCCTTATCTTCTTGTCTGAACAAGACGTCATTGCTAACATCATAATTTGCCCAGAATCCTCAAGAATGTTCTAGGAAATTGTCTCAGCTTTCCAATAAAAAAAAGATGAGGTCATTTGGACTTCTAGAACTCAAGATATGGACTGAACACTAAATAGTGTATGGGCTGCAGGACAGCTTCGGACTTCTTCGTTGTTCCTTCAGTTTGGACTTCAAAATGGCTTTTTTAGATCTTCGGCTCCGGATGAAAGTTGTAGGTGACAGGACCAAAAGCTTGATGTCTTCTCCCAAGTGCAGGAGTGTCGAAGTAATAAATAACCCGGCAAGACCAAGGTCGAACCACAGAGAGGTTAATTGTATAAATTATAAATAACAACGCAACAATAACAATAATAACGATAATAATAACAAAAGCAGTACTACTAATAGTAATAATAATAATAATAATAATACTCAGTACGTGGCGTTGTTATACCTGAGAATGATCTAAAAGATCGGGTCACAGGTTTCCAGCCTATATACTGAGTTTATGAACAGATAATAATAAAATAACAACAACAACAACAACAACAACAACAACAATAATAATAAAGAAGAGAAGGAAGAAATTAATGAGAACTTTGAGTTGAAAGATTAATGTAAGGATTAAACAACGATAAAAATAAATGTCAAGGTTAGAGGATCCACTAATGGTACTTCAAACAAGTATAGTATAAACTCTTATTACTCAATTGGAAACCACACATAAAGGAGGTTCCAATCAGATTATAAATTGTTAACATGATTACATTAGTTATCTTATTCGAATAAAGCTAATACTTGTAAATGTTGGCAGGCATTCATGATTATAACTTATGTTAACAACAAATCAAGTTCCTTTCATAGCTCAGGTGTCGGTTATACCATACAGTATGGGCTATGAAAGTGCCAAGTATTTGTTGTACCAAGTTTTATACAACATAAATCTAGATTAACTATTTAACAAGAAAAGTATTAAAAGTGAACAAGATAACAAATATAAATCATGTTAGTATCCAACGTTAAGGTCCATGTTAAGTTTATATTGTACTTATTCTTGCACCATTAGTGTACCCTTTGCACCTTGACATAATTAACTTAGCTAAACATAATGAAAGAAAGAAACATAGATGAACAAGATAAGAACATAAATGAGAAATAAGTTAACTAAGTAAAGGAAAGGAAATGCAGTGCATAAACTTGATATTAATGAAAGCAAAACATAAGCAATACGAAGAGAGAAAGCAAGAGCATGATCTTGATCTGAAAACCAAGACGCCTCAATACATGGTAAGTGCCTCCTTTTATAGGCCAAAATTTGGAACTATTGATTTGTTCATTAATTGATGAGTGGGTGGCCACATCTTGACTTGGTGACAATCCTTATCTTCTTGTCTGAACAAGACGTCATTGCTAACATCATAATTTGCCCAGAATCCTCAAGAATGTTCTAGGAAATTGTCTCAGCTTTCCAATAAAAAAAAGATGAGGTCATTTGGACTTCTAGAACTCAAGATATGGACTGAACACTAAATAGTGTATGGGCTGCAGGACAGCTTCGGACTTCTTCGTTGTTCCTTCAGTTTGGACTTCAAAACGGCTTTTTTAGATCTTCGGCTCCGGATGAAAGTTGTAGGTGACAGGACCAAAAGCTTGATGTCTTCTCCCAAGTGCAGGAGTGTCGAAGTAATAAATAACCCGGCAAGACCAAGGTCGAACCACAGAGAGGTTAATTGTATAAATTATAAATAACAACGCAACAATAACAATAATAACGATAATAATAACAAAAGCAGTACTACTAATAGTAATAATAATAATAATAATAATACTCAGTACGTGGCGTTGTTATACCTGAGAATGATCTAAAAGATCGGGTCACAGGTTTCCAGCCTATATACTGAGTTTATGAACAGATAATAATAAAATAACAACAACAACAACAACAACAACAACAACAATAATAATAAAGAAGAGAAGGAAGAAATTAATGAGAACTTTGAGTTGAAAGATTAATGTAAGGATTAAACAACGATAAAAATAAATGTCAAGGTTAGAGGATCCACTAATGGTACTTCAAACAAGTATAGTATAAACTCTTATTACTCAATTGGAAACCACACATAAAGGAGGTTCCAATCAGATTATAAATTGTTAACATGATTACATTAGTTATCTTATTCGAATAAAGCTAATACTTGTAAATGTTGGCAGGCATTCATGATTATAACTTATGTTAACAACAAATCAAGTTCCTTTCATAGCTCAGGTGTCGGTTATACCATACAGTATGGGCTATGAAAGTGCCAAGTATTTGTTGTACCAAGTTTTATACAACATAAATCTAGATTAACTATTTAACAAGCGAAGTATTAAAAGTGAACAAGATAACAAATATAAATCATGTTAGTATCCAACGTTAAGGTCCATGTTAAGTTTATATTGTACTTATTCTTGCACCATTAGTGTACCCTTTGCACCTTGACATAATTAACTTAGCTAAACATAATGAAAGAAAGAAACATAGATGAACAAGATAAGAACATAAATGAGAAATAAGTTAACTAAGTAAAGGAAAGGAAATGCAGTGCATAAACTTGATATTAATGAAAGCAAAACATAAGCAATACGAAGAGAGAAAGCAAGAGCATGATCTTGATCTGAAAACCAAGACGCCTCAATACATGGTAAGTGCCTCCTTTTATAGGCCAAAATTTGGAACTATTGATTTGTTCATTAATTGATGAGTGGGTGGCCACATCTTGACTTGGTGACAATCCTTATCTTCTTGTCTGAACAAGACGTCATTGCTAACATCATAATTTGCCCAGAATCCTCAAGAATGTTCTAGGAAATTGTCTCAGCTTTCCAATAAAAAAAAGATGAGGTCATTTGGACTTCTAGAACTCAAGATATGGACTGAACACTAAATAGTGTATGGGCTGCAGGACAGCTTCGGACTTCTTCGTTGTTCCTTCAGTTTGGACTTCAAAACGGCTTTTTTAGATCTTCGGCTCCGGATGAAAGTTGTAGGTGACAGGACCAAAAGCTTGATGTCTTCTCCCAAGTGCAGGAGTGTCGAAGTAATAAATAACCCGGCAAGACCAAGGTCGAACCACAGAGAGGTTAATTGTATAAATTATAAATAACAACGCAACAATAACAATAATAACGATAATAATAACAAAAGCAGTACTACTAATAGTAATAATAATAATAATAATAATACTCAGTACGTGGCGTTGTTATACCTGAGAATGATCTAAAAGATCGGGTCACAGGTTTCCAGCCTATATACTGAGTTTATGAACAGATAATAATAAAATAACAACAACAACAACAACAACAACAACAATAATAATAAAGAAGAGAAGGAAGAAATTAATGAGAACTTTGAGTTGAAAGATTAATGTAAGGATTAAACAACGATAAAAATAAATGTCAAGGTTAGAGGATCCACTAATGGTACTTCAAACAAGTATAGTATAAACTCTTATTACTCAATTGGAAACCACACATAAAGGAGGTTCCAATCAGATTATAAATTGTTAACATGATTACATTAGTTATCTTATTCGAATAAAGCTAATACTTGTAAATGTTGGCAGGCATTCATGATTATAACTTATGTTAACAACAAATCAAGTTCCTTTCATAGCTCAGGTGTCGGTTATACCATACAGTATGGGCTATGAAAGTGCCAAGTATTTGTTGTACCAAGTTTTATACAACATAAATCTAGATTAACTATTTAACAAGCGAAGTATTAAAAGTGAACAAGATAACAAATATAAAACATGTTAGTATCCAACGTTAAGGTCCATGTTAAGTTTATATTGTACTTATTCTTGCACCATTAGTGTACCCTTTGCACCTTGACATAATTAACTTAGCTAAACATAATGAAAGAAAGAAACATAGATGAACAAGATAAGAACATAAATGAGAAATAAGTTAACTAAGTAAAGGAAAGGAAATGAAGTGCATAAACTTGATATTAATGAAAGCAAAACATAAGCAATACGAAGAGAGAAAGCAAGAGCATGATCTTGATCTGAAAACCAAGACGCCTCAATACATGGTAAGTGCCTCCTTTTATAGGCCAAAATTTGGAACTATTGATTTGTTCATTAATTGATGAGTGGGTGGCCACATCTTGACTTGGTGACAATCCTTATCTTCTTGTCTGAACAAGACGTCATTGCTAACATCATAATTTGCCCAGAATCCTCAAGAATGTTCTAGGAAATTGTCTCAGCTTTCCAATAAAAAAAAGATGAGGTCATTTGGACTTCTAGAACTCAAGATATGGACTGAACACTAAATAGTGTATGGGCTGCAGGACAGCTTCGGACTTCTTCGTTGTTCCTTCAGTTTGGACTTCAAAACGGCTTTTTTAGATCTTCGGCTCCGGATGAAAGTTGTAGGTGACAGGACCAAAAGCTTGATGTCTTCTCCCAAGTGCAGGAGTGTCGAAGTAATAAATAACCCGGCAAGACCAAGGTCGAACCACAGAGAGGTTAATTGTATAAATTATAAATAACAACGCAACAATAACAATAATAACGATAATAATAACAAAAGCAGTACTACTAATAGTAATAATAATAATAATAATAATACTCAGTACGTGGCGTTGTTATACCTGAGAATGATCTAAAAGATCGGGTCACAGGTTTCCAGCCTATATACTGAGTTTATGAACAGATAATAATAAAATAACAACAACAACAACAACAACAACAACAATAATAATAAAGAAGAGAAGGAAGAAATTAATGAGAACTTTGAGTTGAAAGATTAATGTAAGGATTAAACAACGATAAAAATAAATGTCAAGGTTAGAGGATCCACTAATGGTACTTCAAACAAGTATAGTATAAACTCTTATTACTCAATTGGAAACCACACATAAAGGAGGTTCCAATCAGATTATAAATTGTTAACATGATTACATTAGTTATCTTATTCGAATAAAGCTAATACTTGTAAATGTTGGCAGGCATTCATGATTATAACTTATGTTAACAACAAATCAAGTTTCTTTCATAGCTCAGGTGTCGGTTATACCATACAGTATGGGCTATGAAAGTCCCAAGTATTTGTTGTACCAAGTGTTATACAACATAAATCTAGATTAACCATTTAACAAGCGAAGTATTAAAAGTGAACAAGATAACAAATATAAAACATGTTAGTATCCAACATTAAGGTCCATGTTAAGTTTATATTATACTTATTCTTGCACCATTAGTGTACCCTTTTCACCTTGACATAATTAACTTAGCTAAACATAATGAAAGAAAGAAACATAAATGAACAAGATAAGAACATAAATGAGAAAGAAGTTAACTAAGTAAAGGAAAGGAAATGAAGTGCATAAACTTGATATTAATGAAAGCAAAACATAAGCAATACAGAGAGAGAAAGCAAGAGCATGATCTTGATCTTGAAACCAAGATGCCTCAATACATGGTAAGTGCCTCCTTTTATTGGCCAAAATTTGGAACTATTGATTTGTTCATTAATTGATGAGTGGGTGGCCACATCTTGACTTGGTGACAATCCTTATCTTCTTGTCTGAACAAGATGTCATTGCTAACATCATAATTTGCCCATAATCCTCAATAATGTTCTAGGAAATTGTCTCATCTTTCCAACAAAAAAAAGATGAGGTCATTTGGACTTCTAGAACTCAAGATATGGGTTGAACACTAAATAGTGTCTGGGCTGCAGGACAGCTTCGGACTTCTTCGTTGTTCCTTCAGTTTGGACTTCAAAACGGCTTTTTTAGATCTTGGGCTCCGCAAGAAAGTTGTAGGCCTTTTTCTGACCTTTCCATACATATAAAATGAACCTAAATCCGAGATCTAGAGCTCCAGATATGATCCAATTACCAAGCAATGTTCCGGTTTGGATTGCACCGACATCTCTTTTCTAAGTTTGGCCATCTCTTTGTCCTTTCACTTTCAATACTTAAACTCATCAATCAATCCTTTTATTTATGTGATGGGTCTGCATTTAAGATGAGTATTTACCATAAATTAAGGTATCTTATAGTATCAAACTTGTTATTATAAAACATGCTTTAGTTAAGGAGTTATTGATACTTCAAGTGCAAAATGATGATATAAAACCTTGGTAAACATGCACTTTTAAGTACAAATCACACCTCCCAACCAGCTTATTACTAGTCCCTAGTAATCTAAAGCGTTAAAATAGAGAAACAATTTGCAAGTTTCACAAAGCAAGGCATTCATCATTCAACTTCCATTAATCTATCCAGATAAACAAACTCTCATTAAATTTATATTACTGCTTCATACTTCTTAAACAAGATATTAATAAACCTTCTTTTTATGTGCTCAATATATGAAAACATAGATGATGGCGCTTTTTTTGGAAGAAAACAATATTATGTTCAAATGTTTAAGGTGAACTTCCTTGGGTTGGGATTATTATTATTATTACTTCTTCTTTTTTCTTTTCTTTTTTGTTTTTTTTTTATTTCTTTACACATACAACTTAAAACACAATGTATCTTTAACCCATGTAACGAGTTTTAGGCTAATGACTCCTAGACCAGTTGGTTTTAGGGCATTAGGTGTTGAGACACCCCTACGAGCTTAACAACTCGGGTTACAGATACTGATACGTAGATAGTACAATGTTTGATTCCCTTAAGCTTTTCTCCTTAACCCATGTAACAAGCTTTGGGCCAATAGTTCCCAAATCAGTTGACTTTAGGGTATTAGGTGTTAAAACACCCCTTCGGGCTTAATTGCTTAGGTTAGGGAGGCTACGAAACCAAACTTATCTACGTTTTTATTATCATCAATATTATCAATATTTTTTTTTTTTGCAAATTATATACTATCCCTTTCCCTTAGTTGTTACCTTTAACAAAAGAATATAAATAATGTAATAATCCAATGTGCAACCCACAATCATATGTTAAAGTGTGTGTGTGAAAATGAAGGTTTAATAATACTTGTTAAATGAGTATATGAGCAGAATCAAGTGATATCAATGCGAGAGTTTGTAAACCTGAATATTTCAAGAAGTATTCTAATAGGCCTTGTTATGAATATTGCAAATAACCATTAGAAAATTTTTACTACGATGCGTCTCAAGAATAATTCCTCTTTACTCTGCCATCCTAGTAATAACAGTTTTGCCAAATGGTTTTTTTGAAAACAACAACAGTTAGTTGGTTAGTTTTTTTTTTGTTTTTTTTAAACTACTACCCTCTCCCCCCAACCAAAACGAGACATTGTCCTCAATGTCCTAAGGTAAAAAGATAGAGTATAGAAGACATCACTTGAAACAGCGAACAATGACAAACCTGAAACACACTTAAACAAATATAAGAAGTAACAAAACAAAATAATATGCTATTAATAAAACCAAAAGACACAAGGTTTCATAGATGAAGGCTCAAATCTAATCTAAGCTTTTTACGGCTTTCCTTAGCTGACCAATCCAGGCGACTCATGCAAGGATCAATGACAGGGATGAAAGATTGTAGTTGGTCAATCAATTGTTCAGCAGTAGTAACAAAGATTATGATTTGTCGTGCTGAAGATGTTAGAAATTCTTGTTCCACAGCTTGATCAAGGAAAGACAGCAACTTATCATAAAAACCATTAACATTTAACAAACCTATAGGTTTATGGTGAATGTGCAGTTGGGCCCAAGATGAAATATGAAAGATCTCTTCCAATATGCCCAGACCACCTGGTAAGGCAATGAAGGCATCAGCATGGCTAAACATGGCGTTCAGTCGATCAGACATTGTTGGGACCTGTAGTTCCTCTCCAATTGTTTTTCCAATGATGTCCCCATTTGCTAAAGCTTTGGGGACAACCCCCAAAACTTGACTGCCTCCTAAAAATGCAGCCATTGACACACCTCCCATTAACCCAAGGCTGCCTCCCCCATACACTAAATGAATCTTTCTCTCAGCTAGTACCTGACCAAGATGATTTGCTGATTCTAAAAACTCTTTTTCTTTCCCAGGGCTGGATCCACCGAAAACACAAATATTTCTTATGTGATGACTTGAGGAACCTGCCATTTCTACACACTTCTATATTTGATGAATGTATGGGATGAGTAGAAATGAAGGGAAGGAAGAGAAGAATTTATAGATGAAAAAGTGAAAATGCAATCATACCACCTATATGTAGGCCAGCTGTAGTCTCACACTCTCTCTTTTTATTTATTTATTTTGACAAAGCATGTAGTACAGGTAGTTGTGATTGTGGCTCACATCTTCCCTTGGTTTTACATCCAAGAACGGCTTAAACGCCCTCTATGGGTCGGGGATAGGCTTCCCATCCAGTTTTCTTAAAAACTGGAAAACATGGTCTTTTTTAGTCAGATTCCCAAGACTAAGTCGATCATGTTCTTTATGGAATTGTGGCCATAAATCATGAATTACACGATGCACATCTCCACTAGGATGCGTCTCAAGGGTCAACAAAAGATTATCTAAAGACCCCTTACTCAGGCCATCCTTAATGAATTGTATTTTATCTTCACGGTTTACAGATACCATTCCTAAAGAACGACATGTCGTATTACAAGTCCATGTGGCACATCTGTGACAGACTTTTAGTCGTTTTGCACGACGTTTCTTTGCAAAAGTGCTTTTACCTGTTCCAGGCATGTGTGAAATGAAAGAATTAGACTCACCTGATAATCGGACCTTTGCTTCAATCAGCCAACGAATATCTTCAGGAATTCCATGGTTCATGAACAACCTCAATCTTTCACACCTAGCACGGTAAATTTTTGTAATCGCATTCTGAGGCAGAGTGGGAAAATAATTTTTCAATTTTTCAAGAGTGGTGTCCATTTTCAAATGAGAATTGGATGGGAGATTCAAAGAAAGAAGAAAGAGCAGAGAATTGCACAATTATATACACAGATATCAGTTATCATGGGAAACTAAAAGAACCGACTTAAGAGTCACGGAGTACCGTTATCCGCCATTTGACCGGGGTGAGAGAAACTAGCAAAACAAAAGATACACCAAAACAAACACAAAACAATGTGAGAAAAAGAATCAATCTTTAAATACAGGATCACTCAATTCAGTAGAGTCATTTTCAACTGAAAAATTGTCAAAATAAACTTTCAACCGATGCCTATTTACCTTGAAAACATTGTCATTCTTTGGATTCTCGATATCACAGGCCCCATATGGATACACATGTTTCACAATAAAAGGACCGCTCCATCTTGATCTTAGTTTTCCAGGAAATAAATGGAGTCGAGAATTATAAAGCAAGACTTTTTGACCAACATTGAATGTTTTTCTCAGTATTTTCTTGTCATGAAACTCTTTGATTCTTGCTTTATGAATTCTTGAATTTTCATATGCATCATTTCTAATTTCCTCAAGCTCATTTATTTGCAATTTTTGCAGCTGACTAGCATCATCAATGTTTGAATTGAAAGCTTTAATAACCCAATAAGCTTTATGTTCAATTTCCACAGGCAAGTGACAAGGTTTTCCATAGACTAGTCTATAAGGTGACATACCTAATGATGTTTTATATGCAGTTCGATAAGCCCAAAGTGCATCATTAAGTCTTAAAGACCAGTCTTTTCGATTAGGGTTCACCGTTTTCTCCGAGATCTGTTTGATCTCCCTATTAGCAAGCTCTACTTGTCCACTTGTCTAAGGGTGATAAGGGGTGGAAACTTTGTGTGTGATTCCATATTTCTTCATTAAAGAAGCAAATGGCTTGTTGCAGAAATGTGTTCCACCATCACTTATTATGGCTCGAGGGATTCCAAATCGACTCAAAATATTGTCTTTCAAAAACTTTATCACTGTTTTGTGATCATTGTTTCGACTTGGAATTGCCTCTATCCATTTTGAAACATAATCTACTGCAACTAATATGTACACGAAACCAAATGATGGAGGAAATGGACCCATGAAATCTATACCCCAACAGTCAAAGATCTCAATGACAAGAATAGGATTTAAAGGCATCATGTGACGTTTTGAAATAGATCCCAACTTTTGACAAATTTCACAAGTCTTGCAGAATGCATGTGAGTCTTTGAACATGGTGGGCCAATAAAATCCACTTTGTAAGATTTTTGCAGTTGTCTTTCTTGATGAGAAATGACCCCCACATGCCTCAAAATGACAAAATTTAATGACACTACTTACCTCATTGTCAGGAATGCATCTTCGAAATATTTGATCAGGACAATATTTGAATAAATAAGGGTCATCCCAATAAAAGTTCTTCACTTCGTTCAAGAACTTTCTTTTATCTTGGGTACTCCAATGAGCTGGCAATTGTCTTGAAACAAGAAAATTAAAAAATATTAGCAAACCAAGGCATCGTAGAAATGAAAAATAAAGATTCATCGGGAAAGTAGTCATCGATTGGTGTGATGTCAAATTTCGAATCTGTTGTCAATCTTGACAAATGATCTGCAACAACATTTTCGGTGCCTTTTTTGTCTTTGATTGTGATATCAAATTCTTGAAGTAACAAAATCCACCGCACCAATCTAACCTTATAATCTTTCTTAGAAAGAAGATATTTCAATGCTGCATGATCACTAAAAACAACAATAGGTGAGCCAACAAGATAAGATCTAAATTTATCACAAGCAAATACTACTGCAAGTAATTCTTTTTTAGTGGTGGTGTAATTCATTTGAGCACTATTTAAAGTTTTACTTGCATAGTAAATCACATAAGGTTTCTTATCTTTTCTTTGTCCCAAGACAGCACCCACGGCATAATCACTAGCGTCACACATTATTTCAAAAGGTAATGACCAATCAGGAGGTTGAATGACAGGAGCAGAAGTAAGCAAGTTTTTAAGTTTAACAAAGGCTTCTTCACAATGTTCAGTCCATTCAAAAATATTATCCTTTGTTAGAAGGTTACTCAAGGGCTTAGATATTACACTAAAATGTTTGATGAACCTTCTGTAAAAACTAGCATGTCCTAAGAATGATCTAACATCTTTAACAGATTTTGGTATTGGTAAGTTGGCAATTAACTCGATTTTAGATTTGTCAACCTCAATTCCTTTCGATGAAACAATGTGACCAAGTACAATGCCGTTTGTTACCATAAAGTGTCATTTTTCCCAATTCAGTACAAGATTCTTTTCTTCACACCTGCTCAAAACCTTTTCTAAGTTAGTCAAACAATCATCAAATGAATCACCAAAAACAGAAAAATCATCCATAAAAATCTCAAGAAAACGTTCAACCATATCACTGAATATGCTAAGCATGCATCTTTGAAACATGACTGGTGCATTACATAATCCAAAAGGCATCCTTTGATATGCAAAAGTATCAAATGGACATGTGAAAGTAGTCTTCTCTTGATCTTCCAATGCAATTTCAATTTGATTGTAACCTGAATAGCCATCTAGGAAACAATAAAATTCATGACATGCAACTCTTTCTAGGATTTGATCCATGAAAGGTAAAGGGAAATGATCTTTTCTAGTCATAGAATTAAGTTTCCTATAGTCAATGCACATGCGCCAACCAGTAACAGTCCTAGTTGGAATTAACTCATTTTTCTCATTCGTTATCACAGTGACTCCAGACTTTTTGGGTACAACTTGGGTAGGACTTACCCATTTGCTGTCAGAAATAGGATAAATGATTCCATTATCTAGAAGCTTAATGACTTTATTTTTCACTACTTCTTTCATATTAGGATTAAGCCTTCATTGCATTTCTCTAGAGGGTTTAGCATTTTCCTCCAAATAAATCTTGTGTGTGCAAATCAAAGGGCTAATTCCTTTTATGTCGCTATGGTCCATCCTAATGCATTTTTGTGCATTTTCAGAGTCTGTAATAACTTACCTTCTTGATGTGCATTAAGTTTGGAAGAGATTATCACCGGAAAATTTTTATTTTCTCCCAAAAATGAGTATTTGAGATTAAATGGTAATGACTTCAATTCAGATTTTGGTGGTTGAACACTTGAAGGTATGGGCTCAATTGATCGTGGTGGCAATTCTTCAATTTGTGGTCTCCAATTGCATGCCTTTGATTCCTGAAAGTAGACCATTTGCAAATCATCAGATTCATCAATCTCAGTTTCACTGGAAGTGGTTTGAAATTGATCATGAACTAATTTTTCAATAAAGTCCACTTCCCGTGAATCATTATCATCTCCAGGTTGCATGTAAATGTTGAAAATATTCATCTCCAATGTCATGTTTCCAAATGATAGCTTCATCAGTCCATTCCTACAATTAATCAATGCATTAGAAGTGGCAAGAAATGGACGTCCTCAAATGACAGGAATTGAATTACATGCTTCAACAGGTTGTGTATCCAAGACAACAAAATCCACAGGATAAATGAATCTATCGACTTGTACTAACACATCTTCAACTATTCCTCTATGCACTTTTACAGATCTATCAGCAAGTAAAAGAGTTACAAAGGTTGGTTTTAACTCACCTAGATTGAGACTTTGAAAGACTGAATATGGAAGTAAATTCACACTAGCTCCAAGATCAAGTAAGGCTCTTTCAATTTTATGTTCTCCAATAAAGCAAGAAATTGTAGGACAACCAGGGTCTTTATATTTCAAAGCATTATTGTTTTGAAGAATGACACTTACTTGTTCGGCTAAAAAGGCTTTCTTTTTCGCATTCAGTTTTCTCTTCACAGTGCACAGATCTTTCAAAAATTTAGCATAGGAAGGAACCTGTTTAATAGCATCCAACAAAGGTATATTGATCCTTACCTGTTTGAAAGTTTCAAAGATTTCAGAGTTGTGATTGACTTTCCTTTGTTTGGTCATGGCATGAGGAAATGGAAGTGCTGGCGGGGAATCAGCCTTTTCTTTGCAATGTTCAGGTTTAACCCCTTCCTTACCCTCAAAGATAGACTCATCATCTTTCTCACAAGGTTCAAGAATGGGTTTTTCAATAACCTTACCACTACGAAGAGTGATGACTGATTTGACTTGATCTATGTGTTGGCTTCCAGAACCACTTGCATTTGTATTGTATTGCCCCTTTGGATTTTGTTATGGTTGAGATGGAAACTTACCTTTCTCTTGGAAACTGAGAGTAGATGTTAATTTTGCAAGAGCATCTTTAAAATTGGTCATGCTTTGAGCAAGCTGAGTGTTGATTGTCTCTTGCTTTTCAATGAATGCATGCAATGTTTCATCAAGATTTCTTCTAGGAGGTGGAACATAAGGAGGTGCATTTCCATGAGAATTTTGAAAATTATGTTGTGCTTGAAACGGTGGCTGTGAAGTTTGTGCATTGTTGCTATCACTCTTCCAACTAAAATTTGGGTGATTTCTCCAACCAGGGTTATATGTTTGGGAGTATGGGTTATGGTTGGGTCTTTGGAAACTGTTTAAAGCATGGGCTTGTTCATGGAGGCATTCCTTAAAAGAAGGCAAAGTTGGACAATCATTTGTTGAATGTTCATTGGTTTCACAGATTTGACACACAATGTCTTGAACAGATTTGAATTGACCACTTTTTTTCAATTCAAGTGCTTCTACTTTTCTAGCTAAAGATGCAAACTTGGCTTGGATGTCATGATCTTCCCTAAAGTTGTGCATACCTCCACTAGATGTATGAGGTTGAGTTTTACTTGGTGCCTCATAAGTACCCGTGGTGTCCCAATTTTGAGCATTTTCGGCTAGCAAGTCTAGGTACTCCATTGCTTCATTAGGGTCTTTATCTTCAAAGGTTCCATTGCATATCAATTCAATCATTTGCCTATCTCTAGGTGTTAAACCTTCATAAAAATATGAAACCAATCTCCATGTTTCAAAACCATGATGAGGGCAAGTATTAAGCAAATCTCGATACCTATCCTAACATTGGTAAAATGTTTCTCCTGGTTTTTGAGTGAAAGTGATGATTTGTCTTTTGAAAGAGTTTGTTCTGTGAGACGGAAAAAACTTCTTTAAAAATTGTTATTGCATTTCATCCCAAGCACGAATGGATCCTAGTCTCAAATTTTGTAGCCATGTTTTAGCTTTATCTTTTAATGAAAAAGGAAAAAGCTTTAATCGAATGGTGTTCATGCTACAATTTGAGTCATTATATGTATTACAGACCTCCTCAAATTCACTTAAATGCAAGTATGGATTTTCTAAGTCTAAGCCATGAAAAGATGGTAAAAGTTAAATAATGTCTGGCTTAAAATTAAAATGAGATGCATCAGGAGGGAACACTATGCATGAGGGTGCACTTGTTCTTGTGGGATTCATGTGGTCTCTAAGTGTTCTCATACGGTTATTCTCATTATGAAACGATTGATTATCTTCTTTGGCCATATTTTCTGAAAATGATACAATACCCTACAAAGTCGACCACTTAATATACGTGACCAAACTCTCATGCACGTGTAAGAAGAGAATAAAAGGAAGAAAAGAAAAGAGAAGAAAAAGAAACAAAAGAAAACAAAACAAAAGTTAGATAAAATGAAAAGTGAAGAGAGAAAATAAATTAAATATTATAATTTATACAAGAATTTACCTCCCCAGCAATGGCAACAAAAACTTGACACGACCAAAAGCTTGATGTCTTCTCCCAAGTGCAGGAGTGTCGGAGTAATAAATAACCCGGCAAGACCGGGGTGGAACCACAAAGAGGTTAACAACAACAACAACAACAATAATAAAGAAGAGAAGGAAGAAATTAATGAGAACTTTGAGTTGAAAGATTAATGTAAGGATTAAACAACGATAAAAATAAATGTCAAGGTTAGAGGATCCACTAATGGTACTTCAAACAAGTATAGTATAAACTCTTATTACTCAATTGGAAACCACACATAAAGGAGGTTCCAATCAGATTATAAATTGTTAACATGATTACATTAGTTATCTTATTCGAATAAAGCTAATACTTGTAAATGTTGGCAGACATTCATGATTATAACTTATGTTAACAACAAATCAAGTTCCTTTCATAGCTCAGGTGTCGGTTATACCATACAGTATGGGCTATGAAAGTGCCAAGTATTTGTTGTACCAAGTGTTATATAACATAAATCTAGATTAACTATTTAACAAGCAAAGTATTAAAAGTGAACAAGATAACAAATATAAAACATGTTAGTATCCAACGTTAAGGTCCATGTTAAGTTTATATTATACTTATTCTTACACCATTAGTGTACCCTTTTCACCTTGACATAATTAACTTAGCCAAACATAATGAAAGAAAGAAACATAAATGAACAAGATAAGAACATAAATGAGAAAGAAGTTAACCAAGTAAAGGAAAGGAAATGAAGTGCATAAACTTGATATTAATGAAAGCAAAACATAAGCACTACAAAGAGAGAAAGCAAGAGCATGATCTTGATCTGGAAACCAAGATGCCTCAATACATGGTAAGTGCCTCCTTTTATAGGCCAAAATTTGGAACTATTGATTGATGAGGGGGTGGCCACATCTTGACTTGGTGACAATCCTTATCTTCTTGTCTGAACAAGACGTCATTGCTAACATCATAATTTTCCCAGAATCCTCAAGAATGTTCTAGGAAATTGTCTCAGCTTTCCAACAAAAAAAAGATGAGGTCATTTGGACTTCTAGAACTCAAGATATGGGCTGAACACTAAATAGTGTCTGGGCTGCAGGACAGCTTCATACTTCTTCGTTGTTCCTTCAGTTTGGACTTCAAAACGGCCTTTTTAAATCTTGGGCTCCACATGGAAGTTGTAGGCCTTTGTCTTATCTTTCCATCCATATAAAATGAACCTAAATCCGAGATCTAGAGCTCCAGATATGATCCAATTACCAAGCAATGTTCCGGTTTGGACTGCACCGGCATCTCTTTTCTAAGTTTGGCCATCTCTTTGTCCTTTCACTTTCAATACTTAAACTCATCAATCAATCCTTTTATTTATGTGATAGGCCTGCATTTAAGATTTGCATTTACCATAAATTAAGGTATCTTATAGTATCAAACTTGTTATTATAAAACATGCTTAAGTTAAGGAGTTATTGATACTTCAAGTGAAAAATGATGATATAAAACCTTGATAAACATGCACTTTTAAGTACTAATCATTCTGTAGGCTGGTTTTCCATGGAGTAGTTTGGAATTCCTACTCCACGACAACGACGTCCCGTCAGGCGATGCCACCAACACGACTCAGGTATCAACTCAAAAGGTCCATAACTTTAGATTCGACTATTGGATCGCGCTTAAATGTTTTGATTAGTTTCCGTAGGCTGTTTTCCATGGAGTAGCATGGACTCGCTACTCCACGACGACATCGGGTTGGGCGATGCCACCGACAGACCCGAGTACTGGCTCAAAATGTCCATAACTTTAGATTTGAATGTTGGATTGCGCTCAAATGTTTTGAGGAGTTTCCGTAGGCTCATTTCCATGGTGTAGCGTGGAATCGCTACTCCACGACGACGACCTCCGGTCGGGCGATGCCACCGACACACCCGAGTATCGGCTTAAAAGTTCCATAACTTTAGATCCGAACATTGGATCGCGCTCAAATGTTTTGTGGAGTTTCCGTAGGCTAATTTCCATGGTTAGGCGTGGAATCGCTACTCCACGATGACGACCTTCGGTCGGGCGATGCCACCGATAGACACAAGTACCGGCTCAAAAGGTCCATAACTTTATATCCGACCGTTGGATCGCGCTCAAATGTTTTGAGGAGTCTCCGCTAGCTGTTTTCCATGGAGTAGCGTGGAATCGCTACTCCATGACGATGACGTCCAGTCGGGCGATGCCACCGATAGACCCGAGTATCGGCTCAAAAGGTCCATAACATTCGATCCGACCGTTGGATCGTGCTCAAATGTTTTGAGGAGTTTTCGATGGCTGTTTTCCATGGAGTGGCATGGAATCGCTACTCCACGAAGACGACGTCCGGTCGGTCGATGTCACAGACACGACCTGAGTACAAGCTCCAAAGGTGTATAACTTTAGGTCCGACCGTTGGATAGCGCTCAAATGTTTTGAGGAGTTTCCGTTGGTTGTTTTCCATGGAGTAGCTTGGAATTGCTACTCCACGATGATGACGTCCGGTCGGGTGATGCCACCGTCACGACCCAGGTATCGGCTCAAAAGGTCCATAACTTTAGATCCGACCATTGGATCGCGCTTAAATGTTTTGATGAGTTTCCGTATGCTGTTTTCCATGTAGTAGTGTGGACTCGCTACTCCACGACGACGACCTCCGGTTGGACGATGCCACCGACAGACCCGAGTACCGGCTCAGAAGGTCCTCAACTTTAGATCCGAGTGTTGGATTGCGCTCAAATGTTTTGAAGAGTTTCCATAGGCTAGTTTTCCATGGAGTAGTGTGGAATTGGAGCTCCAGGATGACGACCTCAGGTCGGGCGATGCCACTAACAGACCCGAGTACTGGCTCAAAAGGTCCATAACTTTATATCCGACCATTGTATCGTGCTCAAATCTTTTGAGGAGTTTCCGTAGGCTGTTTTGCATGGTGTAGCTTGGAATCACTACTCCACGACGACGACGTCCGAATGATTGTTGCCAACGACACGACCCGAGTAGAGGCTCAAAACGTCCATAACTTTAAATGTGACTGTTGGATTGCGCTCAAATGTTTTGAAGAGTTTCCGTAGGCTGTTTTCCATGTTGGAGTGTGGACTCGCTACTCCACGACGACGACGACCTCCGATCGGGCGATGCCACCGACACGACCCGAGTACAGGCTCAAAAGGTCCATAACTTTAGATCCGAACATTGGATCGCGCTCAAATCTTTTGATGTGTTTACGTAGGCTGTTTTGCATGGAGTAGCATGGAATTGCTACTCCACAATGATGACCTCCAGTCGGGCGATGCCACTGATAGACTAGAGTACAGGATCCAAAGGTCCATAACTTTAGATTGGACCGTTAGATCGTGCTTAAATGTTTTGATGAGTTTCCCTAGGCTGGTTTCCATGGAGTAGCGTTGAATTGGTACTCCACGACGACGACCTCTAGTTGGGCGATGCCACCAATAGACTCGAGCACCGGCTCAAAACATACTTTAAATTCGACTGTTGGATCGCGCTCAAATGTTTTGAAGAGTTTTCGTAGGCTGTTTTCCATGGTGGAGTGTGGAATCGCTACTCCACGACGATGACCTTCGGTCGGGCGATGCCACCGACAGACCCAATTATTGGCTCAAAAGGTCCATAAGTTTAGATCCGACTGTTGGATCGTGCTCAAATCTTTTGAGGAGTTTCTGTAGGCTGTTTTCCTTGGAGTAGCATGGAATTGCTACTCCTCAACGACAACATCCAGTCAATCAATGCCACCGACACGACCCAAGTACAGGCTCAAAAGGTCCATAACTTTAGATCCGACCGTTGGATCGCGCTCAAATGTTTTAAGGACTTTCCATAAGATGTTTTTCAAGGAGTAGCGTGGAATTGCTACTCAAAAACGATGACCTCCTGTCGGGCAATGCAACCGACAGACCCGAGTACCGGCTCAAAAGGTCCATAACTTTAGATCCGACCGTTGGATCGCACTTAAATCTTTTGAGGAGTTTTCGAAGGCTATTTTCCATGGAGTAGCATGGAATCGCTACTCCTCGACAACAAGGTCCGGTCGGTCGATGCCATCGACACAACCCGAGTACAGGCTCAAAAGATCCATAACTTTAGATTCGACCGTTGGATCGCACTTAAAGCTTTTGAGGAGTTTTCGTAGGCTGTTTTCCATGGAGTAGCGTGGAATCGCTACACCACGACGATGACCTCCGGTCGGGCGATGCCATGAACAGACTCGAGTACAGGCTCCAAAGGTCCATAACTTTAGATCCGACCGTTAAATCATGCTCAAATGTTTTGATGAGTTTCCCTAGGCTGTTTTCCATGGAGTAGCATTGAATTGGTACTCCATGACGACGACCTCTGGTCGGGCGATGCCACCAATAGACTTAAGTATCGGCTCAAAAGATCCATAACTTTAGATCTGACTGTTAGATCGTGCTCAAATCTTTTGAGGACTTTCCGTAGGCTGTTATCTATGGTGTAGCCTAGAATCGCTACTCCACGACAACGACCTCCGGTCGGGCGATGCCACCGACAGACCCGAGAACCAGCTCAAAAGGTCCATAACTTTAGATCCGAACGTTGGATAGTGCTCAAATGTTTTGAGGAGTTTTCGTAGACTAATTTCCATGGTGTAGCGTGGAATCGCAACTCCACGACGATGACCTTTGATCGGTCGCTGCCATCGACAGACCCGAGCACTGGCTCAAAAGGTCCATAACTTTAGATCCGACTGTTGGATCGCGCTCAAATGTTTTGAGGAGTTTCCGTAGGCTCTTTTCCATGGTGTAGCGTGAAATCGCTACTCCACGACGACAACCTTTGATCGGTCGCTGCCACCGACAGACCCGAGCACTGGCTCAAAAGGTCCATAACTTTAGATCCGACCGTTGGATCGCTCTCAATTCTTTTGAGGAGTTTCCGTAGGCTATTTTCCATAGTGTAGCGTGGAATCGCTACTCCTCGACAACGATATCCGGTTGGTCAGTTCCACCGACATGACCCGAGTACAGGCTCAAAAAGCCCATAACTTTAGATCCGACCATTAGATCGCTCTTAATTCTTTTGAGGAGTTTCCGTAGGTTGTTTTCCATGGTGTAGCGTGGAATCGCTACTCCACGACAACGACCTCCTTTCGGGCGATGCCACCGACAGACCCGAGTACCAGCTCAAAAGGTCCATAACTTTAAATCCGACCGTTGAATCGGCTCAAATGTTTTGAGGAGTTTTTGATGGCTTTTTTCTATGGAGAAGCGTGGAATTGCTACTCCTTGACGACGACGTTTGGTCGGTCACTGCCACTGACACGACCCAAGTACAGGTTTAAAAGGTCCATAACTTTAGATTCGACCGTTGGATCGCACTCAAATCTTTGAGGAGTTTCCATAGGCTATTTTCCATGGTGTCGCGTGGAATCGCTACTCCATAATGACGACCTTCGGTCGGGCGATGCCACTGACCTACCTGAGTACCGGCTCCAAAGGTGCATAACTTTAGATCCTACCATTGGATCGCGCTCAAATGTTTTGAGGAGTTTCCGATGGCTGTTTTCCATGGTGTAGCATGGAATCGTTACTCCACGACGTCGACCGTCAGTTGAGCGATGCCACCGACATACCCGAGTGCTGGCTTAAAAGGTCCATAACTTTAGATCAGACTATTGGATAGCGTTCAAATCTTTTGAGGAGTTTCTGTAGGTTGTTTTGCATGGAGTAGCGTGGAATCCCTACTTCTCTACGACGACGTCTGGTCAGTCATTGCCACCGACACGATCCAAGTACAGGCTCAAAAGTTCCATAACTTGAGATCCGACCGTGGGATCGCTCTAAAATCTTTTGAGGAGTTTCCGTAGGCTGTTTTCCATGGTGTAGCTTGGAATCTCTACTCCATGACGATGACCTGCGGTCGAGCGATGCCATCGATAAACTCGAGTACCGGCTGAAAAGGTCCATGACTTTAGATCCGACCGTTGGATCGCGCTCAAATGTTTTGAGTAATTTTAAGTGGTTGTTTTCCATAGAGTAGCGTGGAATTGCTACTCCATGACGAGGACATCCGGTCGATCGAAGCCACTGACAATACCCGAGTACAGGCTCAAATGGTCCACAAGTTTAGATCCGACCGCTGGATAGTGCTCAAATCTTGAGGAGTTTCCATAGGCTGTTTTCTATGGAGTAGCGTGGAAAAGCTACTCCACAACGACGACCTCCGGTTGGGCGATGCCACCGACAGACTCGAGTACCGGCTCAAATGGTCCACAAGTTTAGATCCGACCGCTGGATAGCGCTCAAATCTTTTGAGGAGTTTCTGTAGGCTGTTTTCCATGGAGTGGCGTGGAATCGCTACTCCTTGACAACGATATCCGGTTGGTTAGTGCCACCGACATGACCCGAGTACAGGCTCAAAAAGCCCATAACTTTAGATCCGACCATTGGATCGCTCTCAATTCTTTTGAGGAGTTTCCGTAGGTTGTTTTCCATGGTGTAGCGTGGAATCGCTACTCAACGATGACGACCTCTGGTCAGGCGATGCCACCGACAGACTCGAGTACCGGCTCAAAAGGTCCATAACTTTAGATCCGACCGTTGGATCGCGCTCAAATGTTTTGAGGAGTTTCTGTGGGCTATTTTTCATGGAGTAGCGTGAAATCGCTACTCCACGACGACAACCTCCGGTCGGGTGATGGCACCGACACAACCCGAGTACAGGCTCAGAAGGTCCATAACTTTAGATCCAACTGTTGGATCGCACTCAATTCTTTTGATGAGTTTCCATAGGTTGTTTTCCATGGAGTAGCGTGGAATCGCTACTCCACGATGTCGAAGGCCGGTAAAGCAATCCCGCCGCCTCGACCCGAGTACCGGCTCCGAAGGTCAAGAACTTTAGATCCGACAGTTGGATCGTGCTGAAATTTTATGATTAGTTTTCGCTGGATGTTTTACATGGAGTAGCGTGGAATTGCGACTCCACGACAATGACATCAGGTTGGGCGATGCCACCAACATGACCAAAGTACCGGCTCAAAAGGTCCATAACTATAAATCCGATCGTTGGATCGCGCTCAAATTTTCTGAGGACTTTTCAAAGGCGGTTTTCCATGGAGTAGCATGGAATTGATAATCCTTGACGACGACGTCCGGTCGGGTGCTACCACCGACATGACCCCAGTACAAGGTCAAAAGGTCTAGAATTCTAGATTCGACCGTTGGATCACGCTTAAATTCTTTGATTAGTCTTCGTAGGCTGTTTTCCATGGAGTAGCGTGGAATCGCTACTCCACGACAACGATGTTCGGTGGGACGCTACCACCGACACAACCCGAGTACCACCTCAAAAGTTCCATAACTTTAGATCCATCTGTTGCATCGTGCTCAAATTTTTTGAGGAGTTTCCGAAGGTGGTTTTCCATGGAGTAGCGTGGAATCGCTACTCTAGGATGACGACGTCCGGTCGGGGGATACCGCCGATACAATCCGAGTACTAGCTCAAAAGCTCCCAAACTGTAGATCCGACCGTTGGATCACTCTCAAAATTTTTGATGAATTTCCATAGGATGTTTCACATGGAGTAACGTGGAATCGCTACTCCATGACGACGATGTCCGGTCAGGCGATACCACCAGAATGACCCGAGTACCGGCTCAAATGGTCCATAACTTTAGATCCGATTGTTGGATCGCGCTTAAATTTTTTGAGGAGTTTCCGTAACCTGTTTTCCATGGAGTAGCGTTAAATCGCTACTCCACGATGACGACGTCCGGTGGGGCGATGCCACCAACACGACCAGAGTACCGGCTCAAAAGGTCCATAACTATAAATCCGATCGTTGGATCACGCTCAAATTTTCTGAGGACTTTTCAAAGGCGGTTTTCCATGGAGTAGCGTGGAATTGATAATCCTTGACGACGACGTCCGGTCGGGTGCTACCACGGCCATGACCCCGGTACAAGCTCAAAAGGTCTAGAATTCTAGATTCAAAAGGTCAACACGACCCGAGTACTGGCTCAAAAGGTCCATGACATTATATTCGACCATTGGATCACGCTTAAATTTTCTAAGGAGTTTCCTAAGGTTGTTTTCCATTGAGGAGCATGGAATCGTTGCTACACGACGACAACATCCGATCGGGAGCCACCACCAGAATGACCCGAGTAACGGCTCAGAAGGTCCATAACTGTAGATCCAACCGTTGGATCATGCTCACAATTTTTGATGACTTTCCGTAGGATGTTTCACATGGAGTAGCGTGGAATCGCTACTCCACAACGATGACGTCCGGTCGAGCGATACCACCAGAACGACCAGAGTACCGGCTCAAATGGTCCATAACTTTAGATTCGACTGTTGGATTGCACTTAAATTTTTTGATGAGTTTCCGTACGCTGTTTTCCATGGAGTAGCGATAAATTGCTACTCCACGACGACGACGTCCGGTGGGGCAATAACACCAACACGACCCGAGTACCGGCTCAAAAGGTCCCTAATATTATATTCGACCATTGGATCGCGCTCAAATTTTTTGAGGAGTTTCCTAAGGCTGTTTTCCATCGAGTAGCGTGGAATCGCTACTCCATGATGATGATGTCCGGTCAGGCGATACCACCAGAACGACCCGAGTACCGGCTCAGAAGGTCCAGAACTGTAGATTCGACCGTTGGATCACGCTCAAAATTTTTGATGACTTTCCGTAGGATGTTTCACATGGAGTAGTGTGGAATCGATACTCCACGACGACGATGTCCGGTAGGGCGATAACACCAACACGACCCAAGTACCGGCTCAGAAGGTCCATAACATTATATCCGACTGTTGGATCGCATTCAAATTTTCTAAGGAGTTTCCTAAGGTTGTTTTCCATCGTGTACAGTGGAATCGCTACTCCACGACGACGATGTCCTGTCAGACGATACCATCGACATGACCCGAGTACCGACTCAGAAGGTCCATAACTTTACATCCAACTGTTGGATCGCGCTTATATTTTATAATGAGTTTCCGTAGGCTGTTTTCCATGGAGTAGCATCGAATCGCTACGCCACGCCAATAACGTCTGGTCCGACACTACCACCGCCACGACCAGAGTGCCGGCTCGAAAAGTCCTTAACATTAGATCCAGTCGTTGATCGCGCTCAAATTTTTGATGAGTTTCCGTAGCCTATTTTCCATGGAGGAGCGTCGAATCATTACGCCACGCCAACAACATCTGGTCCTGTGATCCCACTGACATGACCCGTGTACCTGCTCAGAAGGTCCATAACTTTAAATCTGGCCATTGGATCGAGCTCAAATTTTTTAAGGAGTTTCCGTAGGCTGTTGTCCATGGAGTAGCGTGGAATCGCTACTCCACGACAATGATGTCCAGTCGGGAGATACCACCGACACGACCCAAGTACAGGCTCCAAAGTTCCATAACTTTAGATACAGTTGTTGGATCACGCTTGAATTTTTTCACAAGTTGCCAATGAGTAGAGTGGAATCACTACGCCGTGCCGACGATGTTTGGTCCGACCCTATCACCGCCACGACCAAAGTACTAGATCAAAAGGTCCATCACTTTAGATCCGACAGTTGGATCGCGCTTAAATTTTTTAACAAGTTGTTGTAGGCTATTTTCCATTGAGTAGAGTGGAATCGCTACGCCATGCCGACAACCTCTAGTCCGGCCCTTCCACCACCAAAACTAGAGTACCGGTTCGAATGGTCCACAACTTTAGATCCGATCGTTGGATCATGATCAAATTTTCTAAGGAGTTTCCATAGGCTATTTTCCATGGAGTAGAATGGAATCGTTACTCCACGAAGATGACGTCTGGTCGAGCTTAACCACCGGCACAACCCAAGTACCGGCTAAAAAGGTCTATAACTTTAGAACCGACCATTGGATCGCTCTCAAATTTTTTGATGAGTTTCCATAGGCTGTTTTCCACGGAGTAGTGTAGAATCGCTACTCAACGACTACGACGTCCGTTCGGGACCTCCCACTGACACGACCCTAGTACCAGCTCAAAAGGTCCCTAACTTTAGATCAGATTGTTCGACCGCGCTCAAATTTACAAGTTTTCGTAGGCTGTTTTACATGGAGTAGCGTGGAATCGCTACTCCACGACGAAGACATCCAGTCGGGCTATACCACTGACACGACACGAGAACCGGCACAAAAGGTCCCTAACTTTAGATCCAATCGTTCTATTGCGCTCAATTTTTTTAAGGAGTTTCTATAGGCTATTTTTCATGGTATAAAGTGCAATCGCTACGCCAAACTGACGACTTCAGGTTTGGCCCTACCACCACCACGACCAGAGTACCGGCTCCAAAGGTCCATAACTTTAGATCCGACCATTGGATCATGCTCAAATATTTTGAGGTGTTTCCGTAGGCTGTTTTCCATGGAGCAGCGTAGAATTGCTACTCCACATCGACAATGCTTGATTGGGTGATACCACCGACTCGACCAGAGTACTGTCTTGAAAGGTCCATAACTTTAGATCAGATCTTTTGATCGCGCTCAAATTTTTTAAGGAGTTTCCATAGGTTGTTTTTCTTTAAGTAGCGTAGAATCGCTACTCCACGAAGACAACGTCCGGTCATGCGATATCAATGACACGACTCGAGTACCAGCTTAAAAGATCCTGCTTGACCGCTTTTTATGATTGGCTTGTTTTAACTCGCAAGTGCACGAGTGTGTGATGTAGCAATTAACTCGGTAAGATCGAGGTCATATCCACAGAGAGCTAGATCTGGAAATTAAGCTAGGTAACAAAAAAAACTTAAGAGAAATTAAATTAACAATAACTTGGTTGAAAATAATTGATGGATTGTTTTCAAAGATGAAAAAGTGTAAATAGATTTTAAATGACAAGAAAAAGTAAGTCTTGGTCCAAATCAATTTTAATGGTGATGTATTGGTGATTTCTTCAACATACATAAGATAACTCAACCTAATATCAACGATGGTGATATTAGATCGGAAGATATTACAATGAAGTTTAAAAAGAAGAAGATTGATTATTGCTTAAGAATGAACAAGTACTTTCATATTAACTAAGACATTGAATCAAGCAATCTCTATACCATAACTAAGGTTTGTGCATAAAAATTCAAGATTATAACATTACCTAAATGATTTCTAAAATTTCTTTGCAATAATAAAACATTCATGAAGAAAATAGAAGATAAACATTAAGATTCATTCATATCTTAAAGAACTCACCTCAATCACCATCATCCTTGATTTGGATCCAAGAAAGAGATTAGCCAACCATGATTATATATAAGAACACTTTAATAAACATGAAATAGCTTGAATCAAACTGAAATAATAAGTTTTACAAACTAAAGAACCGAAATCTACAAAGAAGAACACAACAGAATTTCGGTAAAAATTCTAACACAAATCTGACTCTAACTTTGAACAGCAATTCGACCCTCTTCAAAGCCTCCTTTGGAGATGGCTATTAGAGACATATTTATAGGCAATTCTGTTATCTTCCCAGATCATTAAAGAACAGATCATTTGGACATTCGAGTCAAAAGTTATGGATAGACACCAAAAGGTGTTCTGGAAAATCAAATCAGGCCAACTTGGAGAACACTTTGGTGCACGTTTTTCTTCCTCCTTTATGAGCTGTCTCTTTCTTCTTTTTGACCCAAAATAATGTAACAATGTCCCCTCCAGCTTTCCATGCATGTGCTTTCCCTCTTGGATCAATGAATTGCCCAAAATAAATCAAATGTTATTTGTTGTGTGGACATGTAAGATCATGGATTGTGCTTGGGCTGATTTGGAGGCTGATTTGGGGCTGAATTTAAGCATCAAATAAGTACACAAATGTACCTATTATTTGGGCTAAGATTGACATTGAAACCTTGAGTGTTTGATGGTTGAATTTTGCACACAACATAAGGCAAGTTTGGGCTTGAAATAAATCATATGATTCTTTTCTAGAATTAGAATAGAATTGATTTTTGGGGTAAATTTGGAGCACTTATTTGAACCAAGATTTGCTTCAATCTTCAACTAAATTTCTCTTCAATTCTTTGTTCCGAATTCCGATGTTGAATTTTCTGAAATAATTCATTTAAGCTCCAAAAACCTATCGAAACATTAAACGAAACTTCATTACTAAAAAACACATCACTTATTATAAAAAAACTCAAATAAAAACAATAAATACATATGTAAAATAAAAGACTTAATAATACTTTTGATGCACAATCACACCCCCTAACTTAGATTTTGCTAGTCCTCAAGCAAAACAAAACATAAAACCTTTGAAATAAAAAGAATAATAAGAACATAATTAGGCTCGACTCATCACACTTAAAGGACCTATCATACAAACATTGGTATCTTTAACTTAGTGTACACAATAGCAAATAAAGAAAAATAAGCATACTCACATTCTCTAAATCAAACATCCATACAAAATTCCAAATTCAATTGTATTTATCATGCAACCAACATAATTGATTCACGCAAAAACTCAACTTGTAATCTTCCCTTTTCATTACTACAAACAAGGTAGCAAACTAGAGAAATATCTATATATATTTTTTTCTCTTTTTTTTTTGAAGATATTATTTATTCTTTTTCTTTAAGTGGTCACTTCCCTTTTGACGCGAATACAAACATTTGTGATGAATGCACCCGGTTACTCACAAAGTCACAAACTTAAAGTGCTTTGCATACTCATATCTCAAGCTGTCGTTTGATGTAAAGATAAACATTTGTAATGAATACCCCTAGTTACTGAGCAACTCAAAACATTGGAGTAGATAGAACTTTGTACACATTTATTTATTTATTTGTGTAATAATTATTAATCTATTTACTTAAACCTTGTTTAGGACTAGATCAAAAGGGATAATCACAAGTAAAGCATCACACTCATCTTTCATGCATAATCACACAACTCACACAACTTTTACAAGGAAAGATGTACTTCAATAATCTTAAAGAGAAAAAAAAAAGTATGCTATATCTTGCTTTATAAGATATTATTTATCCCAAATTAAAGCATGCAATGTTCAACACAATAATGAATCCAAAAATGTAATGTTGATCCTAAACAAGTCTCACTCACCTATGAATGCAAGTTTTTTCTTTCAAACAAGCATGGCCATCTCAAGCATTCAACATAATCAAATATCTAAATTTAAGTTTTACATTATCCTCAATGTAAAATAAAAAAGAAGAGAAGAAAATAATAAGGATTAGAAAACTGATACTCCCCCCTTTTTTTTTTCAAGGATGAATGAGCTAGCTTCTTGCTTGATTCTTTTTTTTTTTTTACCTTCATATCACAACTAAAAGAAAACATCAAACCATTTTTTTTTTTTTTTGAAAATAAAGAACCTCACACCCCCCAACTTAAAATAATGCATTGTCCCTAATGCATGAACAAGAAAATATAAGAGATGGAAGAAAGAAAAAAATAAATAAAAGTAAAAATTAAAAAAAAAAATTCATTGCTTCTGATACTACAATGGTATTGGATCTTCAAGATCCAATGTCTTAACTTCAGCCACGACGTTTTCAAGATAAGGTTTCAATCGATGACCATTTACTTTGAAAACATTTCCATTCTTAGGATTTTCTACCTCAAATGCACCATGCTCAGAGATGGATTTAATCACAAATGGACCAATCCATTTTGTCCTCAACTTCCCAGGAAAGAGATGTAATCGTGAATTATACAAGAGAACCTTTTGACCAATATGAAAGGATTTTCTAAAAATATGTTTATCATGCAAAGCTTTCATCTTATGTTTTGAAATTTTTGCATTTTCAAATGCATCATTTCTCAGCTTCTCTAATTCATCCAATTGAAGCTTTCTATTTTTGCCAACTTCGTTTTCATTGTCATTGAATTGCCGAATGGCCAAATATGCACGGTGCTCAATCTCAACAGGGAGATGACAAGGCTTTCCATAAACTAGCCTATAAGGAGACATTCCTAAAGAGGTCTTGTAAGTAGTGCGATATGCCCATAAAGCATCAACTAGTCGTAGGGACCAATCTTTACGGTTTGGATTGACTGTTTTCTCTAAAATGTTTTTGATCTCCCTATTTGCCAACTCAGCTTGGCCACTAGTCTGTGGGTGATAGGGGGTACTGACCTTGTGAATTACACCATATTTTCTCATCAAAATCCCAACAGGCTTGTTACAAAAATGTTTTCCCCCATCACTAATCTTAGCCCGGGGCATGCCAAAACGAGAGAAAATATTTTCTTTCAAGAATTTGACAACAAATCAATGGTCATTAGTCCGAGATGCAATGGCCTCCACCCATTTAGACATATAATCAACAACTACAAGGATGAATTGGTAACCAAATGAACTTGGAAAAGGTCCCATGAAATCAATCCCCCAACAATCAAATATTTCCAAAACAAGAATGGGGTTAAGGGGCATCATGTTACGCCTAGTGAGGTTACCTAGTCGTTGGCATCGGTCACATGCAACACAAAAGGCATGAACATCTTTGAACATAGTGGGCCAATAAAAACCACACTGCAAGATCTTGGCAGTGGTTTTCTTGGAAGAGAAATGCCCACCACAGGCTAATGTATGACAAAAATTAATGACACTTGGAATTTCATGATCAGGGATGCACCACCTAACAATTTGGTCAGGGCAATATTTAAATAGGTAGGGATCATCCCAAAAAAAAGTACGCACATTGCGCATGAATTTTTGTTTATCAAGTTTAGACCAATGAGAAGGAATCTGACTTATGGCTAGGTAATTTGCTGTGTCAGCATACCATGGAGAGCCAATGTAGGAAACAGTACCTGCACAAAATAAATTTTCATCAGCAAAGAATTCATTTATTGGAGATTCATCAATTATGGTCTCATAGCTTGAAAGACGGGACAAATGATCAGCCACTACATTCTCTACTCCCTTTTTATCTCGAATTTCAAGGTTAAAATCTTGGAGTAGGACCATCCATCGAATCAAACGTGGCTTGGCATCCTGTTTTGTGAGCAAGTATTTCAATGCTGCATGATCAGTGAAAACAATAACAAGAGATCCAACCAAATAAGACCTAAACTTGTCTAATGCAAAGACCACAGCTAAGAGTTCTTTTTCGGTTGTAGTGTAATTCAATTGAGCATCATTCAAAGTCTTGCTAGCATAATAAATGACATGAGGCTTCTTATCTTTTCTTTGACCTAAAACAGCCCCTACCGCAAAATCACTAGCATCACACATCAGTTCAAATGGTAAATACCAATCAGGAGCTTGCATGATTGGTGCAGTGGTCAACAACCCTTTAAGCTTTTCAAAAGCTTCTTGACATTTTGATGTCCAATCAAATTGGACATCTTGTGACAACAAGTTACACAATGGTTTGGCAATGGTATTAAAAGAATGAATGAATCTTCGGTAAAAACCAGCGTGTCCTAAAAAGGATCTCACATCTTTCATAGTCCTAGGGGTAGGTAATTTTTGAATGACTTCAACTTTTGACTTATCTACCTCTATCCCTTTTGAAGAGACAATGTGACCTAAGATAATGCCATGTGTCACCATAAAATGGCACTTCTCCCAATTGAGTACAAGATTGCTCTCCTCACACCTTTCAAGGACTTTTTCTAAATGCATTAGACACAACTCATAAGAATCCCCATAAACTGAAAAATCATCCATGAAAACTTCCAAAAAATTTCCACCATGTCACTAAAGATACTCATCATACACCTTTGAAAAGTGGCTGGTGCATTACACAAGCCAAAAGGCATTCTTCTATAAGCATAGGTACCAAAAGGACAAGTGAAAGTGGTTTTTTCTTGGTCTTCTAAAGAAATCTCAATTTGGTTGTAACCTGAGTATCCATCAAGAAAACAATAGAAAGCTCTTTCGACTACTCTTTCAAGCACTTGGTTTAAAAATGGAAGCGGAAAATGGTCCTTCCTAGTCACCATGTTCAACTTACGATAATCAATGCACATACGCCATCCAGTTTGGATTCTAGTTGGTACTAGCTCATTATTTTCATTCTTCACTACCGTGACTCCAGATTTTTTAGGGACAACTTGGGTTGGACTAACCCATTTTGAGTTTGCAATAGGGTAAATGATACCTGCATCAAGTAGTTTAATCATTTCACCTCTCACTACTTCCTTCATGTTTGGGTTCAATCGTCTTTGCATTTGCCTCACAGATTTAGCCTCTTTTTCAAGATAAATTCTATGTGTACATAAAAGAGGGCTAATTCCTTTCAAGTCAGTGATTGTCCACCCAATTGCTTTCTTGTGTTTTCTCACCACTCTCAAAAGTTCTTGTTCCTGCTCTATGCTAAGTTTTGATGAAATCACAATAGGATATGATTCATCTTCCCTTAGAAATGCATACTTAAGATCACTCGGCAAAGGCTTCCTTTCTGGTTTATAAGGTTGGATAAGAGATGCCTCAACTTTCACTTGGGGTGAAATCAAAGGCTCAAACGATGGGGTCCATTGACCTATTGACATAATAGGCATTGGATCCAGATAAGTCTCGAGTTCTCTTACTTCCTCATCAACACATTCCAAAGAATAAAGTCTTTCATCATGAATTAAAGTTCTTTCCAATGGATCCTTTACCCATTCTCTCTCAAATTGTTCTTGACAAATTGTTTGGATAAAATCTACCTCTTTAATGTCCTCATGTTCACCAATTTGTTTGGAGACATTGAATATGTTCATCTCCACAGTCATATTCCCAAAAGACAATTTCATCACCCCATTCCTAAAGTTAATTAAAGCATTGGATGTAGCTAGGAAAGGTCTACCTAAGATGATTGGGATGGGAGCATTAGAACCTTGAATAGGTGCGGTGTCTAACACTATAAAATCAACAGGAAAGTAGAATTTATCTACTTGGATCATCTCATCCTCAACAATACCCCTAGGAATCTTGATTGACCTATCAGCTAATTGAAGGGTGATTCGAGTAGGCTTGATTTCTCCTAAACCTAACTGTTTGTAAACAGTGTAGGGTATTAAATTCACACTTGCTCCTAAATCCAACAAAGCTTGGTCTATCTTATGACTTCCAATAATGCATGAAATGGTAGGACAACTAGGATCTTTGTATTTGGGAGGGGTCTTAAACTGGATGATGGCACTAGCATGCTCAGTTAGAAAGGCTCTTTTTTTCACATTCAATCTCCTTTTGACTGTGCATAAGTCCTTAAGGAACTTTGCATAAGATGGGACTTGTTTAATTGCATCAAGGAGTGGAATGTTGACTTTCACTTGTTTGAACAATTCATAGATTTCTGAGTTCATAAGATCATGTTTAGGTTTCCCTAACCTTTGTGGAAATGGTGCTCTAGGAACAAATTCTAAATCACTCACTTTGACTCCAATTTTTCTTGAATCGTCTCCTTTCTCACTCATCTCTTTCTCATTTATCTCGCCTTCTTTGTCACTCAAACTCTCATTTGTCACTTGTGTTTTGATTCCCTCTTCACTTTCCCTAGATTTCTCCTCCACAATACCTCTAAGAATCCCAAAACCTATAGCTTTGTCAACAATCTTTCCACTTCTAAGGGTAGTGATGGCTTGGACCTGTTCATGGTTTGAAGGTTCACTAAGTGAGGATTCACTCATGTGTACCTGACCTCTAGGATTTGGCATTGGTTGAGCTGGGATCTTTCCCTTCTCTTGAATGCTTAGTGATTGAGTTAACTTAGTTAGTTGACTTTAAATGTCATCTAAGGTCCTATTGGTCTGGTCTTGAAATTTGTAAGCTTGGTTGTTGATTCCTTCTTGTGTTTGCATGAATTGTTGAAGAGTATCCTCTAGGGATCTCTTATGAGGTGGTTGGTACGTGTTATGTGTGGGAGCATGAAATGGTTGGGGTGGAGGTTGAAATGTTTGAGGTACTAAAGAGCCATCATTTCTCCATCCAAAATTTGGGTGGTTCCTCCATCCAGGATTATAGGTCTCAGAGTAGGGATTGCCTACTTGGTTTGAAAATGGCTTTCTAACATTATTTGAATCAGAAGTTTGAAAATAGCACTTCCTTGAAGGCTGGAATGGTAGGACATTCAGTTGTCCTATGCCCTTTGCTCTCACAAACAACACAACTTTCCTCTTGTTGTTCACTCATGACATGCACTTTTTTAATCTCAAGAGGCTCTACTTTCCTAGCCAATGAGGCTAATCTAGCATTGAGATCATCAGTCTCTTTCAATTGGAACTTCCTACTTGAATGAGAAATGGTGTTTCTAGACTCAACATGAAGTGGGAGAGAAGTCTCCCATTGCTTTGTGTTTTCAGCCAATTGATCAAAAAAATCAAAGGCCTCACTTGGTTCTTTGTCATAAAATTCACCATTACACATGGTTGACACTAGCTTTTTAAAATCTACGGTAAGAGAGTCGTAGAAGAAACTCACTAACCTCCACATCTCAAAACCATGGTGGGGGCATGCATTTAACAAGTCTTTGAACCTTTCCCAAGCTTGGTGAAATGACTCATTTAGACTTCAAGAAAAATTCATCATTTGACGTTGTAAGGCTACCATCCTATGAGTGGGGAAGTATTTTTTCAAAAATTCAGCTTGCATTTCTCTCCATGTACCTATAGACCTAGGACGTAAGGAGTTTAGCCAAAGTTTGGCTTTATTCTTTAGAGAGAATGGGAACAATTTATGTCGAATAGTTTCCTCGGTGCATGTTCTATCAATAAAAGTATTACATACCTCTTCAAAGTCCTTAATGTGTATATATGGATTTTCAGAATCCATATCATGAAATGTGGGAAGAAGTTGAATCATGCCCGGTTTCAAATTGAAAGCTTGTTGGTTAAGAGGCAAGATAATACACGAAGGTGTACTTTGTCTAGCCGGGTGAAGATACTCTCTAAGAGTTCGAAAATTAGTTGATCATTGAATTGTGGAGGTCCATTACCTTGAACACTCACTTCACCCTCTACATCTTCAACATTAGCCATGATAAATAATAATAATAATAATAATAATAATAATAATAATAATATAACAATTATATGAATACGAAAGGAAAGGAAAAGAAAGAAAGATAGAAAATTGCAAATAAAAGTAAATGAAACGTAAAAGATAAAGTAATAGCTCAAAAATAAAAATACAACAAATTAAGAAATTCACTCTCCAACTAATAAGCAATATTAACAACAATAAACATTAAAAGATAATTATAACAAGCATGAATAAAGAGGCGGTAATACCGGCCAAGCACTTCAAACAATAAATATAAGAGAAAAAATAAAAACAAAACAAAATAAAATAAAATAAACAAGAGGTGGTAAAACCAGCCTTATAATATAAATAATAAATATTAGAAACTAACTAGAATAGACAATAAAAGAAAAATGGTTGAACCAACCAAAATTCAACAATTAATAGTCCAATCCACAGTCCAATATCTGAAAAGTTGAGGTCAATTTGTTTTTTTAGGCGGTAAAACCAGCCATTTTATTTTTTATTTATATGAATTTTTTTTTATTTTCCAATAATCAAATATAAATTTGTTACCTTTGCTTGCTAGCTCCCCGGCAACGGCGCCAAAATTACTTGACCGCTTTTCATGATCGGCTTGTTTTAACTCGCAAGTGCACGAGTGTACGATATAGCAATTAACTCGGTAAGATCGAGCTCATATCCACAGAGGGCTAAATCTGGAAATTAAGCTAGGTAACAAAAAAAACTCAAGAGAAATTAAATTAACAATAACTTGGTTGAAAATAATTGATGGATTTGTTTTCAAAGATGAAAAAATGTAAATAGATTTTAAATGACAAGAAAAAGTAAGTCTTGGTCCAAATCAATTTTAATGGTTATGTATTGGTGATTTCTTCAACATATATAAGATAACTCAACCTAATATCAACGATGGTGATATTAGATGGGAAGATATTACAATGAAGTTTAAAAAGATGAAGATTGATTATTGCTTAAGAATGAACAAGTACTTTCATATTAACTAAGACATTGAATCAAGCAATCTCTATACCAAAACTAAGGTTTGTGGATAAAAATTCAAGATTATAAAATTACCTAAATGATTTCTAATTTTTTTTTGCAATAATAAAACATTCATAAAGAAAATAGAAGATAAACATTAAGATTCATTCATATCTTAAAGAACTCACCTCGATCACCATCATCCTTGATTTGGATCCAAGAAAGAGATTAGCCAACCATGATTATATATAAGAACACTTTAATAAACATGAAATAACTTGAATCAAACTGAAATAATAAGTTTTACAAACTAAAGAACCGAAATCTACAAAGAAGAACACAACAGAATTTCGGTAAAAATTCTAACACAAATCTGACTCTAACTTTGGACAACAATTCGATCCTCTTCAAAGCCTCCTTTGGAGATGGCTATTAGAGACATATTTATAGGCAATTCTGTTATCTTCCCAGATCATTAAAGAACAGATCATTTGGACATTCGAGTCAAAAGTTATGGACAGACACCAAAAGGTGTTCTGGAAAATCAAATCAGGCCAACTTGGAGAACACTTTGGTGCACGTTTTTCTTCCTCCTTTATGAGCTGTCTCTTTCTTCTTTTTGACCCAAAATAATGTAACAATGTCCCCTCCAGCTTTCCATGCATGTGCTTGCCCTCTTGGATCAATGAATTGCCCAAAATAAATCAAATGTTATTTGTTGTGTGGACATGTAAAATCATGGATTGTGCTTGGGCTGATTTGGGGCTGAATTTAAGTATCAAATAAGTACACAAATGTACCTATTATTTGGGCTAAGATTGACATTGAAACCTTGAGTGTTTGATGGTTGAAGTTTGCACACAACATAAGGCAAGTTTGGGCTTGAAATAGATCATGTGATATTCTTTTCTAGAATTGGAATAGAATTGATTTTTGGGGTAAATTTGGAGCACGTATTTGAACCAAGATTTGCTTCAATCTTCAACTAAATTTCTCTTCAATTCTTTGTTCCGAATTCCGACGTTGAATTTTCTGAAATAATTCATTTAAGCTCCAAAAACCTATCGAAACATTAAAAGAAACTTCATTACTAAAAAACACATCACTTATTATAAAAAAACCCAAATAAAAACAATAAATACATATGTAAAATAAAAGACTTAATAATACTTTTGATGCACAATCAGGTCCCTAACTTTAGATAGGACCGTTTGACCGCGCTCAAATTTACGAGTTTCTATAGGCCATTTTCCATGGAGTAGCGTGTAATCGCTACTCCACGAGAAAGACGTTCGGTCGGGCGTTACCACCGACATCACCCGAGTATCGACTCAAAAGGTCCCTAACTTTAGATTGGACCATTCGACCACGCTCAAATTTACAACTTTTTGTAGGCCGTTTTCCATGGAGTAGCGTGGAATCGCTACTCCACAAGAAAGACTTTCGGTCGGGCGTTACCACCGACACAACCTGAGTACTGGCTCAAAAGGTCCCTAACTTTAGATCTGACTGTTCGATTCGCCGACAACATCCGGTTGGGCCCTACCACCGCCACAACCAGAGTACCAGCTCCAAAGGTCCATAACTTTAGATCCGATCGTTGGATCGCGCTTAAATTTTTTGAGGAGTTTACGTTGGTTGTTTTCCATGTAATAGCGTGGAATCGCTACTCCACGACGATGTCCGGTAGGGCAATACCACCGACACGAACCGAGTACCAGCTCAAAAGGTCCGTAACTTTAGATCCGACCGTTGGATCGCGCTTAAATTTTTTGAGGTGTTTCCATAGGTTGTTTTCCATGGAGTACCTTGTAATTGTTATGCCATGCAGACGATGTCCGGTCAGGCCTTACCACCGCAACAACCAGAGTACCGTCTCGAAAGGTCCATAATTTTTTATCCGACCGTTGGATCGCGCTCTAATTTTTTAAGGAGTTTCCATAGGCTATTTTCCTTCAAGTAGCGTTGAATCGCTACTCCATGAAGAAGACATCCGATAGCATGATACCACCGACATGGCTCGAGTACCGGCTCAAAAGTTCCATCACTTTAGATCCGATTGTTGTATCGCGCTAAATGTTTTGAGGAGTTTCCGTAGGCTGTTTTCCATGGAGTAGCGTGGAAAGCAGTACCACAACAACGACGTCCGGTCAGGCGATATGACATGACAAAAAGATTGATGTCTTCTCCCAAGTGCAGGAGTGTCGAAGTAATAAATAACCTGGTAAGATCGGGTCGAACCACATAGAGGTTAATTGTATAAATTATAAATAACAATACAGCAACAACAACAATAATAACAACAATAATAACAATAATAGTAATAGTAATAGTAATAGTAATAGTAATAATAACAATAATAATAATAATAATAATAATAATAATACTCAGTACATGGCGTTGTTATACCTGAGAATGATCTAAGAGATCGGATCACAAGTTTCCAGCCTATATACTGAGTTTATGAAAAGATCAAAGAGATATATTATATAATATAACCAGATTTCTGATGCGAATGAACAAGGCAAGACCAACAATGTCAGATCCTTGATCAAACACAGAGCATACTTAACATGCATAAAATATAACAAGAATGTAAATAATAATAATAATAACAATAACAATAATAATAATGATAATACTAGTAGTAGTAGTAGTAGTAGTAGTAGTAAAAAAAGAGAAGAGGAAGAAATTAATGAGAACTTTGAGATGGAAGATTACTATAAGGATTAAACAATGATAAAAACAAATGTCAAGGTTAGAGGATCCATTAATGGTATTTCAAACAAGTATAGTATAAACTCTTATTACTCAATTTGGAAACCACACACAAAGGAGGTTCCAATCGAATGATTTGTCATTAATAGCTCATTATAAATTGTTAACATGATCATATTAATTATCTTATTTACGTAACACCAAACTTTTAAATATTGTCAGGAATTCATGATGCTAACTTATGTTAACAACAAATCAAGTTCCTTTCATAGCACAGGTGTAGGTAATAAGAGTGTCAAACATTTGTTGTACCAAGTGTTATACAACACAAATCTAGATTAACCATTTAACAAGCAAGGTATTAAGAATTAGTAAGATAAAAAGATGAGACATGTTAATATTAAACATTAAGGTCCATGTTGAGTTTACACTATACTTATTCTTACACCATTAGTGTAACCTTTTCACCTTGACATAATAAACTTAGCTAAACATAATAAAGAAGAGAAACATAAATAAACAAAACAAGAACATAAATAAAATACAAGTTAACTAAGGAAAGGAAAGGAAATGAAAAGCATAAACAAGATATTAATCAAAGCAAAACTTAAGAATTACAAAAAAAATATAAAGAGAGAAATAAAGAGCATAATCTTGATTTGAACAACCAAGCCCCTAAATACATGGCAAATGCCTCCTTTTATAGGCTAAAATTCAGAATTATTGATTTGATGACTAATTGTTGAGTGGGTGGCCAACTTTTGACTTGGTAAAAATCCTTATCTTCTTGTCTGAATAAAACAAAATTGCTAGCATCAGAACTTGGACCACTTGAAAACATGAAAGTTGTAGGAAATTGACTCAGCTTTCCAGGAAAAAAAATGGAGGTCATTTGGACTTCTAGAACTCGAGATATGTGTTGAACACTGAACAGTGTATGGACTGAAGGACAGATTCGAACTTCTCCGTTGTTACTATAATTTGGACTTGCAAACGACCTTCTTAGATCTTGGTGTCCACATGAAAGTTGTAGCCCTATGTCTTACTGAATTTGTGAACAACATTAAGATCATTTTGACATCTCGAACTCGAGATATGACCCAATTACCGAACAGTGTTCCAGTTTGGACTGCACCAACATCTCTTTTCTAAGTTTGGCCCTCTCTTTGTCCTTTCAATTTCCATACTTGAACTCATCAATCAATCCTTTGATTTATGTGATAGGCCTGCATTTCAGATGAACATTTACCATATATTATGGCATTTTATAGTATTAGACTTGTTATTATAAAACATGCTTTAATTAAGGAGTTATTGATACTTTAAATGCAAAATGATGATATAAAACCTTGCAAAATATGCATTTTTAAGTACTAATCACGATACCACCTTCTCTTTGCAATGTTCAGGTTCAACCCCTTCCTTACCCTCAGAGATAGACTCATCATCTTTCTCACAAGGTTCAAGAATGGGTTTTTCAATAACCTTACCACTACGAAGAGTGATGACTGATTTGACTTGATCCATGTGTTGGCTTCCCGAACTACTCGCATTTGCATTGTATTGCCCTTTTGGATTTTGCTGTGGTTGAGATGGAAACTTACCTTTCTCTTGGAAACTGAGAGCAGATGTTAATTTTGCAAGAGCATCTTTAAAATCTGTCATGCTTTGAGCAAGTTGAGTGTTGATTGTCTCCTGCTTTTCAATGAATGCATGCAATGTTTCCTCAAGATTTCTTCTAGGAGGTGGAGCATAAGGAGGTGCATATCCATAAGAATTTTGAAAATTATAGTGTACTTGAAACGGTGGCTGTGAATTTTATGCATTGTTATTATCACTCTTCCAACTGAAATTTGGGTGATTTCTCCAACCAGGTTATACGTTTGTGAGTATGGGTTATGGTTGGGTCTTTGGAAACTGTTTAAAGCATGGGCTTGTTCATGGAGGCATTCCCTAAAAGAAGGCAAAGTTGGACAATCATTTGTTGAGTGTTCCTTGGCTTCACAGATTTGACACATAATGTCTTGAATAGATTTTAATTGACCACTCTTTTTCAATTCAAGTGCTTCGACTTTTCTAGCTAAAGATGCAAACTTGGCTTGGAGGTCATGATCTTCCCTAAGGTTGTGCATACCTCCACTAGATGTATGAGGTTGAGTTTTACTTGGTGCCTTATAAGTACCTGTGGTGTCCCAATTTTGAGCATTTTTGGCTAGCAAGTCTAGGTACTCCATTGCTTCATTAGGGTCTTTATCTTCGAAAGTTCCATTGCACATCAATTCAACCATTTGCCTATCTCTAGGTGTTAAACCTTCATAAAATGTGAAACCAATCTCCATGTTTCAAAACCATGATGTGGGCAAGTATTAAGCAAATCTCGATACCTATCCCAACATTGGTAAAATGTTTCTCCTGGCTTTTGAGTGAAAGTGATGATTTGTCTTTTGAAAGAGTTTGTTCTGTGAGACGGAAAAAACTTCTTTAAAAATTGTTGTTGTATTTCATCCCAAGCACGAATGGATCCTGGTCTCAAATTTTGTAGCCATGTTTTAGCTTTATCTTTTAATGAAAAAGGAAAAAGCTTTAATCGAATGGTGTTCATGCTACAATTTGAGTCATTATAGGTATTACAGACCTCCTCAAATACTCTTTAAATGCAAGTATGGATTTTCTAAGTCTAAGCCATGAAAAGAAGGTAAAAGTTGAATAATGTCTGTCTTAAAATTAAAATGCGATGCATCTGGAGGGAAAACTATACATGAGGGTGCACTTGTCCTTGTGGGATTCATGTGGTCTCTAAGTGTTCTTCTATGGTTATTCTCATTATTCTCATTATAAAGTGATTGATTATCTTCTTCGGCCATATTTTCTGAAAATGATGAGGATACCCTACAAAGTCGACCACTTAATGTATGTGACCACACTCGCATGCACGTGTAAAAAAGAGAATAAAAGGAAGAAAAGAAAATAGAAGAAAAAGAAACAAAACAAAGAAAACAAAGAAAACAAAAGTTAGATAAAATGAAAAGTGAAAAGAGAAAATAAATTAAATATTATAATTTATACAAGAATTTACCTCCCTGGCAACGGCGCCAAAAACTTGACACGACCAAAAGCTTGATGTCTTCTCCCAAGTGCAGGAGTGTCGAAGTAATAAATAACCCGGCAAGACCGGGGTCGAACCACAAAGAGGTTAATTGTATAAATTATAAATAACAACGCAACAATAAGAATAATAACGATAATAATAACAATAGTAGTACTAGTAATAGTAATAATAATAATAATACTCAGTACGTGGCGTTGTTATACCTGAGAATGATCTAAAAGATCGGGTCACAGGTTTCCAGCCTATATACTGAGTTTATGAACAGATAATAATAATAATAATAACAACAACAACAATAATAAAGAAGAGAAGGAAGAAATTAATGAGAACTTTGAGTTGAAAGATTAATGTAAGGATTAAACAACGATAAAAATAAATGTCAAGGTTAGAGGATCCACTAATGGTACTTCAAACAAGTATAATATAAACTCTTATTACTCAATTGGAAACCACACATAAAAGAGGTTCCAATCAGATTATAAATTGTTAACATGTACATTAGTTATCTTATTCGAATAAAGCTAATACTTGTAAATGTTGGCAGACATTCATGATTATAACTTATGTTAACAACAAATCAAGTTCCTTTCATAGCTCAGGTGTCGGTTATACCATACAGTATGGGCTATGAAAGTGCCAAGTATTTGTTGTACCAAGTGTTATACAACATAAATCTAGATTAACCATTTAACAAGCAAAGTATTAAAAGTGAACAAGATAACAAATATAAAACATGTTAGTATCCAACGTTAAGGTCATGTTAAGTTTATATTATACTTATTCTTACACCATTAGTGTACCCTTTTCACCTTGACATAATTAACTTAGCTAAACATAATGGAAGAAAGAAACATAGATGAACAAGATAAGAACATA
This sequence comes from Populus alba x Populus x berolinensis, assembly GCA_029228515.1. NCBI lineage: Eukaryota > Viridiplantae > Streptophyta > Magnoliopsida > Malpighiales > Salicaceae > Populus > Populus alba x Populus x berolinensis. The sequence goes on from CM055363.1 coordinate 15,980,009, forward strand.
AATGAGAAAGAAGTTTAACTAAGTAAAGGAAAGGAAATGAAGTGCATAAACTTGATATTAATGAAAGTAAAACATAAGCAATACAAAGAGAGAAAGCAAGAGGATGATCTTGATCTCGAAACCAAGATGCCTCAATACATGGTAAGTGCCTCCTTTTATAAGCCAAAATTTGAAACTATTGATTTGTTAATTAATTGATGAGTGGGTGGCCACATCTTGACTTGGTGACAATCTTATCTTCTTGTCTGAAACAAGACATCATTGCTAACATCATAATTTGCCCAAAATCCTCAGGAATATTTTAGGAAATTGTCTCAGCTTTCCAACAAAAAAAAGATGAGGTGATTAGGACTTCTAGAACTCAAGATATGAGTTGAACACTAAATAGTGTCCTGGGCTGCAGGACAGCTTCGGATTTCTTCGTTGTTCCTTCAGTTTGGACTTCAAAACGGCCTTTTAAATCTTGGGCTCCTCATGAAAGTTGTAGGCCTTTTTCTTACCTTTTCATCCATATAAAATGGACCTAAATCTGAGATCTAGAGCTCCAGATATGATCCAATTAACCAAGACATGTTCCGATTTGGACTACAAAACCAGGCATCTCTTTTCTAAGGTTTGGCCCATCTCTTTATTCCTTTCACTTTCAATACTAAACTCATCAATCAATCCTTATATTTATGTGATTAGGCCCTTGTATTTAAGATGAGCATTTACCATAAATTAAGGTATCTTATAGTATCAAACTTGTTATTATAAAACAAGCTTTAGTTAAGGAGATATTGATACTTCAAGTGCAAAATGAAGATATAAAACCTTGATAAACAAGCACTTATTAAGTACTAATCAAACATG
>CM055363.1:15980960-16005960 GCA_029228515.1 Populus alba x Populus x berolinensis
TGCACTTGAAGTATCAATAACTCCTTAACTAAAGCATGTTTTATAATAACATATCTAATAATATAAGATACCTTTAATTTATGGGAAATGTTCATCTTAAATGTAGGCCTATCACATAAATGAAAGGATTGATTGATGAGTTTAAGTACTGAAATTGAAAGGACAAAGAGAGGGCCAAACTTAGAAAAGAGATGTTGGTGTAGTCCAAACTAGAATATTGTTCGGTAATGGGTCATATTTGGAGCTGTAGATCTTGGATTTAGGTCTTTTTTATATGGATGGAAAGGTAAGACATAGGCCTACAACTTTCATGTGGAGTCCAAGATTTAAAAAGGTCGTTTTCAAGTCCAAATTATAGCAATAACGAAGAAGTCTGAATTTGTACTGTAGCCTAGACACTGTTCAGTGTTCAACCCATATTTTGAGTTCTAGAAGTCCAAATGACCTTAATTTTTTTTTCCTGGAAATATAAGACAATTTCCTATAACTTTCATGAGTACAGTTGGTTCTAGTTCTGATGTTAGGAATGACAATTTGTTCAAACAAGAAGATAAGGATTTTCACCAAGTCAAGAGTTGGCCACCCACTCAAAAATTAGTCATCAAATCAATAGTTTTAAATTTTGGCCTATAAAAGGAGGCCTTTGCTATGCATTTAAGAGCTTGGTTGTTCAGATCAAGAACCTGCTCTTGCTATCTCTCTTTATATTTTTTTTGTAATTCTTAAGTTTTGCTTTCATTAATATCTTGTTTATACTTTTCATTTCCTTTCCTTTCTTTTACTTAGTTAACTTGTATCTTATTTATGTTTCTCTTCTTCATTGTGCTTAGCTAAATTCATTATGTTAAGGTGAAAACGTTACACTAATGGTGTAAGAATAAGTATATTGTAAACTCAACATGGACCTTAATGTTCAATATTAACATGTCTTATCTTTTTATCTTACTAATTCTTAATACCTTGCTTGTTAAGTGATTAATCTAGATTTGTGTTGTATAACACTTGGTACAACAAATGCTTGGCACTCTCATAGCTTAACCGTATGGCATTACCTACACATGTGCTATGAAAGGAACTTGATTTGTTGTTAACATAAGTTAGCATCATGAATTCCTAATTATATTTAAAAGTTTGGTGTTACTTAAATAAGATAATTAATATGATCATGTTAACCATGTATAATGAGCTATTAATGACAAATCATTCGATTAGAACCTCCTTTGTGTGTGGTTTCCAGTTGAATAATAAGAGTTTATACTATACTTGTTTGAAATACCATTAGTGGATCCTCTAAACTTGATATTTGTTTTTATCATTGTTTAATCCTCACATTAATTTTACATCTCAAAGTCCTCTTTAACTTTTTTTTTTGTTTTGTTTCTTTTTGTTTTGTTTTCTTCTTCCTTTTATTCTCTTTTTACACGTGTATAAGTGTTTGGTCACGTACATTAAGTTGTAGACTTTGTAGGGTATCCTCATCATTTTTAGAAAATATGGTCAAAGAAGATAATCAGTTGTTTTATAATGAAAATAATGAGAATAGCCGAGTTAGAACACTTAGAGATCACATGAATCCTACAAGAACAAGTGCACCCTCATGTATAGTTTTTCCTCCTAATGCATCTCATTTTAATTTTAAGCCAAACATTATTCAACTTTTACCTTCTTTTCATGGCTTAGATCTAGAAAATCCATACTTGCATTTGAGAGAATTTGAAAAAGTTTGTAAAACCTATAATGACTTAAATTGTAGCATGAATACCGTTAGATTAAAGCTTTTTCCTTTTTCATTAAAAGATAAAACTAAAACATGGCTACAAAATCTTAGGTCAGGATCCATTTGTGCTTGGGATGAAATGCAACAACAATTTTTAAAGAAGTTTTTCCATCTCACAAAACAAACTCTTTCAAAAGACAAATCACCACTTTCATTCAAAAACCAAGTGAAACATTTTATCAATGTTGGGATAGGTATCAAGACTTGCTTAATACTTGCCCTAATCATGGTTTTGAAACATGGAGATTGGTTTCACAATTTTATGAATGGTTAACACCTAAAAATAGGCAAATGGTTGAATTGATGTGTAATGGAACTTTTGAAGATAAAGACCTTAATGAAGCAATTAAGTACCTAGACTTGCTAGCTAAAAATGCGCAAAATTAGGACACTACAGGCACTTATAAGGCACCAAGTAAAACTCAATCTCATATATCTAATGGAGGTATGTATAACCTTAGAGAAGATCATAACCTCCAAGCCAAGTTTGCATCTCTAGCTAGAAAAGTCGAGCTACTAGAATTAAAAAAGAGTGGTCAATTAAAATCTATTCAAGACATTTTGTGTCAAATCTGTGAAACAAATGAACATGCAACTAATGACTGTCCAACTTTGCCTTCTTTCAAGGAATGCCTCCATGAACAAGCCCATGCTTTAAACAGTTTCCAAAGACCCAATCATAACCCATACTCGCAAACATACAACCCTGGTTGGAGAGATCACCCAAATTTAAGTTGGAAGAGTGATAACAACAATGCACAAACTTCACAACCACCATTTCAAGCACACTATAATTTTTAAAATTCTCATGGATATGCACCTCCTTATGCTCCACCTCTTACAATAAATCTTGAGGAAACATTGCATGCATTCATTGAAAAGCAAGAGAAAATCAACACTCAACTTGCTCAAAGCATGAGAATTTTTAAAGATGCTCTTGCAAAATTCACATCTACTCTCAGTTTTTAAGAGAAAGGTAAGTTTCCATCTCAACCACAACAAAATCCAAAGGGGCAATACAATGCAAATGCAAGTAGTTCCGGAAGCCAATACATGGATCAAGTCAAATTAGTCATCACTCTTCGCAGTGGTAAGGTTATTGAAAAACCCACTCTTGAACCTTGTGAGAAAGATGATGAGTTAATCTTTAAGGGTAAGGAAGGGGTTGAATCTAAATATTGCAAAGAAAAGGCTGATTCCCCGGCAGCACTTCCATTTCCTCATGCCATGACCAAACAAAGAAAAGTCAATCACAATTCTGAAAATCCTTGAAACTTTCAAACATGTAAGGATCAATATACCTTTATTGGATGCTATTAAACATGTACCTTCCTTTGCTAAATTTTTGAAAAATTTGTGCATTGTGAAGAGAAAACTGAATGTGAAAAAGAAAGCCTTTTTAGCTGAACAAGTAAGTGTCATTCTTCAGAACAATAATGCTTTGAAATATAAAGACCCTGGTTGGCCTACAATTTCTTGCTTTATTAGAGAACATAAAATTGAAAGAGCTTTACTTGATCTTGAACCTGGTGTGAATTTACTTCCATATTTGGTTTTTAAAAGTCTCAATCTAGGTGAGTTAAAACCAACTTCTGTAACTCTTTTACTTATTGATAGATTTGTAAAAGTGCTTAGAGGAATAGTTGAGGATGTGTTAGTAGAAGTTGATAAATTCATTTACCCTGTAGATTTTGTTATCTTGGATACACAACCTGTTGAAGCATGTAATTCATTTCTTGTTATTTTAGGACGTCCATTTCTTGCAACTTCTAATGCATTGATTAATTATAGGAATGGATTGATGAAGCTATCATTTAGAAACATGACATTGGAGATGAATATTTTTAACATTTGCAAGCAACCTGGATATGATAATGATTTATAGGAAGTGGACATTATTGAAAAATTAGTTCATGATCAATTTCAAACCACTTCCAGTGAAACTGAGATTGATGAACCTGACGATTTGCAAATGATCTATTTTCAGGAAGAATCAAACTTAAAGAATTGAAGACCACAAATTGAAGAATTGGCAACACGATCAATTGAGTCCATACCTTCAAGTGTTCAACCACCAAAACCTGATTTGAAGGCGTTACCATTCAATCTGAAATTCTCTTTTTTGGGAGAAAATGAAACCTTTTCGGTAATAATCTCTTCCAAACTTAATGCACATCAAGAAGGTAAGTTATTACAAACTATAAAAATGCACAAAAATGCATTAGGATGGACCATAACTGACATAAAATGAATTAGCTCTTTGATTTGCACACACGGGATTTATTTGGAGGAAAATGTCAAACCCTCTAGAGAATTGCAATGAAAGCTTAATCCTAATATGGAAGAAGTAGTGAAAAATAAAGTCATTAAGCTTCTCGATAATAGAATCATTTATCCTATTTCTGACAGCAATTGGGAAGTCCTGCCCAAGTTTTACCCCTGAAGTCTAGAGTCACTATGATAACAGATGAGAAAAATGAGTTAATTCCAACTAGAACTATTAGTGGTTGGCGCATGTGCATTGATTATAGAAAACTTAATTCAATAACTAGAAAATATCATTTCATTTTACCCTTCATGGATCAAATCCTAGAAAGAGTTGCAGGTCATGAATTTTATTGTTTCCTAGATGGCTATTCAAGTTATAACCAAATTGAAATTGCATTGGAAGATCAAGAGAATACTACTTTCACATGTCCATTTGGTACTTTTGCATATCATAGAATGCCTTTTGGATTATGTAATGCACCAGCCATATTTCAAAGATGCATGCTTAGCATATTTAGTGATATGGTTGAACGTTTCCTTGATATTTTTATGGATGATTTTTCTATTTTTGGTGATTCATTTGATGATTGTTTAACTAACTTGGAAAAGGTTTTGAACAGGTGAGAAGAGAAGAATCTTGTACTGAATAGGGAAAAATGTCACTTTATGGTAACAAATGACATTGTACTTTGTCACATTGTTTCATTGAAAGGAATTGAGGTTGGCAAATTTAATTGCTAACTTGCCAACACCAAAATCTGTTAAAAATGTTAGATCATTCTTAGGACATGCTGGTTTTTACAGAAGGTTCATCAAAGATTTTAGTCTAATATCTAAACCATTATGTAACCTTCTAACAAAGGAAAATGTTTATGAATGGACTAAACAATATGAAAAAACCTTTGTTAAACTTAAAAGCTTGCTTACTTCTGCTCCTGTTATTCAACCTCCTGATTGGTCACTGCCTTTTGAAATAATGTGTGATGCTAGTGATTATGTCATGGATGCTATCTTGGGACAAAGAAAATATAAGAAACCTTATGTGATTTACTATGCAAGTAAAACTTTAAATAGTGCTCAAATGAATTACACTACCAATGAAAAAGAATTACTTGTAGTAGTATTTGCATGTGACAAGTTCAGATCTTATCTTGTTGGCTCACCTGTTGTCATTTTTAGTGATCATATAGCTTTGAAATATCTTCTCTCCAAGAAAGATTCTAAGGCTAGATTGGTGCGGTGGATTTTGTTACTTCAAGAATTTGATATCACAATCAAAGACAAGAAAGACACCGAAAATATTATTGCAGATCCTTTTTCAAGATTGACAACCGATTCGAGATCTGACATCACAACAATTGATGACTACTTTCCTGATAAATCTTTATTTTCTGTCTCTACAATGCCTTGGTTTGCTAATATTGTTAATTTTCTTGTTTCAGGACAATTGCTAGCTCATTGGAGTACCCAAGACCAAAGAAAGTTCTTGAACGAAGTGAAGAACTTTTATTGGGATGACCCTTATTTATTCAAATATTATTCTGATCAAATATTTCAAAGATGCATTCCTAATAATGAGGTAAGTAGTGACATTAAATTTTATCATTCTGAGACATTTGGGGGCCATTTCTCATTAAGAAAGACAATTGCAAAAATCTTACAAAGCGGATTTTACTGGCCCACCATGTTCAAGGACTCACATGCATTCATTAAGAATTGTGAAAATTATCAAAAGTTGGGATCTATTTCAAAACATCACATTATGCCTTTAAATCCTATTCTTGTCATTGAGATCTTTAACTGTTGGGGTATGAATTTCATGGGTCAATTTCCTCCATCATTTGGTTTCTTGTACATATTAGTCGTAGTAGATTATGTTTCAAAATGGATAAAGGCAATTCCAAATCGAAACAATGATCAGAAAATAGTGATAAAGTTTTTGAAAGAAAATATTTTAAGTTAATTTGGTATCCCTCGAGCCATGATAAGTGATGATAGAACACATTTCTGTAACAAGCCGTTTGAGTCTTTAATGAAGAAATATGGAATCACACATAAAGTTGCCACCCCTTATCACCCTCAGACGAGTGGACAGGTAGAACTTGCTAATAGGGAGATCAAACATATCTTGGTGAAAACAGTGAACCCTAATCGGAAAGACTGGTCTTTAAGACTTAATGATGCACTTTGGGCTTATCGAACTGCTTATAAAACATCATTAGGTATGTCACCTTATAAACTAGTCTATGGAAAACCTTGTCACTTGCTTGTGGAAATTGAACATAAAGCTTATTAGGCTATTAAAGCTTTCAATTCAAACCTTGATGATGCCAGTCAGCTACGAAAATTACAAATAAATGAGCTTGAGAAAATAAGAAATGATGCATATGACAATTCAAGAATTCATAAAGCGAGAATCAAAGAGTTTCATGACAAGAAAATACTGAGAAAAACATTCAATGTTGGTCAAAAAGTCTTACTTTATAATTCTCGACTCCATTTATTTCTTGGAAAACTAAGATCAAGATAGAGCGGTCCTTTTATTGTGAAACATGTGTATCCATATGGGGCCTGTGATATCGAAAATCCAAAGAATGGTAAATGTCAATCGTTTGAAAGTTTATTTTGATAATTTTTCAGTTGAAAATGACTCTATTGAATTGGGTGATCCTGTATATAAAGATTGATTCTTTTTCTCACATTGTTTTTGTGTGATTTTTGTTTTGTTAGTTTCTCTCACCTCAGTCAAATGGCGGATAACGATACTCCGTGACTCTTAAGTCGGTTCTTTCAGTTTCCCATGATAATTGATATCAGTGTATATATTTGTGCAATTCTTTGCTCTTTCTCCTTTCTTTGAATCTCTCCTCCAATTCTCATTTGAAAATGGACACCACTCTTGAAAAATTGAAAAAGTACTTTCCCGCTCTACCTCAGAATGCGATTACAAAAATTTATTGTGCTAGATGTGCAAGATTGAGGTTGTTAATAAACCATGGAATTCCTGAAGATATTCGATGGCTGATTGAAGTAAGGGTCTGATTATCAGGTGAGTCCTCTAATTCTTTCATTTCATACATGCCTGGAATAGGTAAAAGCACTTTTGCGAATAAACGTCATACAAAACAATTGAAAGTGTGTCACAGATGGGCCAGGTGGACTTGTAATGCGACATGTTGTTCTTTAGAAATGGTATATGTAAACTTGAAGATAAAATACAATTCATTAAGGAGGGCCTGAGTAAGGGGTCTTTAGATAATCTTCTATTGACTCTTGAGACGCATCCTAGTGGAGATGTGCATCGTGCAATTCATGATTTATGGCTACAATTCCATAAAGAACATGCTTGACTTAGTCTTAGGAATTTGACTAAAAAAGAACATGTTTGCCAGTTTTTAAGAAAACTAGATGGGAAGCCTATCCCAGACCCATATAGGGCGTTTAAGCCGTTATTGGACGTAAAACCAAGGAAAGATGTGAGCCACAATCACAACTACCTATACATACACATGCTTTTTCAAAATAAATAAATAAATAGAGAGAGAGAGAGACTACAGCTGGCTTACATATAGGTGGTATGATTGCATTTTCAATTTCTCATCTATAAATTCTTCTATTCCTTCCCTTCATTTCTACTCAACCCATACATTCATCAAATATAAAAGGGTGTAGAAATGGCAAGTTCCTCAATTCATCATATAAGAAATATTTGTGTTTTCGGTGGATCCAGTCCTGGGAAAGAAAAAGTGTTTTTAGAATCAGCAAATCATCTTGGTCAAGTACTAGCTAAGCGGAAGATTCATTTAGTGTATGGAGGAGGCAGCCTTGGGTTAATTGGGGGAGTGTCAATAGTTGTATTTTTAGGAGGTAGTCAAGTCTTGGGTTGCATAAGGGGACATCATTGGAAAAACAATTGGAGAGGAATTATAGGTCCCCACAATGTCTAATCGAATGAATGCAATGTTTAACCATGCTAACACCTTCATTGCCTTACCAGGTGGTCTAGGCACATTGGAAGAGATCTTTTATATTTCCTTTTGGGCCCAACTGCACATTCACCATAAACCCATAGGTCTATTAAATGTTAATGATTTTTATGATAAGTTGTCTTTTCTTGATCATGCCGTGGAACAGGAATTCCTAACATCTTCGGCACGACAAATCATAATCTTTGCTGCTACTGCTGAACAATTGATTGACCAACTACAATCTTTCATCCCTAATTGATCCCTTCATGAGTTGTATAAATTGGTCATCTAAGAAAAGCTGTAAAAAGCTTAGATTGGATTTGAGCCTTCATTTGTAAAAACTGTGTCTTTTGGTTTTATTATTATGTTTTATTGTTTCTTATATTTGTTTAAGTGTGTTTCAGGTTTGTCAGTGTTTATTATTTTAGGTAATGTCTTCTATACTCTATCTTTCTACCTTAGGACATTGAGGACAATGTCTTATTTTGGTTGGGGGGAAAGGGTAGTAGTTGATATATATATTTTTTTAAAAAAACTAACTGTGTTTTTTTTTTTTTATTATTTCATAAACTATTTGTAAAACTATTGTTACTAGGATGACAGAGTAAAAGGAGTTCATTTGTTAAAGTGACTCTTGAGACGCATCTTAGTAAACATTCTTAATAAGGTTTATCAGAATACTTTTTGAAATATTCAGGTTTACAAACTCTCATATTGTTATCACTTGATTATGCTCATATGCTTATTTAACAAGTATTCTTAAATCTTCATTTTCACACACACACTTTAACATATGATTGTGGGTTGCACATTGGATTATTACATTATTTATGTTCTTTTGTTAAAGGTAACAACTAAATGAAAGGGATAGTATATAATTTGTAAAAAAAAAAACAAAAAAAAAAACAAAACAAAATAATAATCATAATAAAAACGTAGATAAGTTTGGTTTCGTAGCCTCCCTAACCTAAGCAATTAAGCCCGTAGGAGTGTTTTAACACTTAATACCCTAAAGTCAACTAACTTGGGAGCTATTGGTCCAACGCTTGTTACATGGGTTGAGGAGAAAAGCTTAAGGGAATCAAATATTGCACTATTTACATATTAGTATCTGCAACCCGAGTTATTAAGCTCGTAGGGGTCTCTCAACACCTAATGCCCTAAGACCAACTAGTCTGGGAGTCATTAGCCGAAAGCTCATTACATGGGTTAAAGATGCATTGTGTTTTAAGTTATATGTATATATATTTAAAAAAATAATAAGAAAAAAGAAGAAAAAGATAATAATCCTAACCTAAGGAAGTTAACCTTAAATATTAGAACAAAAAAATTGTTTTCTTCTAAGTAAAGCCCCATAACTATATGTTGATATTTTGAGCACAAAATAAAGGTTTATTAATATCTTGTTTAAGAGGTTTTGAGCATATATATGAATTTAATAAGAGTTTATTTATCTGGATAGATTAATGGAAGTTAAATGATGAATGCCTAGCTTTGTGGAATTTGCAAAATAAATTTCTATTTTAATGCTTTGATTACTATGGACTAGTAATAAGCTGGTTGGGGGGTGTGATTGGTACTTAAAAGTGCATTTTTATCAAGGTTTTATATCATCATTTTGCACTTGAAGTATCACTAACTCCTTAACTAAAGTATGTTTTATAATAACATACCTAATAATATAAGATACCTTTAATTTATGATAAATGTTCATTTTAAATGTAGGCCTATCACATAAATGAAAGGATTGATTGATGAGTTTAAGTACTGAAATTGAAATGACAAAGAGAGGGCCAAACTTAGAAAAGAGATGTTGGTGCAGTCCAAACTAGAACACTGTTCGGTAATTGGGTCATATCTCGAGTTCTAGATGTCCAAATGACCTTAAATTTTAGAAAATATTTGGTAAGACATAGGCCTACAACTTTTATGTGGAGTCCAAGATTTAAAAAGCCCATTTTCAAGTCCAAATTATAGCAGCAACAGAGAAGCCCGAATCAATCCTGCAGCCCAGACACTGCTCAGTGTTGAGCCCATATCTCGAGTTCTAGAAATCCAAATGACCTCAAGTTTTTTTTCTTGGAAAGCTAAGACAACTTCCTATAACTTTCATAAGTATAGGTGGATCTAGTTCTGATGCTATCAATGATGTTTTATTTAGACAAGAAGATAAAGATTTTCACTAAGTCAAGAGTTGACCACTCACTCAACAATTAGTCATCAAATCAATAGTTCCAAATTTTGGCATATAAAAGGAGGCATTTTCCATGCAATTAGGGGCTTGTTTGTTTAGATCAAGAACTTGTTCTTCCTCTCTCTCTTTATACTTTTTTTGTAATTCTTAAGTTTTTCTTTCATTAATATCTTGTTTATGCTTTTCATTTCCCTTCCTTTACCTAGTTAACTTGTATCTTATTTATGTTCTTGTTTTGTTTATTTATGTTTCTCTTCTTCATTATGTTTAGCTAAGTTCATTATGTCAAGGTGAAAAGGTTACACTAATGGTGTAAGAATAAGTATATTGTAAACTCAACATGGACCTTAATGTTTAATATTAACATGTCTTATCTTTTTATCTTACTAATTCTTAATACCTTGCTTGTTAAATGGTTAATCTAGAATTGTGTTATATAACACTTGGTACAACAAATGCTTGGCACTCTTATAGCCCAACCGTATGGTATTACCTACACCTGTGCTATGAAAGAAACTTGATTTGTTGTTAACATAAGTTAACATCATGAATTCCTAACTATATTTAAAAGTTTAGAGTTACTTAAATAAGATATTTATTATGATCATGTTAACAATTTATAATGAGCTATTAATGACAAATCATTCGATTGGAACCTCCTTTGTGTGTGGTTTCCAGTTGAGTAATAAGAGTTTATACTACACTTGTTTGAAATACCATTAGTGGATCCTCTAACCTTGACACTTGTTTTTATCATTGTTTAATTATCGCATTGATCTTCCGTCTCAAAATTTTCATCAATTTCTCCCTCTTTTTCTTTACTACTACTACTGCTACTACTAGTATTATTACTATTACTATTACTATTACTATTACTATTATTGTTATTGTTGTTGTTGTATTGTTATTTATAATTTATACAATTAACCTCCCTATGGTTCGACCCCGGTCTTGCCGGGTTATTTATTACTTCGACACTCTTACACTTGGGAGAAGACATCAATCTTTTTGTTGTGTCATATGGCCAGACCGGACGTCATTGGCGTGGCGTAATGATTCCAAGGTATTCAATGGAAAACAACTTACGAAAACTCCTTAAAAAATTTGAGTGCGATCGAACGGTCGGATCTAAAGTTTAGGACCTTTCGAGTCGGTACTCTGGTCGAGTTGGTGGGAGGGCCCGATTGGATATCATCATCTTGGAGTAGCGATTCCATGCTACTCCATGGAAAACAGCCTACGGAAACTCATAAAAAAATTTAGGCGTGATCCAACGGTCGGATCTAAAGTTATAGACCTTTTGAGCCGGTACTCGGGTCGTGTCGATGGTAGTGCCCTAATAGGACGTCGTTGTCATGTCGTAGCGATTCCACGCTACTCTATGGAAAACAGCCTACGGAAACTCCTCAAAACATTTGAGCGTGATCCAACGGTCGGATCTAAAGTTATGGACATTTTGAGTCGGTACTCTGGTCGTGATGGTTGTAGGCCCAGACCGGACGTCGTTGGCGTTGAGTAGCGATTCCTCTCTACTCCATGGAAAACAACCTATGAAAACTCGTTACAAAATTTAAGCGCGATCCAATGGTCGTGTAAATCCCGAGAAAAAAAATATATTAATAAAAAAATAAAAATCAAGGCTGGATTAAATTTAAAGAAAATAAAATAAACTAGAAAGAAATGGGGGCAAAACAAATACACTTAAAGAAGATGGGGCCTAAATGCAAATAAGAATAATTATAGAGCATAAGTACTCCTCTTGTCACCAAAAACAGATCTGGAGATAACGTAAAGAAAGAAAAGAGGGAGTTTTATGTTCAGTTTTACAAATCATATAGAAACACTGGTGGGAAATGGATTAACAAGAAGAGAAGAGGGAAGGGCCGGTTGCCCTTAAAAAGAATAAAAAAAAGAGGGATCGAAACTTTGATGCGTATCGGGTAAAGTATTCTAAACCTGCTTTTATGAGTCATTTTAAGTTGATTATGAATTTATGCCTGGATTTTAAATTATAGATTTTAGTTCTTAGACTTAAATTGAAGAAAAAGTACGAGTTGCTAAATTAAAGAACTTCATGTGTTGTGTGTAAATGGAAAGGCTAATGAATCTGGACAGTTTCATCTCTTGATTTTCAAAGAGATTTCGGGTATGAGGATGAAAGAATTAGGATCAGATTCCTTATAGAAATTATAGTTTTGAATGTTGGCTAACTAATGAAATTGTTCTTGCTCGATTTGGAGTTATAGAACTCCAGCTATAGGTCACCAAAATGAGACCGTGACAGTTCAATGTCTAGATAGTGACAGTTCAAAAATGAGACGGTGACAATTCAAAAATGTCTAGACAGTGACAGTTCAAAAATGAGAGAGTGACAGTTTAAAAATATCTAGACAATGACAGTTCAAAAACGAGACAGTAACAGTTCGGATTTTTAAGTAGAAATAGTTCAAATATATGTATAAAGGAATGATGACTACGGTTGCACAAAGAATGACAATATTAATGGGTGAAATAAGAAAAACATAAAATATTAAAAAAAAATGATGACCGAAAGAAAGACTTATTGGTTGTTGATATGTTTATAATAAAACATATCCTTGAGTGAGAAGAGCTTATGGGATAAACCTGTGAATTTCAGGAGGGACCATAGGCGTGGGGCAACAACAACAGCAGCAGCAGGGGAGTACAAATAGAGCTTCTATTTCAGGTAAGTGAATTGCACCTATACTTCCTAGTTAATTTCCATGACTTATTTATATTACCAATGTGAAATGTGAATTTCTGAATGTATGGGTATTCAAGGTGAAAAGTTGTGTTAATTGCTAAATGATGAAATTATCACTGATAAAGGAAATATGAGAAGTACGTTTTGAGGCGTAAACTAGCATACATTTAGTGTATGTTAGGATCCCGGGTAAGGGGATCATCATATATGGACTAGCATACATTTAGTGTATGTTAGGATCCTGGGTAAGGGGATCACCATGTATCGGCTAGCATACATTTAGTGTATGTTAGGATCCCGGGTAAGGGGATCGCCATAATTGGACTAGCATACATTTAGTGTATGTTAGGATCCCAGGTAAGGGGATCATCATGTATGGACTAACATACATTTAGTGTATGTTAGGATCCCAGATAAGAGGATCACCTTGGAATGACTCATATAGAGTGATGATGATGGTATCAGTGATATTAGTATCGGTAATGTAATAAGCAAAAAATGATCATGTTCAATCTCATAAAGTCTAGAATGAAGGTTGAAAGTGGCAGAGGAACAATTAATAATAGTTGGACAAGGAAGGGATTCTAATAATAATAAATAAATAAACTAGAAGGGAGAAGCAAATGAATTATGAATACATGTTACCTTGTTAAAATTGTTAGATGTTCATGTTGTCATATTTATTGTAATATTCACCCTTTCAATAATATGTATTTTGTTTCAGGATCATCACATGCACGACAAGAGTAGATCCTAGCTTATGTTCCCTTCTTGTAATCTAGTCCTAGGGAGTATACCCTTGTATTTTGTAAATATGAAAATGTTTGTATAACTTAATTTGTATAATTAATGTTTAAACTTGACTGAATGAATGTAACCATGTAGTTTATATATTCATGTTTCATGCCTATGTAATTATACTTAATTATTTTTATCTATCCATAATGATATCTTGTTATATAATGTGTATCGTAAATATTGTGATTGATAAAAGTGAGTATAAGTGTGGAAATTGAAAACCCAGGATGATTGGGTCGGGAATTGAGTTAAGAGATGCGAGCTATTAGAAGTGTAAATAAATTCATGTCAATAACCTCGGACCTTCTGGTATATGGGGGAACTCCGTTAAATTCTGGTAGATTTTAATACGAAGACCATGAACATATATGTACAAAAAAAAAATTATTATGTGTTTTTTTTTTTTTTCCGATTGATATGAGATTGTCGTTTTATCCAGAAATGGGGGATGTTACAGGTTGGATCTAGAGTTATGGACCTTTTGAGCCGGTACTCTGGTCGTGGCGATGGTAGGGCCCGACTGGACATCATTGGCGTGGCGTAGCGATTCCACTCTACTCCATGGAAAACAGCCTACAAAAACTGGTAAAAATATTTGAGCGCGATCCAACGGTTGGATGTAATGTTATGGACCTTAGGGGTCGGTACTCTGGTCGTGGTGGTGGTAGGGCCAGACCGGACGTCATCGGCGTGGCGTAACGATTCCAAGGTACTCAACAAAAAACAGCTTATGAAAACTCATTAAAAAATTTAGGCGTGATCCAACGGTCGGATCTAAAGTTATAGACCTTTTGAGCCGGTACTCGGGTTGTGTTGGTGGTAGTGCCCGATCAGACATCATCATCATGGAGTAGCGATTCCACGCTACTCCATGGAAAACAACCTACAAAAACTCCTCAAACAATTTGAGTTGGATCCAACGGTCGGAACTAAAGTTATGGACCTTTCGAGCCGGTACTGTGGTCGTGGCAGTGGTAGGGCCCAACTGGACGTCTTCAGTGTGGCGTAGCGATTCCACGCTTTTCCATGGAAAACATCCAACAAAAACTCATCAAAAAATTTGAGCACGATCCAACGGTTGGATGCTAATTTATGGACCTTTGGATCCGGTACTCTGGTCGTGGTGGTGGTAGAACCTGACCGGACGTCGTCGTCTTGGAGTAGCGATACCACGCTACTCTATGGAAAACATCCTATGGAAACTCCTTAATAAATTTAAGCGCGATCCAATGGTTTGATGCTAATTTATGGACCTTTGGATCCGGTACTCTGGTCGTGGCGGTGGTAAGGCCTAACCGGACGTCGTCGTCGTGGCATAGCGATTCCACTCTACTCCATGGAAAATAGCATACGGAAACTTGTCAAAACATTTGAGTACTACCAACTGTCGAATCTAAAACTATGGACCTTTTGAGCCAGTACTCGGGTCGTGTCGTGTCGGTGGTATCGCCCGACAGGACGTCGTCGTCGTTGAGTAGTGATTCCATGCTACTCCATGGAAAACTTCCTACAAAAAGTACTCAAAACATTTGAGCGCGATCCAACGATCAGATCTAAAGTTATGGACCTTTGGAGCCAGTACTCAGGTTGTGGCGGTGGTAGGGCCCTAACGGATGTCGTCGTCGTTGAGTAGTGATTCCATGCTACTCAATGGAAAACAGCCTACCGAAACTCCTAAAAAAATTTGAGCGCGTTCCAACGGTCGGATCTAATATGGACCTTTCAAGCCAGTACTCTGGTTGTGGCGGTGGTAGGGCCAGATCGGACGTCGTAGGCATGGCGTACCGATTCCAAGTTACTTTATGGAAAACATCCTACGAAAACTCTTCAAAACTTTTAAGCACGATCCAACGATCGGATCTAAAGTTATGGACCTTTCGAGCCGGTACTCTAGTCGTGGCAATGGTAGGGCTTAACAGAATGTCCTCAGTGTGGCGTAGTGATTCCACTCTACTCCATGGAAAACTGCCTATAAAAACTGGTCAAAAAATTTGAGCGTGTTCCAACGGTTAGATCTAAAGTTATGGACCTTCTGAGTCGGTACTCTAGTCGTGGCAGTGGTAGGGCCCGACCAGACATTGTCGGCGTGGCGTAGTGATTCCACTCCACTCCATAGAAAACAACCTATGAAAACTCATCAAAACATTTGAGTGCGATCCAACGGTCGGATCTAAAGTTACCTTTTGAGCCGGTACTCAGGTTGTGGCGGTGGTAGGGCCCGATCGGACGTCGTCAGCATGGCATAGCTATTCCACGCTACTCCATGGAAAACATCCAACAGAAACTCCTCAAAACATTTGAGCGCGATCCAACGGTCGCATCTAAAGTTAGGGACCTTTTGAGTCGGTACTCGTGCATGGCGGTGGTATCTCCCGACCACACGTCCTCGGCGTGGCATAGCGATTCCATGCTACTCCATGGAAAACAGCCTATGGAAACTAGTCAAAAAATTTAAGCTCGATCCAACTGTCGGATCTAAAGTTATGGACCTTTTGAGCCTGTATTCGTGCATGTCGGTGGTATCGCCCGAACGGACGTCATCCTAGTCGAGTAGCGATTCCACGCTACTCAATGGAAAAAAGCCTACGGAAACTCCTCAAAAAATTTGAGCGGGATCCAATGGTCGGATCTAAAGTTATGGATCTTTGGAGCCGGTACTCGTGTGTGTCGGTGGTATAGCCCGAGCGGACGTTGTCATCGTTGTGTAGCGATTCCACACTACTCTATGGAAAACAGCCTTCGAAAACTCCTCAAAAAATTTGAGCGCGATCCAACAGTCAGATCTAAAGTTTAAGAACTTTTGAGCCAATACTCGTGCATGGTGATGGTAGGGCCTAACCGGATGTCGTCGGCGTGGCATACCAATTCCACGCTACCTAATGGAAAACAGCCTACGAAAACATGTCAAAAAATTTGAGCTCGATCCAACGGCCAGATCTAAAGTTATGGACCTTTTGAGCCAATACTCTGGTTGTGGCGGTGGTACCGCCCGACCGAACATCATCGGCATGGCATAGCGATTCCACTCTACTCCATGGAAAATAGCATACGGAAACTTGTCAAAACATTTGAGCGTGATCCAACGGTCGAATCTAAAGCTATGGACTTTTTGAGCCGATACTCGGGCCGTGTCGGTGGTATCGCCCGACCGGACGTCGTCGTCTTGGAGTAGCGATACCACGCTACTCTATGGAAAACATCCTATGGAAATTCCTCAATAAATTTAAGCGCGATCCAATGGTTTGATGCTAATTTATGGACCTTTGGATCTGGTACTCTGGTCGTGGCGGTGGTAGGGCTTGACCGGTCGTCATCGTCGTGGCATAGCGATTCCACTCTACTCCATGGAAAACAACATACGGAAACTTGTCAAAACATTTGAGCGCTACAAACTGTCGAATCTAAAACTATAGACTTTTTAAGCCGGTACTCGGGTCGTGTCGTGTCGGTGGTATCGCTCGACATGACGTCGTCGTCGTTGAGTAGCGATTCCACTCTACTCCATGGAAAAATTCCTACAAAAACTACTCAAAACATTTGAGCGCGATCCAACGATCAGATCTAAAGTCATGGACCTTTGGAGCTAATACTCAGGTTGTGGCGGTGGTAGGGCCCTAACGAATGTCGTCGTCGTTGAGTAGCGATTCCATGCTACTCAATGGAAAACAGCCTACGGAAACTCCTAAACAAATTTGAGCGCGATCCAACGGTCGGATCTAATATGGACCTTTCGAGCCAATACTCTGGTCGTGGCGGTGGTAGGGCCAGATCGGACGTCGTAGGCATGGGGTACTGATTCCAAGTTACTTTATGGAAAACATCCTACGAAAACTCCTCAAAACTTTTAAACACGATCCAACGATCGGATCTAAAGTTATGGACCTTTCGAGCCGGTACTCTGGTCGTGGCAATGGTAGGGATTAACAGAATGTCCTCGGTGTGGCGTAGTGATTCCACTCTACTCCATGGAAAATTGCCTACAGAAACTGGTCAAAAAATTTGAGCGCGTTCCAATGGTCGAATCTAAAGTTATGGACCTTTTGAGCCGGTGCTCGTGTGTGGCAGTGGTATCTCTTGATCGGACGTCATCGTTGTGGAGTAGCGATTCCAAGCTACTCCATGGAAAATAGCCTCCGGAAACTCCTTAAAAAAATTAAGTGCGATCCAACGATTGGATCTAAAGTTATGGACCTTTCGAGCCAGTACTTTGGTCGTGGCAGTGGTAGGGCCATACCGGATGTCGTCAGCATGGTGTAACGATTACAAGGTACTCCATGGAAAACAGCCTATGAAAACTCAAAAAATTTGAGCGCAATCTAACGATCGGATCTAAAGTTTGGGACCTTTCAAGCCGGTACTCTAGTCATGTTGGTGGTAGGGCCCGTCGGGGCGTTGTCAGCATGGCGTAGCGATTCCACTCTACTACATGGAAAATAGCCTATGGAAGCTCCTCAAAAATTTAAACGCGATCCAACGGTCGGATCTAATGTTATGGACCTTTTGAGCAGGTCCTCTGGTTTTGGTGGTGGTAGAGCCCGACCAGACGTCGTTAGCGTGGCTTAGTGACATGACCAAAAGATTGATGTCTTCTCCTAAGTGCAGGAGTATCGAAGTAATAAATAACCCAGCAAGACCGGGGTCGAACCACAAAGAGGTTAATTGTATAAATTATAAATAACAAGACAACAACAACAACAACAACAACAACAATAATAGTAGTAGTAGTAGTAGTAGTAGTAGTAGTAGTAGTAATACTAATACTAATAATAATAATAATAATAATAATATTCAGTACGTGATGTTGTTATACCTGAGAATGATCTAAAAGATCGGGTCACAGGTTTCCAGCCTATATACTAAGTTTATGAAAAGATCAAAAAGATATATTATATAATATAAACAGAATGTAAATAATAATAATAATAATAATAATAATAATAGTAGTAGTAGTAGTAGTACTTATAATAATAATAATAATAAAAGAAGAAGATGAAGAAATTAATGAGAACTTTGAGATGAAAGATTAATGTAAGGATTAAACAATGATAAAAACAAATGTCAAGGTTAGAGGATCCACTAATGGTATTTCAAACAAGTATAGTATAAACTCTTATTATTCAATTGGAAACCACACATAAAGGAGGTTCCAATCGGATGATTTGTCATTAATAGCTCATTATAAATTATTAACATGATCATATTAATTATCTTATTTACATAACACCAAACTTTTAAATATTGTCAGGAATTCATGATGTTAACTGATGTTAACAACAAATCAAGTTCCTTTCATAGCCTAGGTGTAGGTAATACCATATGGTTGGGCTATGAGAGTGCCAAGCATTTGTTGTACCAAGTCTTATACAACACAAATCTAGATTAACCATTTAACAAGCATGGTATTAAGAATTAGTAAAATAAAAAGATAAGACATGTTAATATTAAACATTAAGGTCCATGTTGAGTTTACAATATACTTATTCTTACACCATTAGTGTAACTTTTTCACCTTGACATAATGAACTTAGCTAGACATAATGAAGAAGAGAAACATAAATAAAGAAAACAAGAACATAAATAAGATACAAGTTAACTAGGTAAAGGAAAGGAAATGAAAAGCATAAACAAGATATTAATGAAAGCAAAACTTAAGAATTACAAAAAATATAAAGAGAGAAATAAAGAGCATGAACTTGATCTAAACAACCAAGCCCCCAAATGCATGGCAAATGCCTCCTTTTATAGGCCAAAATTCGAAATTATTGATTTGATGACTAATTGTTGAGTGGGTGGCCAACTTTTGACTTGGTTAAAATCCTTATCTTCTTGTCTGAATAAAAAAAAAATGCTACCATCCGAACTGGGTCCACTGGAAAACATGAAAGTTGTAGGAAATTGACTCAGCTTTCCAGAAAAAAAAAAAGGAGGTCATTTGTATTTCTAGAACTCTAGATATGGGCCAAACACTGAACAGTGTTCGGGCTGCAGGATAGATTCGGACTTCTCCGTTGTTGCTATAATTTGGACTTGAAAATGGCCTTCTTAGATCTTAATGAAAACATGAAAGTTGTAGGCCTATGTCTTACTGAATCTGTGTAAACATTTGAGGTCATTTGGACATCTAGAACTTGAGATATGACCCAATTACCGAATAGTGTTCCAGTTTGGACTGCACCAACATCTTTTTTCTAAGTTTCGCCCTCTCTTTATCTTCACAAATTTCAGTAGTTGAATTCATCAATCAATCCTTTGATTTATGTGATAAGCCTGCATTTAAGATGAACATTTACCATATATTAGGGCATTTTATAGTATTAGACTTGTTATTATAAAACATGCTTTAGTTAAGGAGTTATTGATACTTTAAGTGCAAAATGATGATATAAAACCTTGATAAATATGCACTTTTAAGTACTAATCACACCCCCCAACCAGCTTATTACTAGTCCTTAGTAATCAAAGCGTTAAAATAGAAAAACAATTTGCAAATTCCATAAAGCAAGGCATTCATCATTCAACTTTCATTAATCTATCCAGATAAACAAACTCTACTCTCATTAAATTCATATATCTGCTCAATACCTCTTAAACAAAATATTATTAAACCTTTCTTTTGTGCTCAAAATATCAACATATAGTTATGGGGCTTTACTTGGAAGAAAAACAAATTTTTGCTCTAATGTTTAAGGTTAACTTCCTTGGGTTAGGATTGTTATCTTTTTTTTTTTTTTTTTTTTTCTTTTTAAGCATAACTTAAAACACAATGCATCTTTAACCCATGTAAGGAGTTGTCGGCTAATGACTCCTAGACCAGCTGGTCTTAGGTGTTGAGACACCCCTACGAGCTTAGTAACTCTGGTTGCAGATACTAATACATAGATAGTGCAATGTTTGATTCCCTTAAGCTTTTCTCCTCAAACCATGTAACAAGTGTTGGGCCAATAGCTCCCAAGTCAGTTGACTTTAGGGTATTAAGTGTTAAAACACCCCTTCGGGCTTAATTGCTTAGGTTATGGAGGCTACGAAACCAAACTTATCTACCTTTTTATTATCATTATTTTTTTTTTTGTTTTTTTTTGCAAATTATGTACTATCCCTTTTCCTTAGTTGTTACCTTTAACAAAAGAACATAAATAATGTAATAATCCAATGTGCAACCCACAATCATATGTTAAAGTCTGTGTGTGAAAATGAAGATTTAAAAATACTTGTTAAATGAGCATATGAGCAGAATGAAGTGCTAACAATACGAGAGTTTGTAAACCTGAATATTTCAAGAAGTATTCTGATAGACCTTATTAAGAATGTTTACTAAGATGCGTCTCAAGAGTCACTTTAACAAAAGAACTCCTTTTACTCTGCCATCCTAGTAACAACAATTTTAAAAATAGTTTATAAAATAGATAGTTTTTTTTTTTTAAATATCAACTACTACTCTTCCCTCCCAACCAAAATGAGACATTGTTCTCAATGTCTTAAGGTAGAAAGATAGAGTATAGAAGACATCACCTGAAATAGCGAACACTGACAAACCTGAAACACACTTAAACAAATATAAGAAACAACAAAACACAATAATAAAACCAAAAGACACAAAGTTTTTACAAACAAAGGCTCAAATCCAATCTAAGCTTTTTACGGCTTTCCTTAGTTGACCAATTTATGCGACTCATGGAGGGATTAATTACAGGGATGAAAGATTGTAATTGGTCAATCAATTGTTCAGCAGTAGCAGCAGAGATTATAATTTGTCGTTCTGAAGATGTTAGAAATTCATGTTTGATTAGTACTTAAAAGTGCATGTTTATCAAGGTTTTATATCATCATTTTGCACTTGAAGTATCAATAACTCCTTAACTAAAGCATGTTTTATAATAACAAGTTTGATACTATAAGATACCTTAATTTATGGTAAATGCTCATCTTAAATACAGGCCTATCACATAAATAAAAGGATTGATTGATGAGTTTAGTATTGAAAGTGAAAGGATAAAGAGATGGCCAAACTTAGAAAAGAGATGCCGGTGTAGTCCAAATCGGAACATGTCTTGGTAATTGGATCATATCTGGAGCTCTAGATCTCAGATTTAGGTCCATTTTATATGGATGAAAAGGTAAGAAAAAGGCCTACAACTTTCATGAGGAGCCCAAGATTTAAAAAGGCCGTTTTGAAGTCCAAACTGAAGGAACAACGAAGAAATCCGAAGCTGTCCTGCAGCCCAGACACTATTTAGTGTTCAACTCATATCTTGAGTTCTAGAAGTCCTAATCACCTCATCTTTTTTTTGTTGGAAAGCTGAGACAATTTCCTAAAATATTCCTGAGGATTTTGGGCAAATTATGATGTTAGCAATGATGTCTTGTTCAGACAAGAAGATAAGGATTGTCACCAAGTCAAGATGTGGCCACCCACTCATCAATTAATTAACAAATCAATAGTTTCAAATTTTGGCTTATAAAAGGAGGCACTTACCATGTATTGAGGCATCTTGGTTTCGAGATCAAGATCATCCTCTTGCTTTCTCTCTTTGTATTGCTTATGTTTTACTTTCATTAATATCAAGTTTATGCACTTCATTTCCTTTCCTTTACTTAGTTAACTTCTTTCTCATTTATGTTCTTATCTTGTTCATCTATGTTTCTTTCTTCCATTATGTTTAGCTAAGTTAATTATGTCAAGGTGAAAAGGGTACACTAATGGTGTAAGAATAAGTATAATATAAACTTAACATGACCTTAACGTTGGATACTAACATGTTTTATATTTGTTATCTTGTTCACTTTTAATACTTTGCTTGTTAAATGGTTAATCTAGATTTATGTTGTATAACACTTGGTACAACAAATACTTGGCACTTTCATAGCCCATACTGTATGGTATAACCGACACCTGAGCTATGAAAGGAACTTGATTTGTTGTTAACATAAGTTATAATCATGAATGTCTGCCAACATTTACAAGTATTAGCTTTATTCGAATAAGATAACTAATGTACATGTTAACAATTTATAATCTGATTGGAACCTCTTTTATGTGTGGTTTCCAATTGAGTAATAAGAGTTTATATTATACTTGTTTGAAGTACCATTAGTGGATCCTCTAACCTTGACATTTATTTTTATCGTTGTTTAATCCTTACATTAATCTTTCAACTCAAAGTTCTCATTAATTTCTTCCTTCTCTTCTTTATTATTGTTGTTGTTGTTATTATTATTATTATTATCTGTTCATAAACTCAGTATATAGGCTGGAAACCTGTGACCCGATCTTTTAGATCATTCTCAGGTATAACAACGCCACGTACTGAGTATTATTATTATTATTACTATTACTAGTACTACTATTGTTATTATTATCGTTATTATTCTTATTGTTGCGTTGTTATTTATAATTTATACAATTAACCTCTTTGTGGTTCGACCCCGGTCTTGCCGGGTTATTTATTACTTCGACACTCCTGCACTTGGGAGAAGACATCAAGCTTTTGGTCGTGTCAAGTTTTTGGCGCCGTTGCCAGGGAGGTAAATTCTTGTATAAATTATAATATTTAATTTATTTTCTCTTTTCACTTTTCATTTTATCTAACTTTTGTTTTCTTTGTTTTCTTTGTTTTGTTTCTTTTTCTTCTATTTTCTTTTCTTCCTTTTATTCTCTTTTTACACGTGCATGCGAGTGTGGTCACATACATTAAGTGGTCGACTTTGTAGGGTATCCTCATCATTTTCAGAAAATATGGCCGAAGAAGATAATCAATCACTTTATAATGAGAATAATGAGAATAACCATAGAAGAACACTTAGAGACCACATGAATCCCACAAGGACAAGTGCACCCTCATGTATAGTTTTCCCTCCAGATGCATCGCATTTTAATTTTAAGACAGACATTATTCAACTTTTACCTTCTTTTCATGGCTTAGACTTAGAAAATCCATACTTGCATTTAAGAGTATTTGAGGAGGTCTGTAATACCTATAATGACTCAAATTGTAGCATGAACACCATTCGATTAAAGCTTTTTCCTTTTTCATTAAAAGATAAAGCTAAAACATGGCTACAAAATTTGAGACCAGGATCCATTCGTGCTTGGGATGAAATACAACAACAATTTTTAAAGAAGTTTTTTCCGTCTCACAGAACAAACTCTTTCAAAAGACAAATCATCACTTTCACTCAAAAGCCAGGAGAAACATTTTACCAATGTTGGGATAGGTATCGAGATTTGCTTAATACTTGCCCACATCATGGTTTTGAAACATGGAGATTGGTTTCACATTTTTATGAAGGTTTAACACCTAGAGATAGGCAAATGGTTGAATTGATGTGCAATGGAACTTTCGAAGATAAAGACCCTAATGAAGCAATGGAGTACCTAGACTTGCTAGCCAAAAATGCTCAAAATTGGGACACCACAGGTACTTATAAGGCACCAAGTAAAACTCAACCTCATACATCTAGTGGAGGTATGCACAACCTTAGGGAAGATCATGACCTCCAAGCCAAGTTTGCATCTTTAGCTAGAAAAGTCGAAGCACTTGAATTGAAAAAGAGTGGTCAATTAAAATCTATTCAAGACATTATGTGTCAAATCTGTGAAGCCAAGGAACACTCAACAAATGATTGTCCAACTTTGCCTTCTTTTAGGGAATGCCTCCATGAACAAGCCCATGCTTTAAACAGTTTCCAAAGACCCAACCATAACCCATACTCACAAACGTATAACCCTGGTTGGAGAAATCACCCAAATTTCAGTTGGAAGAGTGATAATAACAATGCATAAAATTCACAGCCACCGTTTCAAGTACACTATAATTTTCAAAATTCTTATGGATATGCACCTCCTTATGCTCCACCTCCTAGAAGAAATCTTGAGGAAACATTGCATGCATTCATTGAAAAGCAGGAGACAATCAACACTCAACTTGCTCAAAGCATGACAGATTTTAAAGATGCTCTTGCAAAATTAACATCTGCTCTCAGTTTCCAAGAGAAAGGTAAGTTTCCATCTCAACCACAGCAAAATCCAAAAGGGCAATACAATGCAAATGCGAGTAGTTCGGGAAGCCAACACATGGATCAAGTCAAATCAGTCATCACTCTTCGTAGTGGTAAGGTTATTGAAAAACCCATTCTTGAACCTTGTGAGAAAGATGATGAGTCTATCTCTGAGGGTAAGGAAGGGGTTGAACCTGAACATTGCAAAGAGAAGGTGGTATCGTGATTAGTACTTAAAAATGCATATTTTGCAAGGTTTTATATCATCATTTTGC
>CM055363.1:16006060-16056060 GCA_029228515.1 Populus alba x Populus x berolinensis
TTCACCAAATAGCAATTCCATTTGTACTCTATAAAAAATGGCCTCTGAAAGCTCCTGTAAAACTTTGAGCATGATATAGTGGTTGGATAAAAAGTTATGGCCCTATTGAGGTGTTATTCCAGTCATGCGTGACCACCCCTTATCTTCTCCAAGAAGCGATTCCATAGGTACTCCGCAGAAAACGGTCTTTGAAAACTTCTATAAAACTTTGAGCGCGATCAAATGGTCGGATCAAAAGTTATGGCCCTTTTGAGCTATTGTTCTGTTCTTGCATGACCACCCCTCATATTCCCCAATTAGCGATTCCATAGGTACTCCACGGAAAACATCCTCCGGAAACTCCTGTAAAACTTTGAGTGCGTTCTAGAGGTTCGATAAAAAGTTATTGCCATTTTGAGGTGTTCTTCTAGTCTTGTGCGACCACCCCTCATCTTCTCCAAGTAGTGAATCCATAGGTACTCCATGAAAAACGTTCTTCGAAAACTCTTGTAAACATTTGAGCGCGATCAAATGGTCCAATCAAAAGTTATGGCCCTTTTGAGATGTTGTTCCATTCTTGCACAATCACCTCTTCTCTTTACCAAGTAGCGGTTCTATAGGTACTCCAAGGAAAACGGTCTCTAAAAACTCTTGTAAAAATTTGAGCGTGATCAAATGGTCCGATCAAAAGTTCTAGCTCTGTTTAGCTGTTTTCCGGTCTTGCACGTCCATCCCTCATCTTTACCAATTTGCAATTCCATAGGTACTCCACGAAAAACATCCTCTGGAAACTCTTGTAAACATTTGAGCGTGACCAAACGGTCGGATCAAAAGTTATGGCCCTTTTGAGATGTTCTTCTGCTTTTATCCGACCACCCCTTATGTTCTCCAAGTAATGATTCAATAGGTGCTCCACGAAAAATGGCCTCCGAAAACTACTATAAAAATTTAAACGCGGTCGAACGTTTTGATCCAAAGTTATGGTTCTTTCAAGCTGTTGTTGCGATATTGCACGACCCCCTCTAATCTTCACCAAGTAGCGATTCCATAGGTACTCCACTTGAAACATCCTCTAGAAACTCTTTTAAAATATGAGCGCGATCAAACGATAAGATCAAAAGTTATGGCCCTTTTGAGTGACCTCCTTTCATATTCACCAAGTAGCAATTCCATAAGTACTCCATGAAAAATGTCCTCCAGAAACTCTTGTTAAAATTTGAGCGCGATCAAATGGTCGAATCAAAAGTTATGTCCTAGTTGAGTTGTTATTCAGGTCTCGCTCGAAAAGACTTCCCCTTCAATGAGTAAGTATTCCATAGGTTCTCCAAAGAAAACAGCCTCCAAAAACTATTCTAAAAGTGGCTTTCACTGACTTCGCTACCCCATCTAGTGGAGTTAGGGTTTCTTCTAAAAGCAGGAATAAAACCATGCAAAAAACTCATTCCTCTGCTTCTTGTGACAACAAAGGCATCTCCTCTAGTGGCTTTAGGGCTGGTTCCTCGACAAGCACTAAGAGGGCTGGGTCTACCCCTTCTGCGTCCAACCCTCCTAGTTCGCCTCTCCAGTCAACTACTACACCGAGAGGTACTTCTCCATAACCATCAATGCTTTTTCCAACCTCTGCTGATTCTACTTTTGGTTCTTCTCTGGATCGGCCCGCTAAACCACAAATGAATGCTAGACAAACTCACCTAGGTACTTCTTAGTCTCCTGGTCTCGTTCACTTTCCTGATTTTACATCAATTGCTTCATGTCAATTTAAGGATACGTTAATAGTCCTACTGATTTGTGGAAATTCTCTTTAATTGGGTTTGTTACCGAGAAGTTCACTGCTATGCTTCTTTGTCTCACTATATTGGTAAACATTGGAAATATCATGCTAACTTTAAAATGCATGATTCTGGTTGGTTGATATTTGCATTCCCTACTAAAAATAAAATGCTGGAAGCTCTAGGTGGTGGACCATATTATGTTTTTGGCAGGCCACTAATTCTCAAGGTCATGCCTGATTTTTTTTACTTCAAGCCTCATGACATGACCAAGATACCAACCTGGGTGAGATTTCCCAACCTGCTTATTTGATGCTAGACTCCCCTCTTCTTATCAAAATTGGCTAGTGTGATTGGTAAGCCAATTCACTATGATGACCCCACTACCAACATGACAAGGCTCTCCTATGCTCGGGTTCTTATTGAGGTTGATTTGCTTGGAGATTTTCCCAATTCAGTCTATGTTGTTCTCCCCAATGGCTCACCCCTTGCTCAACAGGTTCTATATGAGTCACTCCCTCGTTTCTGTAAATTATGTCATGTCATGGGGCATAATGCTATTGCATGCCGCAAAGGCTCTATGTCAAAGCACAAGAAAAGGCCTTAAAACCTTCATGAAGGTTCTGGTAGTCCATCTGCAAACATGGTGGCAAATGAGAAACAACAACCGTATAGTCAGGGCCTTCATGTTGACACTCCTATTGATCCCATGTCCACTAAAGCAGCCATTTTTGAAATCAGGAGACACTCGTCCCCTGGGCATAAACAAACTAAACTTGTTGCATCTTCCATCCCTAAACAAGCCTCAAAACCTGCTCTTTGTCCTGAATATTGTGAGGATTTGCCTATCTTACCGGTTAAAAGGCAATATTTAACCAGGAGCAAAGCTAGCAATATGGTTACCCAACCTAGTTTAGGTAAACCGGGGACTACCAAGCGGCTTGTTACTGTACATTGCAGCTATGATGATTTAGCACCATAGTTGTCGATGTAGTTTGGTTAAGGGTTTGGTCCTCTGTTGGTTGTTGCTGTCTTCTGTTATCTGTATTATGTTTTGTGCGATTACTCTGCTGGTTGGCTTTTTGCTTGTTTGCTCCTATTTGTCAAGCTGATTCCTAGGGAATGCAAGGTGTTTCCCCTATTTTGCTTGCTTGTTCTATGATATCCTTGTTGCTGGATCTAACTTGTTGGTTGTATTGTTGCTTGCTCTTCTCTACTCCTAATTGTCAAATTGTTTCCTGGGGGTGCTTCCCCTGTCTTTTTGCTGGGTTTGTGCTTTGCTTGTTGCTGGCTGGGTCCATTCTAGAATGGTTGGCTATGGTCTCTTGGCTTTGCTGCTTTTTCTGCAGGTTGTTGTCAAGGTTTACTTCTCGTCTAATGTTGGTTTGCTCATGGGCTTTGTTTTGCTTTGGTTGTAGGAGCCTATTCCCCTAGCCTCCTTTTGTTTTTGGGTGCCTGTTCCCTCTTTTCTTTGTTCTGCTTTGTTGATCCTTGCCTGTCGTCTTGGTTAGGTTGCTAGGTTTGCTGTATGTTTCTGGGGGTTTGTTCCCTATGTTTCCAGGGAGTCTATTCCCTATTTTTTTGTATATGCCTGTACAATTGACTTGCTGTCTCTAGCAATGTTCTATTTTTTATCTAAATATTTCTTACATTTGATATAAAAAAAATTAAGCGTGATCAAACGGTCGGATCAAAAGTTATGGTCCTCTTGACCTTTTTTTCTCGTCTTGCACAAC
The DNA here is from genome assembly GCA_029228515.1 of Populus alba x Populus x berolinensis. NCBI lineage: Eukaryota > Viridiplantae > Streptophyta > Magnoliopsida > Malpighiales > Salicaceae > Populus > Populus alba x Populus x berolinensis. Next base: position 16,009,545 of record CM055363.1, read on the forward strand.
CACCCCTTATCTTCACCAAGTAGCGATTCCATAGGTACTCCATGAAAAACAGCCTCTAGAAACTTTTGTAAACATTTGAGCATGATTAAACGGTCGGATAAAAAGTTATGGCCCTTTCAAGTTGTTGTTCCAGTATTGTGCAACCACCCCTCATCTACACTAAGTAGCGATTCCATAGGTGCTCCACCAAAAACAACCTCCAGAAACTCTTGTAAAATTATAAGCGCGATCAAACGATCGGATCAAAAGTTATGACCCTATGAGTATTTGTTTCGGTCATTCGCAACCACCTCTCATCTTCACCAAGTAGAGATTCCATATGTAATCCATGAAAAAAGTCCTCCGAAAACTCTTGTAAAAATTGAAGCGTGATCAAACAATTAGATCAAAAGTTATGGCCCTTTTTGAACTGTTATTTAGGTCTAGCTCGAAAAGACTTCCCCTTCAACAAGTATTCCATAGGTTCTCTAAGGAAAAATTCCTCTTGAAAATCTTCTAAAAATTTGAATGCGATAAGAAAGAGCTCCAACGCTCCCAGTAGTACTAGTGAAAGGAGAGAGACGCTCTTGGTTGTAGTGAGAGAAGGTATCACTGTGCTTCCACCATGCTCTCGGTTTCCTCTCATTGTGTATCGTTTTTCTTCTCCTATCCCACTGCTCATTGTAGCTTTCTCTTCAATTCATTATGAAGAAATCAAAGAACAAATCTTTGCGTTTTAAGTCTGCCCAAGGTGATTTCAGCCTTCAAGCTCCTCATCGTGGGTCTGCCTTGCGAGTATCTAGGGCTTCGTCTAGAAGCTACTCTCTTGTCCAACAAAACCCCATGCCCTCCTCTCCAGTTTCTTCTCCCCCCAGAGCGAAGGCAGTCCTCGCTGATTTTGCTAGCCCTTCGCATGGTATTAGGGTTTGTTCAAATCACAGGAACAGACTCATGCAGAGGAATTGTTCTCCATGCTCTTCTTCTCCTGATCATGGTGATAACTGTTCCTCTGGCAGTTATAGACCCACCCTTTCTCCAAAGGCACATTTAGCTAGGTCTTATCGAAAGGATTCCAACCCAGGTTCAAATACTCCCACTCCCAGTCGAGCATTTAACCCTCCCTCCCATATAGCTTTTGGAAGTAGTCTTCATGCCTCTCCGCACAACCCTAACAGGTACTTCCACCTTTTCGCCTCCACCTCTTGTGCATTTCCTTGATTATGTGTCCTTTGCTTCCTGCCAACTTCAGGACACCAACATTGATGACATTATTCCAACATGGAAATTCTGCTTGATAAGCTATATTGCCGGGAAATTCCCAGGATATGCAACTTTGTTCAATTTTATTGGGAAAAATTAGAAACACAAATCTAATTTTACAATGCATGACTCCGGCCAGTTGATATTTGCTTTTCATTTTGAATTGGAAATGTTAGACATTATAAGTAATGGTCCATACTTCATATTCGGTCGACCCCTAATCTTGAAGGTTATGCCTGGATTTTTTTATTTCCAACCCTCTGATATGGCTAGAATACCGACTTGGGTGAGATTCCCCAATCTCCTTCTTTGTTATTGGACCCTAATCTGCCTCTTTAAGATTACTAGTATGGTTGGAAAACCCATCCATTATAATGTGCCCACTACCAACATGACCAGACTTTTGTATGCCAGAATTTTGATTGAGGTCGACTTCCTTCAAGACCTACCAGTTGCTGTCAATGTGATTCTGCCGAATGGAACCCCCTTTTCCCAACAGATTACTTTTGAATCTCTTCCTTGTTTTTGCAAGAGATGTCAAGTTATTGGCCATTCTACTAATGCATGCAAGAGGGGTCCCTAGAAACAGTCTTATATAGCTCCTTCTGGCCCTGATTTTGGTAGCCCATCTGAAGAGACTGTTGTTGTGGAGAAGCAACAACCATATAAAACAACCCCTCCTATGGATCCTCCTGTTGATCCCATGTTCACAGAGGTTGTCATAGTTGGTGACATTCGATCTCAATCCCTTGACCGTAAGAGGTCTAAAACTATAGCCGTAATGCCCTTTGGATCCAAGCACTCTACTACTCCAAAAGGTAGTGCAACTTTCTAAAGATGGTGACCCTCCTACTGTGGAGCCTCCTAAAAGACAGTACTTGACTAGGAGCAGGCCAGCTGCATTGCTAAGACACCTGCTGTAGTTGCAAGGCCCCTAAGGAGTTCTGAGGACATTGCTCCCTCATCCACCTTTTGATTTATTTGTTCGTAATATGGATCTTTATTTGCTTATATCTATTGCTACTTTCATGTAGCTTGTTCTCCTAATTTGTGCAGGTTCCCTACTTGTTTTCATCTGTTGTGCATGGTAATTTGGTTGGCTTGCCTTTTAGGCTTGTTGCTGGTTTAGCTGGCTTGTTCAGATTTTCTACTTCAAATTTGCTCTGCTGCTCTTTGCAGTCCTGTGGTCTGTACGGCTCTGCTATTTGGCTTTGTGTTGTTGCTGGTGTCTCTACATCAATGTAGGTTTTTTTCTTTCTAGGTTGCAGGCTTGTTCCACTGCTAGTGATATTGGTTGCTGGTTTTGTATTGGCTTTGTGGGAGTTTGTTCCCTTAGCCTTTTATTTTGGAAGGCTTTTCCCTTTCTTGGTTTTAGGCCACGATGGCTTTTTAGATTGTATATGTAAACACCCAAAAGAATATATATATATATATATATATATATATATATATATATATATATATATATATATAATTGATGACTCCACCATCGTTCTCGATTTTTGAATCTGCAGCGATGCAATCTCGCTGCCTATTTCCTGAATCAACTATGACACAATTCTCACTATTGATTTCCTAAATCGACAACTATGCAGTTTTTTGCTATCAGAAATCGGTAGCAATGCAGTCTCGCTATCAATTTCCTGAATCGACAGCAACATAGTTCTCGCTGCCGATTTCTGAATCGGCAGTGAAACAATTTTTTAATTGTCTTAAGGAGTTGGGAGGGAGGGGTAAAACTGGTTTTGTAGAGACCACCAAACCAAGGATAAGAACACATTTAAACCAAACCCAAACACCCCATCTCATTTAATGGGGAGTATAAATACAAGGCGGAGAGATAAGGTGACCCTTCCTCTTCCCAAAGTTGTCTGCAGCAGCTGCATGTCCAGCTAGCTACATGTTGCTCTTCCTTTCCTCGTTCCCAACAGAAACCTAAACCAAACCAGCAGAGTGTGCCTTGTGAACGTGTGAGGGAGAGTTAAGACCTTGAGAGAAGATTGGACAGCTGCCTAGAGGGAAAGGAAAAAGGGGCCAGAAAATGTGAGAGGCAGAAGAAGGAGGAGAGCCAGCAGGAGAGGAGAAAGAATCTTGTCAAACCTTCCCCAAACTTAGTTAGATTCAAAAGGTATGGGTTATGAAACTCCCTTCCTCTTCTCCTTAAGACCCAGAACCGAAAATCAAGAAGAAGACCCTAAGAAAATTGACCTAAGACCTAAGCTAGCTGTGAAGGAAATTGAAATTAACTAAGAGGACAAGGAGACAAAAACTAAAAGAGGCCAATTCCCATAACATCTAAAATGAATAAAATGGAAAGAACAAATCATGGTAGAGGGCAGGCCTTAACTATGGGGTTGGCCAGCATGCATGTGTGTGTTTTGCTAGAATTTGTTGAAAGATGATATGTTGTAATTGATGGTTTTCAATGTGTGTGTTCTGCTGGAACTTGTTGAAAGATTATATGCTGGAATTGATGGCTTCAATGTGTTAACAAAAGATTATATGTTGAACAGTTTTCACTGCTGATTTCTACAATAGGCCTTCTAAGCAGAAATGACTTAAATGCTAGTAACAATTTCATGGTATGATGGTGTAAAATGTGGAACCCTTGAAAGTGAACATATGAACTTTTGAAATAAGTGTGGTGACGAATGTGATTCAAAGATATAAATGTACTAATTTGTGACCATTGATGTCTTAGATGGTGCGGTCGGGATTGGACCATTGTCAAGATAAGAACAACCCATAAGTGGAGCAGGTGAGTGACTTTCACCTTCCTTTTTCATATGTTGAATTAAATACATTATCATGAATGTTACCATATTGTGTTAGAACATATATCAGATTGTCAAACATTTAGATGTTCACAAATGGTTGATTAGCTTTGGTTAATGGCATCCAAATGGATGACCAAAACAAATGAATGGCATCTGAGTTGGGTTTTTGGATTTCCTTTCCCTATGACTTGTTTGGCCCTAATTGTTAGGATTGCTTGATTCGAGGTCTATCCTTTTTTTCTAGGGAGTCTGGTCCCTCTTATTGTATTTACTTATATAGCTGACTTGCTGGTTTCCAGCGATGTTTTATTTTGATCTATAATACATACTTACATTTGATCAAAAAACAATTGAATGCGATCAAATGGTCAAATTAAATGTTATGGCCCTATTGAGCTATTTTTTTAGTCTTGTGCGACAACCCCTCATCTTCACCAAGCAGCGATTCCATAGGTACTCCATAAAAAATGGCCTCCGGGAACTTTTTTTAAAAATTTCATGAGATCAAACGGTCGGATCAAAAGTTATGGGCTTTTTAAGCTGTTCTTCTAGTCTTGTGTGACCACCTCTCATCTTCACCAAGTAACGATTACCTCGGTACTACACGGAAAACGGCCTCCAAAAACTCTTGTTAAAATTTAAGCATAATCAAATGGTTGGATCAAAAGTTATGGCCATTTCGAGCTGATGTTCCGGTATAGCGCTACCACCCCTCATCTTCACGAAGTAGCGACTCCATAGGTACTCCACCAAAAACAGCCTCTAGAAACTCTTGTAAAATATGAGCGCGATCAAATGATCGGATAAAAAGTTATGGTTTTTTTGAGCTGTTGTTCCGGTCTTGCATGACCAACTCTCATCTTCACCAAGTAGAGATTCCATAGGTACTCCGAAAAAAATCCTTCGAAAAGTCCTGTAAAAATTTGACCACGATCAAACGATTGGATCAAAAGTTATGGCTCAGTTTGAGCTATTATTTAGGTTTGGCTAAAAAAGACTTCCCCTTCAATAAGTATTCCCTGGGTTCTCCAAGGAAAAAGGCCTTTAGAAATTCTTTTAAAAATTTGAACGCGATCAAACGATCGGATTAAAAGTTATGACCCTTTTGAGCTTTTTTTCAAGTCTTGCGTGACCACCCCTCATCTTCACCAAATAGCGATTCCATAGGTACTGCACGGAAAATGGCATTCGGGAACTCTTGTAACACTTTGAGTGCGATCAAACTGTCGGATTCAAAGTTATGGCCCTTTTGAGATGTTGTTCCGGTATTGCACAAACACCCCTTATCTTCACCAAGTAGTGATTCCATAGGCACTCCACCTAGAACGACCTCCAGAAACTCTTGTAAAATATGAGCACGATCAAACGGCTGGATCAAAAGTTATGGCCCTTTTTTAGCTGTTATTCAAGTCTAGCTTGAAAAGACTTCCCCTTCAATGGGTAATTATTCCATAGGTTTTCCAAAGAAAACAGCCTCTAGAAATTGTTCTAAAAATTTGAGCGTGATCAAACGGTCAAATCAAAAGTTATGATCCTCTTGAGCTTTTTTTCTAGTCTTGCGCCACCACCCTTCTTCTTCACCAACTAGCTATTACATAGGTACTCCACAGAAAACAACCTCTAGGAACTCTTGTAAAAATTTGAGCACCATCAAACGGCTTGATAAAAAGTAATGGCCATTTCGAACTGTTGATCCGGTCTTGCATAACTGCCCCTCATCTTCACCAAGTAGCGATTCCATAGGTACTCCATGGAAAACGACCTCCAGAAACTTTTGTAAACATTTCAACATGATCAAATGCTCAGATCAAAAGTTATGGCCCTTTTGAGCTGTTGTTCAGGTCTTGCGCGACCACCTCTCATCTTTACCAAGTAGTGATTCTATATGTACTCCACGAAAAAGGCCTCTGGAAACTCCTGTAAAACTTGAAGCGCGATCCAGTGGTTAGATAAAAAGTTATGGCCCCTTTGAGGTGTTCTTCCAGTCTTGCGCGACCACCCCTCATCTTGACCAATTTTTAATTCCATAGCTACTTCGCGAAAAACAGCCTCTGGAAACTCTTGTAAACATTTGAGCGCGATCAAATGGTTAGATCAAAAGCGCTCAAATGGTTAGATCAAAAGTTATGGCCCTCATAAGTTGTTTTTTCATTCTTGTAAGAGCACCTCTCATCTTCACCAACTAGCGGTTCCAAAGGCACTCCACGAAAAACAACCTTCGGAAACTCTTGTAAAACTTTGAGCGCGATCAAATGCTTGAATCAAAAGTTATGGTCCTTTTGGTTGTTTTTCCAATCTTGCAAGACCATGCCTCATCTTCACCAAGTAGCGATTCCATAGGCACTCCGCGGAAAGTGGCCTCCAAAAATTCCAGTAAAAATTTGAGCGTGATAAAACGGTCATATTAAAAATTATGGCCCTTTTGAGTTGTTCTTCTGATTTTGTGCGACCACCCCTCATATTCTCCAAGTAGCGATTCCATAGTTACTCCATGCTAAACAGCCTTCGGAAACTCTTGTAAAAAATTGAGCCTGATCAAACGCTCGGATCAAAAGTTATGGCCCTTTTGAACTGTTGTTTTGGTCTTGCGTGACCAGCCTCATCTTCATATTGGAGCGATTCCATAGGTACTCCAATAAAAGAAAAGAAATATAAGAGAATGATAAAAATAAAGTAAAATGCGAAAAATAAAAGATAAGGGAAAAAGAAAGGAAATCTATTTTTTTTTTCTTTTTATGATGGGTTGCCTCCCAGTAAGCACTTTTGTTTTATGTCATTAGCTCGACATGTTGCATGCTCATTATTAATAGATTGTTTCAGCTAACTTCGCAGAAGCGATGAGTTTTGTCATCTAACCTTCATAGAAAGGTTTCAAATGATGCACATTGACCTTGAGTACTTTGTTGGTTTCTAAACTTGTAATTTCAACTGCACCATAAGAAAAAACAATAGAAACAACAAAGGGTCCAATCCAACGAGAGCACAACTTTTCAGGAAAAAGTTTCAAACCCGAATGATAAAGAAGGACTTTGTCTCCAACATTAAACTCTTTTCTTGTAATCATTCAGTCATGAAGACTTTTGATCTTTTCTTTGTAAATCCTTGCATTCTCATAAGCATCATTTTGTATTTCTTCCAATGTAATTCCAATCTTTTTGGGCACCAAAAATATAGGCGCCACCCATTCACTATCCATGATGAGGTGAATGATTCCTACATCATGGGGAATAGTTTGTAAGGCTTGCAAAGCCAATGCTGATTCATGCACATTTTGGGGAGCACATATATGCCTCTTCATCTCTTCTACGCTTAATCCATCCTCACTATTAAAATCACAAACTTGTTGCACACACTTATCAACTTGGTCATAACATGTGATAGAATAAACATTGCTATAAGGATATGTCATTGCATCATGAAAATTAAATTCAATTTTTTCATCTCCTATATCTATAGACAAAGTATCCTTACCACAATCAATTTTTGTATTGGCAGTTTTCAAGAATGGTCTGCCAAATAATATAGGAGTGTTATTTGATGAATCATAAGAATCATGTTCCATATCAAGAATATAAAAGTCGCATGGAATGCCCAAACTATCAATCTTGACCGGGACATCTTCTATCACACCAAGTGGGTAAACAAAACTACGATCCGCAAGTTGTATTACAATGCTAGTTTTATTCAAAGGCTTAAGACTAAGAAAATCATAAACATGTTTAGGCATAACACTAATAGATGCACCTAAATCGCAAGGCCCTTTTGAAACTAGCATTACCAATAACACATGGGATAGTAAATGCACCTAGGTCATTTTGCTTCAAAGGCATATTGTTTTGAACAACAGCAGATACAACTTCACCCATACTTACCATTTCATGACCTTTCAGTTTAAAAGCTCTGTTGGTAGTACATAACTCTTTCAAGAATTTGGCATACTTGGAAATTTGATTAATAGCATCAAGTAAAGGAATGTTGAGTTCTACTTTCTTGAAAACCTCTAAAATCTCTTTTTCTTTATCCTCTTTCTTTGACCTAGAAGAACTCATAGGAAAGGGTGGAATTGTTTTAAAACTGGAATTCATTAAGTGAGGAGTTACCTTTGGAGTGTTGGTTAATGGTTTAGTTTGTGGAGGAGGAGGATGTTCCTTCTTTATACTCAATTCAATTTGTATCTCTTCTTCTTTCTCCATCTCAATTTGTTTTGACATTTTCTCTTCAAGTTCATTCCCACTTCGCAACATGATCGCACTAACATTCTCTATTAAATTCAATGCTTGGGAGGGCAATTTTCCATTCATTTGTGCTTCCAATTTCCCCACACTTGAAGCTACTTGCCCCATTTTCTTCTCCAAGTTGTGAATACTTGACCTTCTTTCCTGTTGGAAAGACATGATATTTTGCTGCAAGGTTATAGTGTTAGAGGCCAAAGTTTTCATCATCTCATGAAGATCATCAATGGATGACAAACCCATAACATTGGAGTTTGTGAATGGAGGGGGTTGTCTTGCTTGATAATTCTGTTGGGGCTGAAATCCATAGGGATGGAATTGTCAGCCTTGATTGCCTTATTGAGGTTGGTTCCCATAACGTAGGTTGGGATGATCTCTCCATCCAAGATTGTACATGTGGGAAAAAGGATCATACTTACATTGAAGTTGTCCATTGAATCCTCCATCAACTGCATGAACTTGTTTAATGTAATCTTCTTGCATTGTTGGGCACATATCTGATGTATGTCCTCATAAAGAACATATGCTACAAACTTTCACCTGTTATACATTTCCACAAGCCAAAGAACGAACAAGAGAAGTAAGATCATTAACTTTATTTTTAAGGTTAGAAATACTTACCTCATTTACTCATTTGTTTGTGAATTCTCCACATGTGCCAAATTGTTTCAAGTTGGCTACCATATTTGAGATCAATTGGCGTGCATCCTTGGGTTTTGTATCTACCAATGCCCCTCCATTTGTAGCATCAATGATACTACGGTTAGTAGGCATAAGTCCTTCATAAAAATATTGAATGAATAGTTAATCAGGTATCTGATGGTAAGGGCATTGAATGCACAATTGCTCAAATCTTTCCCAATACTCGGAAAATGTCTCTCCATGTGATTGTCGAATTCCACATATTTATTTCCTTATGTTGGCAACTCGAGATGTTGGGAGATATTTTTCAAGGAAAATCTTCTTCATTGCATTTCACATTTCAATGGAACCTGGGAGAATAAAGAAAAACCATGCCTTTGTTGCCCCTTTTAAAGAGAAAGGGAAAGCTTTCAACTTAACATGTTCTTCGTCAACTCCATCCGATTTCATGCCAACGCAAACCATATGGAACTCCTTGAGATGAGTATGAGGATCTTCACCTGCAAGACCATTGAATGTTGGTAGTAAATGTATAAAACCAGATTTGAGCTTGAAGTTTACATTATTGTCGATGTTTATTCATAATGGTTGATTTTCAACGTTAGGAGCAGCAAGCTCCTAGAGTGTTTATTGTCATGCAATAGCCATGGTGTTGACACGAGCTTCCTTTCATAACCTACGTAAAGTGTTTTCTATTTTGAGATCCACCTATGCTTGACTCTGGTTAGTAGAACGAGTTACAAGCATAAATCGTCAAGAAAACTCAAAAGAAACCAACCACACAAGAGATTGAAAACAATGCAAATTGTACGAAAATCCTACGCTAGAAAACTAAACCTGCCTAAAAACCCTAGAAAACAATAGAATTTGGCCTCGATAGCATGGGGCTAGTGGTTTACCACTAGTCCTGTTTAGAACGTCATACCGTTGTCGTAATGAACAGTGCCGCATCTAACAAAAATTCTATTTCTTTTTTTTTTCAGAAAAAGAAATAACAATCACAACAAATAAAAATAATAACATAAGAATCAACTAAAATTACTTCCCCCGCAACGGCGTCAAAATTTGTTGCGATGTCATGATCGCACAAATTAATTACCCTAGCTTTAAACACAACACACTCTTAGTATAGAGCAAGCAAGGGATTGATCCCACGAGGAAGGTTCAAGTCAGATTTTTATGCTAGATGATATGCAATTTGGGGGGGTTTGGAAGTTATCTATGTTGAAGCAAAAGAAAACAAAAAAACTATCAAACAAAATTTAATAAAATCAGAAAATTATCAAAACAACAAACTTTGGTTGCAAGCACACATCCACCTATAAAAATCAGAACTAATCATGGAAATGAAACATCAATTTATATTCTGAATATTTATCTCTTCTTAACATTGGTTAGTTAATGGATATGCTGTATAACTAACCCTAACCCTAACCATCAAACAATCACAGTATCCGCACTAGTAATTTAATTCAATGGCAACCTTAAGAACTAGATAAGTTTATTAATCAAGAAAACATAATTTTCCGCAGTCTATGTTTGATTTGATTGAATGTTCTCCCTAAGATTAATAACGTAGATCCGCCACAATTATTAAACTCAGTTGCTTCACAAGTTCATATACCACAACTTTGGTTTTGATATCAAACTTAGCAATAGATTGTCTACAATAATAACTTAGAGTCCACTCTAGCAATTAAAATAAACAATCATAGAAAAAATAAGCATATGAGAACAAACATATTCATCATATAAATGAAAAGAATAGGTAAAATAAATCTCACAATTCTTGAAATCTGAAGGTTTTCATGTCCTTATAACCAAGAAAAAATGTTTAGCCTTGCATGTTTGTTGAACAACTAATCAAAAAGATGGAGGAATGCATGATTTTAAGTTTCTTAGAAGAGGGGGGGTGTTTTTCTCGTCATAGCCGGCTACCCTCATTCTCTTCTCTTCTCTCATTCTTTTTATATCCTAGGAAACCTTAGTCTCTATTTTACAAAATAGTCCTCCTTTAAGTAGACAATTTACATTTAAGTACTTCAATAACTATTTTCCTCAAAAAAAAGAAGAAATAGCCTTGCATGAAATCTTCAAGCATTGACTTAGAGGAGGTAAATTGCTGAAATAAAAACTTGGATATCGGTTTAGATGCTTGGAAATGTAATTTGGACTCGTTTCTTCACGAAACTTGTTTGCTAGCAGAATTTAGTTGTCATCTTTGAAAAATAATATCTCCCTCATATGATATTGTTTTTGGCTGAAATTAGGAGCGTTGATAGACCTTTGCATCAGAAATCCAAAGAAATTGAGTTTGTATCAATTGGACTTCTGTAACTCTAGATATTCAAGTTGGAATGGACAAAGGTCAACATTGGTAGATTTCAAGATTTGAGTTTGAAGGCTACGATTTCCTTGCTCTTCCTTAATTTATTTTCTTGCCTTATATTTCCATAAAGGTATGGATGTTAGCTTTTTAATTCCATTAGAATTACTTCATTTCAACATTTAGAACTCATGCTCTGTACAAAACATCAACTGAAGGTCAAATCTGCCAATTACCTCCAATTTACTCCTTTCTGCATCTTTCATAAAAAAATGTCGTCAAGACATGAAACAAAGAAGATCAAGGCATTTTATATATAAAATATAGGCAAAACACTAGTTAAATGTGGGTGAAACTATCGAATAATATGATTGCATCAACCACCCCTCATCTTCACATTGTAGCGATTCCATAGGTGCTCCATGAAAAACAGCCTCCAGAACCTCTTGTCAAAATTTGACCGCGACCGAGCATTCAAATCAAAAGTTATGGTCCATTTGACCTGTTCTTTTGCTTTTGTGCAACCACCCCTCATCTTCTACAAGTAACGATTTCATATCTACTCCATGGAAAATGCCCTCTAAAAACTCCTGTAAAAATTCTAGCGTTATCAAATAGTCGAATCGAGAGTTATGGCCCTTTTGAGTTATTGTTCCGGTTTTGCATGACCCCATCTCATCTTCACCAAGTAGTGATTCCATAGACACTCCATGGAAAACGGCCTCTCGAAACTCTTGTAAAAATTTGAGCACGGTCAAACAGTCAGATCAACAGTTATGGCCCTTTTGAGTTGTTATTCTGGTCTTACGCAACCACCCTCATCTTCACAAAGTAGTTATTCCATTAATACTCCACGGGAAATGGCCTCTGGAAACTTTTGTGAAAATTAGAGTGCGATCAAACGGTCGGATAAAATGTTATGGCTATTTTGAACTATTATTGAGGTTTGACACAACAAGACTTTCGATTCAATGAGTAAGTATTCCATAGGTTCTCCAAGGAAAACGGCCTCCAGAGACTCTTGTAAAAATTTAAGCGTGATTAAACAATTGAATCAAAAGTTATGGCCCTTTTAAGATGTTCTTCTGGTCTTACGGGACCATGCCTCATCTTCACCAAGTAGCAATTCCATAGGCACTCCGCGGAAAATAGCCTCCAGAAACTCTAGTAAAAAATTGAGTGTGATCAAATGGTCGGATTAAAAGTTATAGCCCTATTGAGTTGTTCTTCTAGTTTTGTGTGACCACCCCTCATCCTCTCCAAGTAGCGAGGTTTGACACGACAAGACTTCCGATTCAATGAGTAAGTATTCCATAGATACTGACACGACCAAAACCTTGATGTCTTCTCCCAAGTGCAGGAGTGTCGAAGTAATAAATAGCCCGGCAAGACCGGGGTCGAACCACAGAGAGGTTAATTGTATAAATTATAAATAACAATACAACAACAATATCAATAATAATAACAATAATAGTAATGGTAATAATAATAATAATGACAATTAGTAGTAATACTAATAATAATAGTAGTAGTAGTACTAATATTAATAATAGTAATAGTAATAATAAAGAGAGCTTTGAGATGTAAAATTGATGTAAGGATTAAACAATCATAAAAACAAATGTCAAGGTTAGAGAATCCACTAATAGTATCCAACGTTAAGGTCCATGTTAAGTTTATATTATACTTATTCTTACACCATTAGTGTACCCTTTTCACCTTGACATAATTAACTTAGCTAAACATAATGAAAGAAAGAAACCTAAATGAACAAGATAAGAACATGAATGAGAAAGAAGTTCACTAAGTAAAGAAAAGGAAATGAAGTGCATAAACTTGATATTAATGAAAGAAAAACATAAGAAATACAAAGAGAGAAAGCAAGAGCATGATCTTGATCTAGAAACCAAGATGCCTCAATACATGGTAAGTGCCTTCTTTTATAGGCCAAAATTTGAAACTATTGATTTGTTGACTAATTGATGAGTGGGTGGCCATATCTTGACTTGGTGACAATCCTTATCTTCTTGTCTGAACAAGACGTCATTGCTAACATCATAATTTGCATAGAATCCTTAAGAATGTTCTAGGAAATTGTCTTAGCTTTCCAACAAAATAAAGATGAGGTCATTTGAACTTCTAGAACTCAAGATATGGGCTGAATACTAAATAGTATCTGGGCTGCAGGACAGCTTTGGACTTCTTCGTTGTTCCTTCAATTTGAAGTTTCAAATGGCCTTTTTAAATCTTGGGCTCCTCATGAAAGTTGTAGGCCTTTGTCTTACCTTTCCATCCATATAAAATGGACCTAAATCCGAGGTCTAGAGCTCCAGATATGATCCAATTACCGAGCAATGTTCCGGTTTGGACTGCACCAGCATCTCTTTTCTAAGTTTGGCCATCTCTTTGTCCTTTCACTTTCAATACTTAAAATCATCAATCAATCCTTTCATTTATATGATAGGCCTGCATTTAAGATGAGCATTTACCATAAATTATGGTATCTTGTAGTATCAAACTTGTTATTATAAAACATGCTCTAGTTAAGGAGTTATTGATACTTCAAGTGCAAAATGATGATATAAAACCTTGATAAACATGCACTTTTAAATACTAATCACACTCCCCAACCAGCTTATTACTAGTCCCTAGTAATCAAAAGCGTTAAAATAGAGAAATAATTTGCAAGTTCCACAAAGCAAGACATTTATCATTCAACTTTCATTAATCTATCTAGATAAACAAACTCTCATTAAAATTATATTCCTGTTTCATATTTCTTAAACAAGATATTAATTAACCTTCTTTTTATGTGCTCTTAGCTCTTTCTCCCTTCTTTGAATCTCTTCTCTAATTCTCTTTTGAAAATGGACACCACTCTTGAAAAGTTAAAAAGGTATTTTCCCGCTCTGCCTCCAAATGCGATTACAAAAATTTACCGTGCTAGGTGTGCAAGATTGAGGTTGTTAATGAATCATGGAATTCCTGAAGATATTCATTAGCTAATTGAAGCAAAGGTCCGATTATCAGGTGAGTCCTCCAATTCTTTCATTTCACACATGCCTGGAACATGTACAAGCATTTTTGCAAAGAAACGTCGTGCAAAACGACTGAAAGAGTGTCACAGATGTGCTAGATGGACTTGCAATGCAACATGTCGTTCTTTAGGAATGGTATCTGTAAACCGTGAAGATAAGATACAATTCATTAAGGATGGCCTGAGTAAGGGGTCTTTAGATAATCTTTTGTTGACCCTTGAGATGCATCCTAGTGGAGATGTGCATCGTGTAATTCATGATTTATGGCCACAATTTCATAAAGAACATGATCGACTTGGTCCTGGGAATCTAACTAAAAAAGACCCTGTTTGCCAGTTTTTAAGAAAACTGGATGGGAAGCCTATCCCCGACCCATAAAGGGCGTTTAAGCCGTTTTTGGACGTAAAACCAAGGGAAGATGTGAGCCACAATCACAACTACCTGTACATACACATGCTTTTTCAAAATAAATAATTAATAAAGAGAGAGAAAGAGTGTGTGAGACTACAGATGGCCTACATATAGGTGGTGTGATTGCATTTTCAATTTCTCATCTATAAATTCTTCTCTTCCTTCCCTTCATTTCTACTCATCCCATACATTCATCAAATATAGAAGTGTGTAGAAATGGCAGGTTCCTCAAGTCATCATATAAGAAATATTTGTGTTTTTGGTGGATCCAGTCCTGGGAAAGAAAAATAGTTTTTAGAATCAGCAAATCATCTTGGTCAGGTACTAGCTGAGAGAAAGATTCATTTAGTATATGGGGGAGGTAGCTTTGGGTTAATGGGAGGTGAGTCAATGGGATTTATGGTAAATGTTCATCTTAAATGCAGGCCTATCACATAAATAAAAGGATTGAATGATGAGTTTAAGTATTGAAAGTGAAAGGATAAAGAGATGGTCAAACTTAGAAAAGAGATGCTAGTGTAGTCCAAACCGGAACATTGCTCGGTAATTGGATCATATCTAGAGCTCTAGATCTCGGATTTAGGTCCATTTTATATGGATGGAAAGGTAAGACAAAGGCCTACAACTTTCATAGGAGCCCAAGATTTAAAAAGGTCATTTTGAAGTCCAAATTGAAGGAATAACGAAGAAGTCCGAAGCTGTCTTGCAGCCCAGACACTATTTAGCGTTCAGCCCATATCTTAAGTTCTAGAAGTCCAAATGACCTCATCTTTTTTTTGTTGGAAAGCTGAGACAATTTCCTAGAACATTCTTGAGGATTTTGGGCAAATTATGATTTTAGAAATGATGTCTTGTTCAGACAAGAAATAAGGATTGTCACCAAGTCAAGATGTGGCCACCCACTCATCAATTAGTCAACAAATCAATAGTTCCAAATTTTGGCCTATAAAAGGAGGCACTTACCATGTATTGAGGCATCTTGGTTTCCAGATCAAGGTCATGCTCTTGCTTTCTCTCTTTGTATTGCTTATGTTTTGCTTTCATTAATATCAAGTTTATGCACTTCATTTCCTTTCCTTTACTTAGTTAACTTCTTTCTCATTTATGTTCTTATCTTGTTCATTTATGTTTCTTTCTTTCATTACATTTAGCTAAGTTAGTTATGTCAAGGTGAAAAGGGTACACTAATGGTGTAAGAATAAGTATAATATAAACTTAACATGGACCTTAACGTTGGATACTAACATGTTTTATATTTGTTATCTTGTTCACTTTTAATACTTTGCTTGTTAAATGGTTAATCTACATTTATGTTGTATAACACTTGGTACAACAAATACTTGGCACTTTCATAGCCCATACTGTATGCTATAACCGACACCTGAGCTATGAAAGAAACTTGATTTGTTGTTAACATAAGTTATAATCATGAATGCCTGCCAACATTTACAAGTATTAACTTTATTCGAATAAGATAACTAATGTAATCATGTTAATAATTTATAATCTGATTGGAACCTCCTTTATGTGTGGTTTCCAATTGAGTAATAAGAGTTTATATTATACTTGTTTGAAGTACCATTAGTGGATCCTCTAACCTTGACATCTATTTTTATCGTTATTTATTCCTTACATTAATCTTTCATCTCAAAGTTCTCATTAATTTCTTCTTCTTCTTCTTTTATTATTATTATTATTATTATTATTATTATTTGCATTCTGTTTATATTATATAATATATCTCTTTGATCTTTTCATAAACTCAGTATATAGGCTGGAAACCTGTGACCCGATCTTTTAGATCATTCTCAGGTATAACAACGCCACGTACTGAGTATTATTATTATTATTATTATTATTATTATTATTATTATTATTATTATTATTGTTATTATTGTTATTGTTGTTGTCTTGTTATTTATAATTTATACAATTAACCTCTCTGTGGTTCGACCCCGGTCTTGCCAGGTTATTTATTACTTCGACACTCCTGCACTTGGGAGAAGACATCAAGCTTTTGGTCGTGTCATCTTTTCTTGATCAAGCTGTGGAATAGGAATTTCTAACATCTTCAGCACGACAAATCCTAATCTCTGCTGCTATTGCTGAACAATTGATTGACCAACTACAATCTTTCATCCCTGTCATTGATCCCTGCATGAGTCGCCTAGATTGGTCAACTAAGGAAAGTCGTAAAAAGCTTAGATTAGATTTGAGCCTTCATCTGTGAAACCTTGTGTCTTTTGTTGGAGGACTCACTTGATAATCAGACCTTTGCTTCAACCAGCCAATGAATATCTTCAGGAATTCCATGATTCATTAACAACCTCGATCTTGCACACCTAACACGATATATTTTTACAATCGCATTTTGAGGTAAAGTGGGAAAATATTTTTTAATTTTTCAAGAGTGGTGTCCATTTTCAAATGAGAATTGAATAAGAGATTCAAAGAAGGGAGAAAGAGCAAAGAATTACACAAATATATATAGATATTAGTTATTTGGGAAACTGAAAGAACCGACTTAAGTCACAGAGTACCGTTATCCGCCATTTGACCGGGGTGAAAGAGAGACTAGCAAAACAATAGATACAACAAAACATAAAACAATGTGAGAAAAAGAATCAATCTTTATATACAGGATCACTCAATTCAATAGAGTCATTTTCAACCGAAAAATTATCAAAATAAACTTTCAAACGATGCCCATTTACCTTGAAAACATTGCCATTCTTTGGATTCTCAATATCACAGGCCCCATATGGATACACATGTTTCACAATAAAAGGACCACTCCATCTTGATCTTAGTTTTTCAGGAAATAAATGGAGTCGAGAATTATAAAGTAAGACTTTTTGACCAACATTGAATGTTTTTATCAGTATTTTCTTGTCATGAAACTCTTTAATTCTTGCTTTATGAATTTTTGAATTGTCATATGCATCATTTCTTATTTCCTCAAGCTCATTTATTTGCAATTTTCGCAGCTGACTAGCATCATCAAGGTTTGAATTGAAAGCTTTAATAGCCCAATAAGCTTTATGTTCAATTTCCACAGGCAAGTGACAAGGTTTTCCATAGACTAGTCTATAAGGTGACATACCAAATGATGTTTTATAAGCAGTTTGATAAGCCCAAAATGCATCATTAAGTCTTAAAGACCAGTCTTTCCTATTAGGGTTCACTGTTTTCTCCAAGATTTGTTTGATCTCCCTATTAGCAAGCTCTACTTGTCCACTTGTCTGAGGGTGATAAGGGGTGGCAACTTTGTGTGTGTTTCCATATTTCTTCATTAAAGAATCAAATGGCTTGTTGAAGAAATGTGTTCCACCATCACTTATCATGACTCGAGGGATTCCAAATCGACTCAAGAAATTATCTTTCAAAAACTTTATCATTGTTTTGTGATCATTGTTTCAACTTGGAATTGCCTCTATCCATTTTGAAACATAATCTACTACAACTAATATGTACACGAAACCAAATGATGGAAGAAATGGACCCATGAAATCTATACCCCAACAGTCAAAGATCTCAATGACAAGAATAGGATTTAAAGGCATCATGTGACGTTTTGAAATAGATCCCAATTTTTGACAATTTTCACAAGTCTTACAAAATGCATGTGAGTCCTTGAACATGGTGGGCTAGTAAAATCCACTTTGTAAGATTTTGGCAGTTGTTTTTTTCAACGAGAAATGACCCCCACATGCCTAAGAATGACAAAATTTAATGACACTACTTACCTCATTGTCAGGAATGCATCTTCGAAATATTTGATCAGGACAATATTTGAATAAATAAGGGTCATCCTAATAAAAGTTCTTCACTTCGTTCAAGAATTTTCTTTTATCTTGGGTACTCCAATGAGCTAGCAATTGTCCTGAAACAAGAAAATTAACAATATTACCAAACCAAGGCATCGTAAAAACGAAAAGTAAAGATTCATCGGGAAAGTAGTCATCGATTGGTGTGATGTTAGATTTTGAATCTATTGTCAATCTTGACAAATGATATGCAACAAAATTTTCGGTGCCTTTCTTGTCTTTGATTGTGATATCAAATTCTTGAAGTAACAAAATCCACCGCACCAATCTAGCCTTAGAATCTTTCTTAGAAAGAAGATATTTCAATGTTGCATGATCACTAAAAACAACAACATGTGAGCCAACAAGATAAGACCTGAATTTATCACAAGCAAATACTACTGCAAGTAATTCTTTTTCAGTGGTGGTGTAATTATTTGAGCACTATTTAAAGTTTTACTTGCATAGTAAATCACATAAGGTTTCTTATCTTTTCTTTGTCCCAAGACAGCACCCATGGCATAATCACATAAGTTTTACTTGCATAGTAAATCACATAAGGTTTCTTATCTTTTCTTTGTCCCAAGACAGCACCCATGGCATAATCACTAGCGTCACACATTATTTCAAAAGGTAATGACCAATCAGGAGGTTGAATAACAGGAGCAGAAGTGAGCAAGTTTTTAAGTTTGACAAAGGCTTCTTCACAATGTTTAGTCCATTCAAAAATATTATCTTTTGTTAGAAGGTTACTCAAGGGCTTAGATATTACACTAAAATCTTTAATGAACCTTCTGTAAAAACCAACATGTCCTAAGAATAATCTAACATCTTTAACAGATTTTGGTGTTGGTAAGTTGGCAATTAACTCGATTTTAGATTTGTCAACCTCAATTCCTTTCGATGAAACAATGTGACCAAGTACAATGCCGTTTGTTACCATAAAGTGATATTTTTCCCAATTCAGTACAAGATTCTTCTCTTCACACCTACTCAAAACCTTTTCTAAGTTAGTCAAACAATCATCAAATGAATCACCAAAAACAAAAAAATCATCCATAAAAATCTCAAGAGAATGTTCAACCATATCACTGAATATGCTAAGCATGCATCTTTGAAACGTGATTGGTGCATTACATAATCCAAAAGGCATTCTTCGATATGCAAAAGTACCAAATGGACATGTGAAAGTAGTCTTCTCTTGATCTTCCAATGCAATTTTAATTTGATTGTAACCTGAATAGCCATCTAGGAAACAATAAAATTCATGACCTGCAACTCTTTCTAGGATTTGATCCATGAAAGGTAAAGGGAAATGATCTTTTCTAGTCATAAAATTAAGTTTCCTATAGTCAATGCACATGCGCCAACGAGTAACAGTCCTAGTTGGAATTAACTCATTTTTCTCATTTGTTATCACAATGACTCCAGACTTTTTGGGTACAACTTGTGTAGGACTTACCCATTTGAATAGGATAAATGATTTCATTATCTAGAAGCTTAATGACTTCATTTTTCACTACTTCTTTCATATTAGGATTAAGCCTTCGTTGCATTTCTCTAGACGGTTTAGCATTTTCCTCCAAATAAATCTTATGTGTGCAAATCAAAGGGCTAATTCCTTTTATGTCAGCTATGGTCCATCCTAATGCATTTTTGTGCATTTTCAGAGTTTGTAATAACTTACCTTCTTGATTTGCATTAAGTTTAGAAGAGATTATTACCGGAAAAGTTTCATTTTCTCCCAAAAATGAGTATATGAGATTAAATGGTAATGGCTTCAATTCAGGTTTTGGTGGTTAAACACTTAAAGGTATGGACTTAATTGATCGTGGTGGCAATTCTTCAATCTGTGGTCTCCAATTGCATGCCTTTGATTCTTCCTAAAAGTAGACCATTTGCAAATCATTAGATTCATCAATCTCAGTTTCATTGGAAGTGGTTTGAAATTGATCATGAACTAATTTTTCAATAAAGTCCACTTCCTGTAAATCATTATCATCTCCAGGTTGCTTGTAAATGTTGAAAATATTCATCTCTAATGTCATGTTTCCAAATGATAGCTTCATCAGTCCATTCCTACAATTAATCAATGCATTAGAAGTGGCAAGAAATGGACGTCCTAAAATTACAGGAATTGAATTACATGCTTCAACAGGTTGTGTATCCAAGAAATAAAATCTACAGGGTAAATGAATTTATCCACTTGTACTAACACATCCTCAACTATTCCTCTAGGCACTTTTACAGATCTATCAGCAAGTAAAAGAGTTACAGAAGTTGGTTTTAACTCACCTAGATTGAGACTTTGAAAGACTGAATATGAAAGTAAATTCACACTAGCTCCAAGATCAAGTAGGGCTCTTTCAATTTTATGTTCTCCAATAAAGCAAGAAATTGTAGGACAACCAGGGTCTTTATATTTCAAAGCATTATTGTTCTGAAGAATGGCACTTACTTGTTCGGCTAAAAAGGCTTTCTTTTTCACATTCAGTTTTCTCTTCACAGT
Source organism: Populus alba x Populus x berolinensis (assembly GCA_029228515.1). NCBI lineage: Eukaryota > Viridiplantae > Streptophyta > Magnoliopsida > Malpighiales > Salicaceae > Populus > Populus alba x Populus x berolinensis. The sequence goes on from CM055363.1 coordinate 16,030,525, forward strand.
GCACAGATCTTTCAAAAATTTAGCATAAGAAGGAACCTGTTTAATAGCATCCAACAAAGGTATATTGATCCTTACCTATTTAAAAGTTTCAAAGATTTTAGAGTTGTGATAGACTTTCCTTTGTTTGGTCATGGCATGAGGAAATGGAAATTCTAGCGGGGAATCAGTCTTTTCTTTGCAATGTTCAGGTTCAACCCCTTCCTTACCCTCAGAGATAGACTCATCATCTTTCTCACAAGGTTCAAGAATTGGTTTTTCAATAACCTTACCACTACGAAGAGTGATGACTGATTTGACTTGATTCATGTGTTGGCTTCCGGAACTACTTGCATTTGCATTGTATTGTCCCTTTGGATTTTGTTATGGTTGAGGTGGAAACTTACCTTTCTCTTGGAAACTGAGAGTAGATGTCAATTTTGTAAGAGCATGTTTAAAATCTGTCATGCTTTGAGCAAGTTGAGTGTTGATTGTCTCCTGCTTTTCAATGAATGCATGCAATGTTTTCTCAAGATTTCTTCTAGGAGGTGGAGCATAAGGAGGTGCATATCCATGAGAATTTTGGAAATTATGGTGTGCTTGAAACAGTGGCTGTGAAGTTTGTGTATTATTGCTATCACTCTTCCAATTGAAATTTGGGTGATTTCTCCAACCAGGGTTATACGTTTATGAGTATGGGTTATAGTTGGGCCTTTGGAAACTATTTAGAGCATGGGTTTGTTCATGGAGGCATTCCCTAAAACAAGGCAAAGTTGGACAATCATTTGTTGAGTGTTCCTTGGTTTCACAGATTTGACACACAATGTCTTGAACAGATTTTAATTGACCACTCTTCTTCAATTCAAGTGCTTCGACTTTTTTAGCTAAAGATGCAAACTTGGCTTGGAGGTCATGATCTTCCCTAAGGTTGTGCATACCTCCACTAGATGTATGAGGTTGAGTTTTACTTGGTGCCTCATAAGTACCTGTGATGTCCCAATTTTGAGCATTTTCGGCTAGCAAGTCTAGGTACTCCATTGCTTCATTAGGGTCTTTATCTTTGAAAGTTCAATTACACATCAATTCAACCATTTGCCTATCTCTAGGTGTTAAACCTTTATAAAAATGTGAAACCAATCTCCATGTTTCAAAGCCATGATGAGGGCAACTGTTAAGCAAGTCTCGATACCTATCCCAACATTGGTAAAATGTTTCTCCTGGCTTTTGAGTGAAAGTGATGATTTGTCTTTTGAAAGAGTTTGTTCTGTGAGATGGAAAAAACTTCTTTAAAAATTGTTGTTGCATTTCATCCCAAGCACGAATAGATCCTGGTCTCAAATTTTGTAGCCATGTTTTAGCTTTATCTTTTAATGAAAAAGGAAAAAGCTTTAATCTAATGGTGCTCATGCTACAATTTGATTCATTATAGGTATTACAAACCTCCTCAAATTCCCTTAAATGCAAATATGGATTTTCTAGGTCTAAGCCATGAAAAGAAGGTAAAAGTTGAATAATGCCTGGCTTAAAATTAAAATCAGATGCATCAGGAGGGAAAACTATGCATGAAGGTGCACTTGTTCTTGTGGGATTCATATGGTCTCTAAGTGTTCTCATATGGTTATTCTTATTATTCTCATTATGGAGCGATTGATTATCTTCTTCAGCCATATTTTCTGAAAATGATGAGGATACCCTACAAAGTCTACCACTTAATGTACATGACCAAACTCTCATGCACGTGTAAAAGGAGAATAAACGAAGAAAAGAAAAGAGAAGAAAAAGAAACAAAACAAAACAAAACAAAAGAAACAAGAGTTAGAAAAAATGAAAAGTGAAAAGAGAAAATGAAAATAAATATTATAATTTATACAAGAATTTACCTCTCCGGCAACGGCGCCAAAAACTTGACACGACCAAAAGCTTGATGTCTTCTCCCAAGTGCAGGAGTGTCGAAGTAATAAATAACCCGGCAAGATCGGGGTCGAACCATAGAGAGGTTAATTGTATAAATTATAAATAACAATACAACAACAATATCAACAATAATAACAATAATAGTAATGGTAATAATAATAATAATAACAATTAGTAGTAATACTAATAATAATTATAATAGTAATAATAATAGTAGTAGTAGTACTAATATTAATAATAGTAACAGTAATAATAAAGAGAGCTTTGAGATGTAAAATTGATGTAAGGATTAAACAATGATGAAAATAAATGCCAAGGTTAGAGGATCCACTAATAGTACTTCAAACAAGTATAGTATAAACTCTTATTACTCAATTGGAAACCACACATAAAGGAGGTTCCAATCAGATTATAAATTGTTAACATGATTACATTAGTTATCTTATTCGAATAAAGCTAATACTTGTAAATGTTGGCAGGCATTCATGATTATAACTTATGTTAACAACAAATCAAGTTCCTTTCATAGCTCAGGTGTCGGTTATACCATACAGTATGGGCTATGAAAGTGTCAAGTATTTGTTGTACCAAGTGTTATACAACATATATCTAGATTAACCATTTAACAAGCAAAGTATTAAAAGTGAACAAGATAACAAATATAAAACATGTTAGTATCCAACGTTAAGGTCCATGTTAAGTTTATATTATACTTATTCTTACACCATTAGTGTACCCTTTTCACCTTGACATAATTAACTTAGCTAAACATAATGAAAGAAAGAAACATAAATGAACAAGATAAGAACATGAATGAGAAAGAAGTTAACTAAGTAAAGGAAAGGAAATGAAGTGCATAAACTTGATATTAATGAAAGAAAAACATAAGCAATACAAAGAGAGAAAGCAAGAGCATGATCTTGATCTGGAAACCAAGATGCCTCAATACATGGTAAGTGCCTCCTTTTATAGGCCAAAATTTGAAACTATTGATTTGTTGACTAATTGATGAGTGGGTGGCCATATCTTGACTTGGTGACAATCCTTATCTTCTTGTATGAACAAGACGTCATTGATAACATCATAATTTGCACAGAATCCTCAAGAATGTTCTAGGAAATTGTCTCATCTTTCCAACAAAAAAAAGATGAGGTCATTTGGACTTCTAGAACTCAAGATATGGGCTGAACACTAAACAGTGTCTGGGCTGTAGGACAGCTTTGGACTTCTTCGTTGTTCCTTCAATATGGACTTCAAAACGGCCTTTTTAAATCTTGGGCTCCGTATGAAAGTTGTAGGCCTTTGTCTTACCTTTCTATCCACATAAAATGGACCTAAATCCGAGATCTAGAGCTCCAGATATGATCCAATTACCGAGCAATGTTCCGGTTTGGACTGCACCAGCATCTCTTTTCTAAGTTTGGCCATCTCTTTGTCCTTTCACTTTCAATACTTAAACTCATCAATCAATCCTTTCATTTATATGATAGGCCTACATTTAATATGAGCATTTACCATAAATTACGGTATCTTATAGTATTAAACTTGTTATTATAAAACATGCTTTAGTTAAGGAGTTATTGATACTTCAAGTGCAAAATGATGATATAAAACCTTGATAAACATGCACTTTTAAGTACTAATCAGATGCTCCATGGAAAACAGCCTCTTGAAACTCTTGTAAAAATTTGAGCACGGTCAAATAGTCAGATCAACAGTTATGGCCCTTTTGAGTTGCTATTCTGGTCTTACGCGACCACCCTCATCTTCACAAAGTAGTTATCCGATTAATACTCCACGGGAAATGGCCTCTGGAAACTTTTGTGAAAATTAGAGCGCGATCAAACGGTCGGATAAAATGTTATGGCTATTTTGAACTGTTATTGAGGTTTGACACGACAAGACTTCTGATTCAATGAGTAAGTATTCCATAGGTTCTCCAAGGAAAACGTCCTCCAGAAACTCTTGTAAAAATTTGAGCGCGATGAAACAGTTGAATCAAAAGTTATAGCCCTTTTAAGATGTTCTTCTGGTCTTGCGAGACCATGCCTCATCTTCACCAAGTAGCAATTCCATAGGCACTCCGTGAAAAATAGCCTCTGGAAACTCTAGTAAAAATTTGAGTGTAATCAAACGGTCGGATTAAAAGTTATAGCCCTTTTGAGTTGTTCTTCTAGTTTTGTGCGACCACCCCTCATCTTCTCCAAGTAGTGATTCCATAGGTACTCTATAGAAAACAGCCTTCGGAAACTCCAGTAAAAATTGAAGCATGATCAAACGGTTGAATCAAAAGTTATGGCCCTTTTGAGCTGCTGATATAATCTTACATAATACCCCTAATCTTCACATTGTAGCAATTCCATAGGTACTCTATGAAAAACAGCATCCAGAACTTCCTGTAAAAATTTGAGCGCGATCGAGCAGTCGGATCATAAGTTATGGCCCATTTGACCTGTTTTTCTGCTTTTGCGCAACCACCCCTTATCTTCTACCAAGTAACGATTCCGTAGCTACTCCATGGAAAACACCCATCTAGAAACTCATGAAAAAATTCAAGTGTCATCAAACAATCGTATCGAGAGTTATGGCCCTTTTGAGTTGTTGTTCCAGTCTTGTATGACCACATCTCATCTTCACCAAGTAGTGATTCCATAGATACTCCATGGAAAACATCCTCTCAAAACTCTTAAAAAAATTTGAGCGCGATCAAAAAGTCAGATCAATAGTTATGGCCCTTTTGATTTGTTATTCTAGTCTTATGCGACCACCCCTCATCTTCACAAAGTAGTTATTCCATTAATACTCCACGGGAAACGGCATCCAAAAACTTTTGTAAAAATTAGAGTGCGATCAAACGGTCGGATAAAAAAGTTATGGCCTTTTGAATTGTTATTTAGGTCTGGCATGACAAGACTTTCGATTCAATGAGTAAGTATTATAGGTTCTACAAGGAAAACGGCCTCTGGAAAATATTCTAAAAATTTAAGCGCCATCAAACTACTTGATAAAAAGTAATGGCCCTTTTTTAGCTGTTATTCAAGTCTGGCTCGAAAAGACTTCCCCTTCAATGGCTAATTATTCCATAGGTTTTCTAAAGAAAACAGCCTCCAGAAACTGTTCTAAAAATTTAAGCGCGATCAAACGATCGGATCAAAAGTTATGATCCTCTTGAGCCTTTTTTCTATTCTTACGCCACCACCCCTCATCTTCACCAACTAGCTATTACATAGGTACTCCACAGAAAACGGCCTCTGAGAACTCTTGTAAAAATTTGATCGCCATCAAACGACTTGATAAAAAGTAATGGCCATTTTGAACTGTTGATCCAGTCTTGCGCGACCACCCCTCATATTCACCAAGTAGCGATTCCATAGGTACTCCATGGAAAACGGCCTCCAAAAACTTTTGTAAACATTTGAGCTCGATCAAACGCTCGGATCCAAAGTTATGGCCCTTTTGAGCTGTTGTTCTGGTCTTGCATGACCACCCCTTATCTTCATTGTTATTGTCTCATTTTTTAACTGTTACTGCCTCGTTTTTAAAGTGTTACTGTCTAGACATTAAACTGTTACTGTCTCATTTTTGAACTGTTACTATCTCGTTTTTAAAGTGTTACTATCTAGACATTGAACTGTTAATGTCTCATTTTTTAACTTTACTATCCAACTGTTACTCTCCGACCACTCCTCAGATTTTTAACTATATCTAGAGTTATAGAACTTCGATTCAAGCAAGATTAGTCTTGTTGGAAAACTAAGACATGAGGCTACAAGTTCTCTGAAGAAAGGAGAACCTAGTTCTACCTCTAAGACAGTCCAAATTTCTCATCAACAAACTAGACCTACTACCCTATAAGGTCTGTCATGACCCAGTCTTGGTTGGTGACCCATAGTTAGAGTTCTATAACTCCCAATTGAGCAAGACCAATTTCATTACTTAGCCAACATCCAAAACTACAATTTTTATGAGGAACCTGATCCTAATTCCTTCATCCTCCTACCCGAAATCTCTCTGAAAGTCAAGACACGAAACTATCCAGATTCCTCAACCTTTCCATTTACATACAACACATGAAGTTCTTTAAATTTAGCAACTCATACTTTTTCCTCAATTCAAGTCTAAGAACTCAAATCTATAAATTAACATACATGCATCAATTCATAATTGACTTGAAATGACTCATAAGAGCAAGTTTAGAATACCTTACCGGGTACGAATCAAGGTTTCGATCCTTCCTTTTCTTTCTAATGACAGGCGGCCCTCCCCTCTTCTCTTCTTATTTAATTTCTCTTGTTAATCCCTTTTCCCACCAGTGTTTATTATACCTATAACCCTTAATCTTGGATGGGTTTTTGAAATTTTGGTGTTTCTCTCTTGATTTGTAAAAATGAATATAAAAACTCCCTTTTTTCTTTCTTTATGTTATCTGCAGATCTATTTTTGATGAGAAGAGGAGTACTTATGCTCTATAATTATTTTTATTTGCATTTAGGCCCCATTTTCTTTAAGTGTATTCGTTTTACTCCCACTTCCTTTTAGTTTAGTTTATTTCCTTTAATTTAATCCAGCCTTCATTTTTTTTTCTCGAGATTTACATGGTTTAACCAGACATCCACTTCAACGAGTAGTGATTTTATAAGTACTACAAGGAAAACAACCTCCGGAAATTCACGTAAAAATTTAAGCGCGATCCAAAAGTCGGATCAAAATTTATTGCCCTTTTGAGTTGTTCTTCCAGTCTGGTGCATCCACACCTCATCTTTACTAGTAGCAATTCCATCGTACTCCAAGGAAAACAGCCTCTGGAATTTCCTGTAAAAATTTCAGCACGATCCAACAGTCATCTCAAAAAGTTATGGCCCTTTTGAGTTGTTATTCAGGTGTGGCGGGACCACACCTCCTCTTCAACGAGTAGGGATTTCATCAATCCTCCCAGGAAAATGACCTCCTAGAACTCCTATAAATATTTGAGCACGATCCAACGGTCGCATAAAAAGTTTTGGCCCTTCTGAGATGTTATTTCGGTCTTGGGTGACCACACCTCATCTTCACCAAGTAGCGATTCCATAGCTGCTCCAAGGACAACAACCTCCAGAAACCCTGGAACAACTTGAGTGCGATCCAACGGTCGGATAAAAAAATTATGGCCCTTTTCATCCTTTATTAAGGCTGGCGCGACCAATCCTCTTCTTCAACGAGTAGCCATTCCATAGGTCCCCCAACGAAAACAGCCTCTAGAAACTCCTCTAAAACTTTCAGCAGGATCCAATGGTTGGATCAAGAGTTATGGCCCTTTTAAGCTGTTATTCTGGTGTGGTGAAACCACACCTCCACTTCAAAGAGAAAGGATTATCTAAGTCCTCCAAGCAATCCAATGTTTGGATCAAAAGTTATGGCCTTTTGATTTGTTTTTCAGGTCTGGCATGACCAGATCTCCGGATCAACGAGTAGCAATTTCAATGGTACTACAAGGAAAACGACCCCCGGAAACTCCTGTAACAATTTGCGCATGATCCAACGATCAAATAAAAGGTTATGGCCCTTTTCAATTGTTATTCAGGTCTGGCGCGACCACACCTCCGCTTTAACGAGTATTGAATCTATTGCAACTCCAAGAAAACCAGGCTCTAAAACTCTTGTAAAAATTTGAAAGCTATCCAATGGTCGTGTCAAAAGTTATGGCCATTTAAGTTGTTATTTCGATTTGGCGCAACCACGCCTCACCCTCTCCAAGAAGCAATTCCATAGCTCATCTAAGGAAAACAACCTCCGGAAACTCTTGTAAAAATTTAAGCCCGATCTAACGGTTGGATCAAAATTTATGGCCCTTTTGAGCCATTATGCTCTTTCTCCCTTCTTTGAATCTCTTCTCCAATTTTCATTTGAAAATGGACACAACTCTTGAAAATTTAAAAAAGTATTTTCTCGTTTTGCCTCCAAATGCGATTGCAAAAATTTACCGTGCTAGGTGTGCAAGATTGTAGGTGTGCAAGATTGAGGTTGTTGATGAATCATGGAATTCTTGAAGATATTCATTGGCTAATTGAAGTAAAGGTCTGATTATCAGCTGAGTCCTCCAATTCTTTCATTTCACACATGCTTGGAACAGGTAAAAGCACTTTTACAAAGAAATATCATGCAAAAAACTGAAAGTCTATCACAGATGTGCCAGATGGACTTGTAATGTGACATGTCATTCTTTAGAAATGCTATTTGTAAACCGTGAAGATAAAATACAATTCATTAAGGATGGCCTGAGTAAGGGGTCTTTAGATAATCTTCTGTTGACTCTTGAGATGCATCCTAGTGGAGATGTGCATCATGCAATTCATGATTTATGGCCACAATTCCATAAAGAACATGCTCAAATTTTTCTTGGGAATCTGACTAAAAAAGACCATGCATGCCAGTTTTTTAGAAAACTGGATAAGAAGCTTATCCCTGACCCATAGAGGGCATTTAAGCCGTTCTTGGATGTAAAACCAAGGGAAAATGTGAGCCACAATCACAACTACCTGTACATACACATGCTTTTTCAAAATAAATAAATAAAAAGAGAGAGATAGACTACAGTTAGGACCTCGACGGGGACTACCCCATATTCTCTGGTGTACGGTATGAAGGCGGTGATGCCTTTGGAAGTGGAGATTCCATCATTAAGAGTATTGATGGATTCTGAATTAGAAGAGGCTGCGTGGGCCAAAGTGAGATATGAATGACTAAACCTGATCAGTGAAAAAAGGATAGCTGCAATATGTCATCATCAACTTTACCATAAATGAATGGCTAAGGCATAAGATAAGAAGGTTAGACCACGTTTGTTTCAAGAAGGGGATATAGTGTTGAAGAAAATAATGTCTTTACTAGGAGAAGATCAAAGCAAATGGGCACCAAATTATGAGGGTCCTTATGTAGTAAAGAGGACATTCTCAGGAGGAGCTCTTAAGTTGGCTAGAATGGATGGAGGAGACCTAGCTAAATGACACAACCAACAGCTTGATGTCTTCTCCCAAGTGCAGGAGTGTCGAAGTAATAAATAACCAGGCAAGACCGGGGTCGAACCACAGAGAGGTTAATTGTATAAATTATAAATAACAATGCAACAATAACAATAATAACGATAATAATAACAAAAGTAGTACTAGTAATAGTAATAATAATAATAATACTCAGTATGTGGCGTTGTTATACCTGAGAATGATCTAAAAGATCGGGTCACAGGTTTCTAGCCTATATACTGAGTTTATGAACAGATTATAATAATAATAATAATAACAACAACAACAACAATAATAATAAAGAAGAGAAGGAAGAAATTAATGAGAACTTTGAGTTGAAAGATTAATGTAAGGATTAAACAACGATAAAAATAAATGTCAAGGTTAGAGGATCCACTAATGGTACTTCAAACAAGTATAGTATAAACTCTTATTACTCAATTGGAAACCACACATAAAGGAGGTTCCAATCAGATTATAAATTGTTAACATGATTACATTAGTTATCTTACTCGAATAAAGCTGATACTTGTAAATGTTGGCAGGCATTCATGATTATAACTTATGTTAACAACAAATCAAGTTCCTTTCATAGCTCAGGTGTCGGTTATACCATACAATATGGGCTATGAAAGTGCCAAGTATTTGTTGTACCAAGTGTTATACAACATATATCTAGATTAACCATTTAACAAGCAAAGTATTAAAAGTGAACAAGATAACAAATATAAAACATGTTAGTATCCAACGTTAAGGTCCATGTTAAGTTTATATTATACTTATTCTTACACCATTAGTGTACCCTTTTCACCTTGACATAATTAACTTAGCTAAACATAATGAAAGAAAGAAACATAAATGAACAAGATAAGAACATGAATGAGAAAGAAGTTAACTAAGTAAAGGAAAGGAAATGAAGTGCATAAACTTGATATTAATGAAAGCAAAATATAAGCAATACAAAGAGAGAAAGCAAGAGCATGATCTTGATCTAAAAACCAAGATGCCTCAATACATGGTAAGTGCCTCCTTTTATAGGCTAAAATTTGGAACTATTGATTTGTTAATTAATTGATGAGTGGGTGGCCACATCTTGACTTGGTGACAATCCTTATCTTCTTGTATGAACAAGACATCATTGCTAACATCATAATTTGCCCAGAATCCTCAAGAATGTTCTAGGAAATTGTCTCAGCTTTCCAACAAAAAAAAAGATGAGGTCATTTGGACTTCTAGAACTCAAGATATGGGTTGAACACTAAATAGTGTCTGGGCTGCAGGACAGCTTCGGACTTCTTCGTTGTTCTTTCAGTTTGGACTTCAAAACAACCTTTTTAAATCTTGGGCTCCGCATGAAAGTTGTAGGCCTTTGTCTTACCTTTCCATCCATATAAAATGGACCTAAATTCGAGATCTAGAGCTCCAGATATGATCCAATTACCGAGCAATGTTCCGGTTTGGACTGTACCGGCATCTCTTTTCTAAGTTTGGCCATCTCTTTGTCCTTTCACTTTCAATACTTAAACTCATCAATAAATCCTTTTATTTATGTGATAGGCCTGCATTTAAGATGAGCATTTACCATAAATTACGGTATCTTATAGTATCAAACTTGTTATTATAAAACATGCTTTAGTTAAGGAGTTATTGATACTTCAAGTGCAAAATGATGATATAAAACTTTGATAAACATGCACTTTTAAGTATTAATCACTAAACCTGTGAATTTTGACTATGTATAGAGATATCACCAAATTATCATGCTTAATGTGAATTTCCAACCTATCTTACCTTACCATCCATATAAAGCATACCTAAATCCAAGATCTACAACTCCAGATATGACCCAATTACCGAACAGTGTTTTAGTTTGGACTACACCAACATCTCTTTTCAAAGTTTGGCCATCTCTTTGTCCTTTCAATTTCTGTACTTAAACTCATCAATCAATCCTTTCATGTATGTGATAGGATTGCATTTAAGATGAACATTTACCATAAATCAAAGGCATCTTATATTATTAGGTATGTTATTATAAAACATGCTTTAGTTAAGGAGTTATTGATACTTCAAGTGCAAAATGATGATATAAAACCTTGATAAAAATACATTTTTAAGTACTAATCATGATTCCATAGCAAGTATAAGCAAAAATGGCCTCCGTAAACGCCTGTAAAAATTTGAGCACTGTCTAACAGTCGGATCAAAAGTTATGGCCCTTTTAAGTTGTTACTTTGACCTAGCGCGACCAGACCTCCCCTTCACCGATTTGCAATTCTATAGCTACTGGAATTAAAATAGCCTCCGGAAACTCCTGTAAAAGTTTGATCGTGATCCCATAGTCGGATCAAAAGGTATAGACTTTTTAAGCTGTTATTCAGGTTTGGGGCAACTGATTAGTACTCAAAAGTGCATTTTATCAAGGTTTTATATCATCATTTTGCACTTGAAGTATCAATAACTCCTTAACTAAAGCATGTTTTATAATAACATACCTAATAATATTGCCTTTAATTTATGATAAATGTTCATCTTAAATGCAAGCCTATCACATTAATGAAAGGATTGATTGATGAGTTTAAGTATTGAAATTGAAAGGACAAAGAGAGGGCCAAACTTAGAAAAGAGATGTTGGTGTAGTCCAAATTGGAACAATGTTCGGTAATTGGGTCATATCTCGAGTTCTAGATGTCCAAATGATCTCAAATTTTAGGACAAATTTGGTAAGACATAGGCCTACAACTTTCATGTGGAGGCCAAGATCTAAGAAGGCCATTTTCAAGTCCAAATTATAGCAACAATAGATAAGTCTGAATATGTCCTGCAGTCCAGACACTGTTCAGTGTTCAGCCCATATCTCGAGTTCTAGAAGTCCAAATGACCTCAATTGTTTTTTTCTAGAAAGCTAAGAAAATTTCATAAGTACAGGTGGATCCAGTTCTGATGCTAAGAATGATGTTTTATTCAGACAAGAAGATAAGGATTTTCACCAAGTCAAGAGTTGGCCACCCACTCAACAATTAGTCATCAAATCAATAGTTCCAAATTTTGGCCTATAAAAAGAGGCATTTGTCATGCATTTAGAGGCTTGGTTGTTCAAATCAAGATCATGCTCTTTATTTCTCTCTTTATATTTTTTTTATAATTTTTAAGTTTTGCTTTCATTAATATCTTGTTTATGCTTTTCATTTCCTTTCCTTTACTTAGTTAACTTGTATCTCTAATGAAAACAACCTCTAGAAACTATTGTAAAACTTTTAACAGGATTCCACGATCAGATCAAAAGTTATGGCCCATTTAAGTTGTTATTCAGGTTTAGGGCAACCAAACCTCATCTTCACTAAGTAGAAATTCCATAACTTATCTAAGTGAAACGACCTTCAAAAACTCCTGTAAACATTTGAGCGCGATCCAATGGTTAGATCAAAAGTTATGGTTCTTTTAAGACGTTACTCTACCTGGCGCAACTAGACCTCCTCTTCACCAATTAACAATTCCATAGCTACTGCAATGAAAACAACCTCTAGAAACTCCTGTAAAAATTTGAGTGTGATCCAGCAGTCGGATAAAAAGTTATTGTCATTTTAAGCCATTACTCTGACGTGGGGCAACCAGACGACTTCTTTACAGATTTGCGAGTCCATAACAACTCCATGGAACCGGCCTCTAAAAACTCCTGTAAAAATTTAAGCGCAATCCCACTATGACTCAAAAGTTATGGCCCTTTTGAGTTGTTACTCTGACCTGGTGTGACCAGACCTCCTCTTCACTGATTAGCAATGCCATAGCTATTATAATGAAAACAGCCTTCAAAAACTCCTGTAAAAATTTGAGCACGATCCAACATTGGATCAAAGGTTATGGCCTTTTGAACCGTTACTCTAACCTGGTGTGACAAGACCTCATTCATCAATTGACGATTCCATGGCTATTACAATGAAAATGGCCTCCGGAAACCCCTATAAACATTTGAGCGTGATCCAACGACCGAATCAAAAGTTATGGCCCTTTTGAGTCGTTACTGTGACTTAGCGCAACCAGACCTCCTCTTCATAGAGTAGCGATTCTATAACTAGTCCAAGGAAATGGCCTCTAGAAACTACTCTAAAAATTTGAGCGTAATTCAACTATCAGATAAAAAGTTGTAGCTGTTTTGATTTCTTGTTAAGGTGTGGGGCAACCAGACCTCCTCTTTCACTATGTAGTGATTCCATATCTTTTCAAAGGGACATAGCCTCTGGAAACTCCTGTAAAAATTTAAGCCTGATCCAACGATAAGATCAAAAGTTATGGTCCTTTTGATTTGTTACTTTGACCTAGCTCGACCAGACCTCCTCTTCACCAATTAGCAATGCCATACCTACTGCAATGAAAACGGCCTCTGAAAACTCCTGTAAAAATTTAAGCGTGATCCAGCGTTGAAAAGGTTATGGCTTTTTTTAGCTGTTATTCTGGTCCGACGCTAGCAGACCTTCTTCTTACCAACTATAAAAATGAAAGCAGCCTCCAAAAACTCCTATAAGCATTTGAGCTCAGTCTAATGGTTGGATCAACAGTTCTGGCCCTTTTGAGTCGTTACTCTGACCTGGGGTGACTACACCTCCTCTTCATTGTGTAGCGATTACATAGAAACTACAAGCAAAAATAGCCTCTAGAAACTCTTGTAAAAATTTAAGTGCAATCCAATTGTTGGATCAAAAGTTATGGCCCTTTTAAGCCGTTACTTTCACTTGGCGCGACCAGACCTCCTCTTCACCAATTAGCGATTCCATAGGTACTGCAATGAAAATGGCCTACAAAAACTCCTGTAAAAAATTTAGCATGATCCAATTTTGAATAAAAGTTTATGACCCTTTTGAGCTATTATTCTGGTTCGGCGCTAATAAACCTCCTCTTCACCAAGTAACGAGTCCATTGTTGTTTCAATGAAAATAGCCTTCGGAACTCTTATAAAAATTTAAGTGTGATCCAACAGTTGAATCAAAAGTTGTGGCCCTTTTAAGATCTTACTCTAACCTGGCATGACCAAACCTCCTCTTCACAGATTAGCAAGTCCATAACAACTCCAAGGATAACAGCCTTCAGAAACTCCTATAAAAATTTAGGCACGATCAAACGGTCGAATCAAAAGTTATGGCTCTTTTGAGCTATAATTCCAGTCTGGCACGACCAGACCTCCTCGTCACTATTTAGAGATTCCATAGCTTCTTTAAGGAAATCAAACTCTAGTAACTCTTGTAAATATTTGATCGTGATCCAACTATCAGATCAAAAGTTATGGCCCTTTTAAGCCATTACTCTGACCTAGCATGACCAAACCTCATCTTCACCAATAAGTGATTCCATAGCTACTACAATGAAAACGACCTTCAGAACTACTGTAAAAAATTGAGCGTGGTCCACCCTACCTCGTTTAAGAGGGGGTATAAATGCAAGAAGAGAGAGAGCTGCATGCTCTTGCCCCCTTTCCTCTTCCCAAAACGAGCTACATGTTTTTGCCCCTTTCCTCCTTCCTAAAGAGAGCTCAACAAACCCTGTTGCACGTGCCTCCTTAGGTGTAAGAATGAGAATAGAGAGCTTGAGAGGAGGTTAAACAGTTGCAAACATGAAGGGATTAGAGGCCTAAAACTAGTGGGAAACTAAAGGAGAAGGAGAAACCTTAAAAGAGGAAGAGGAAGAAGCAAATTGAGAGCAGAAAGGGAGAAATATTGTCAAACCCTTCCCAAAACTACTACATCCATGAGGTATGAACCATGTCTTTCTCTACTTGTTCTTAAGGCCTTGAAACCAAAAGGAAGAAGAAACTATGGTTGCATGGCCCAGGAATTTTACATCAACTGTTAAGGAAATAACTAAGCTAAAAGGAGGGACAAAAATGGGGTTGAAAAGGGTGACCTCACTCCTGAAAATTCAATAAGGGAAATGGATGATTTTGAATATACAAACCTAGAAAGAGGACCAACCATAGTAAGGGCTGTACAAATTATGAACTCAAGTGACAAAGTGCATAAATGATGATCATGTTAGAACTGTAGAAACATACTTGAACCAAAAATAGAATACATACATGAGTTAATGATGAAATTTATGTATATTGAGTCACTGAAATTATATGTAAATGTGTTGACTTAATGTTAAATATGAATTTGTGTTGTTAATAAACCTTGAGAGACGTGTTGTAGCTAAAATAAGAATTTCTCTAGTTAATTGATGTGTTGAATGGATATGTGTGGTTGTGAATCAAGAAATTGAGCATGTGTTTGTGAATTGTATTGGTACATTGTCATAATGCAAGTGAGAATGCATGAATTTATGTAGTTGTTATGCTAAATACCAATATTGGAAGGAATGAGTTGGGAAAACCTTGTTAAATAAATTGCGTTGATGTTTGTGTTATTGATGATGAATGATGAAGGGAACATGATTCGGTAAGCCCTATATCCACCTCGGGTGAGAAGTATAAGTAGAGAGAAGCCTTGCATAAGCCTTACGCTTGGCTAAAAGGAAGTAATGAAACCAGAAACGATTCCATCGTCTTTGCCGACTTTTGAATCGGCAATGACAGGAGTCGCGTTGATGATTTTTTAGTCGGCAGAGACTCAATTTTCATCAACAATTTATGTGTCAGTCGAAAACCATATGCACTGCCAAATTATGGTGTTAACAACAAATCAGGTTTCAATGTCGAATTGTGTTTTCTATGGCAAATCTGTTTTGGCCACCGAATTGTGTTGTCTGCAGTGAATCGAGTTTGATTTTCAAATTATGGTGTCTACATCAAATTGGTTATCGTTGTTGAATTATGGTGTCTGTAGTGAATCGGGTTCTCGCTGTCGAATTATGGTGTCTGCAGCGAATCAGTTCTCACTACCGAATTGTGGTGTATGCGGTGAATCAGTTTTTCACTGCCGAATTTTGTTATCGCCAGCTATCAATTCATTGACAATTTTGTGTTTTAGTGAATCAATCCACTGATGAATCTATGTCACTAACGAACCAACTTTCGCTAACTAACTTCTGCACCAAATTTGCGTATTTGAATGGATCTAATGATTGAAAATGATTGCATTATGTGGTTGTAATATGTGGAACACTTGAATACAAAAGATGATAACTCACCTAATTCATCACCATTTCTTTTTGGAAGAACATTCCTTAAGACATCTAGAACTAAGATTGATGTACAAGCAATAACATTAACTACGGAGTTTGATTGTGAAATAGTTAAATTTAATACTTTCAATTCCATATGATTTCTTATGATGTATATTCTCCAATATGCTTGTATTTTATAGATTATGTTATGCAACAAATATTTGATTTCAATAGTGATGATAAATTGAATAGGGCGATAAGCCAAAGTTTAGGCTCGACTTGTACAAAAGAAGGGTTGGCTATTGATAATGATTTGGTTGATTCAGTTATGGCATTACAAGTTTTGCAAACCATTCCACTTATGTATAATGAGGTTTTTCATGATTTACTTATATACTGCATAAGACTTTTACCTTTTGTTTTGCAAGCACCCAAACTTCAATTGAAACCTTTACTTGATCACATAAAATATATCTATTTAGGTAATAATGAGACTTTACCATAAAACTACAACTAGATGGACCTTGATTGATATTAAAGGAATTAACCCTTCCACTTGTATGCATTGTATATTTTTGGAAGAGAACTTAAAGCCAACAAGGAAGATGCAAATGTGTTTGAAGCCACCTATGACGGAGGTGGTGAAGGTTGAAATTTAAAGTTTTTGAATTATGGACTAATCTACCTTATTTTAGATAGCAAGTAGGTAAGTCCAATTCATGTAGTTAGTAAGAAGTTATGGATTATTGTCGTGCAAAATAAAAATGTCAAACTTGTCCCTACACACGTCAAATATAGGTGGAGAATGTGTGTTGATTACCGCAAGCTAAACTTAACAACATGTAAGGATCACTTTTCTTTACCTTTCATGGATCAAATGCTTGAGAAACTAAGGTAATTATTGGTATTGCTTTCTTAATGGATATAATGGTTTGCACCTAAAGATCAAGAAGAGACCACTTTTACTTGTCTCTTTGGTACTTTCACATATAGAATGCATTTTGGTCTATGCAATGCACTCGCTAATTTTTTAAGATACATGATCAATATATTCTTAGACTATATAGAAAGACTCATAAATTATTTGTAGATAAATTCACTGTTTATGGTAATTCTTTTGATGCGTGTCTTGAAAAATTGACTCTTATTTTGAAAATATACATGGAAACTAACCTTGTTCTGAGTTATGAAAATTGTCATTTTTATGGTTTAACAAGGGATAGTTTAAGGACATGTAGTTTTTTTAGAGGTTTGGAAGTTGATAAAGCTAAAATAGATATTATCTTGTCCTTGTCTTATCTCGCAAGTGTGCGAGAAGTTCATTCTTTTCTTACACATGCATGTTTATATCAAAGATTTATAATGGAATTTTTTAAAATAGCATTGCCCTATGCAAATTGTTAGCAAACAATGTGAATTTCATGTTTGATGATGCTTACAAGTATATGTTTAATGAGCTTAAGAAGGGACTAAATTTGACACCCATTGTGTAGCCACTAAATTAGGATCTATCTTTTGAGATTATGTGTGATACAAGAGATTTTGCAGTTGGATTTGTGTTAGGCCAAAAATTTGATCAAAACTTACATGTTATCTCTTATGGAATACATATATTTGATGACACTCAATGCAATTATCATACAACGAAGAAAGAACTCTTTGTTGTCATTTTTGCACTTGAAAAAGTTATGATCATACTTGATTGGAACTAAAGTTATTGTGTTTTCTGATCATGCAACTCTTAAATACCTTTTGCATAAAAAAGAAGTTAAGGTCTAGATTAATAAGATGGATCTTGTTTTGGCAAGAATTTGATCTTGAAATCAAAGACAAGAAAAGAGTTGAGAACCAAGTTGCTAATCACTTAAGTAGGCTTTCATGTAAGAATGATGATGATGCCACACTTATAAAGGAGCATTTTTTTTTATTATTGAATGTTGAGTCCCATATTAATAATTATAATTTACATGTTATATCTTAAGTTTAAACAAGTTTATATAAAGATTGTCAACAAGCATAAAGAATTAAATGAAGAAGTAAATCAACAACTCCAAGATACAAAACAAGTGAAGACTTAGTTCTTAAGGATTCATTTTAGTGCTTATAATGTAAATTTTTATATCTTACTTGATATAACAAATTAAAATGAATTCACACATTTCACATCACATGTATTATAGGTGATGCAACCATATTATTCGATAGTTTCACCCACATTTAACTAGTGTTTTGCCTATGTTTTATATATAAAATGCCTTGATATTCTTTGTTTTATGTTTTGAAGGCACTTTTGGATGAAAGATGCAAAAAGGAGTAAATTGAAGGTAATTTGCAGATTTGACATTCAGTCGATGTTTTGTGCAGAACGTGAGCTCTAAAAGTCGAAATGAAGTGATTGCAGTGGCATTAAAAATCTAACATCCATACCTTTCTGGAAATCTAAGGCAAGACAATAAAATAAGGAAGAGCATGGAAATCGCAGGTTTCAAAGTCAAATCTCGCAATCTGCCAGTGTTGACCTTCGGTCAGTCCGACTTGAATATCTAGAGCTACAAAAGTCCAATTGATGCAAACTTAATTGTTTTGGATTCCTGACTCAAAGGTCTATAAACGCTCCAAATTTCAGCCAAAAAAGATGTCATATGAGGGAGATATGATTTTTCAAAGATGACAATTGAATTCTGCCAGCAAACAGGTTTCGTGAAGAAACGAGTCCAGATTATGTTCCGAAGCATCTAAACCGACATCCAAGTTTTTATTTCAGCAATGTAGCTCCTCTAAGTCAAAGCTTGAAGATTTCATGCAAAGTTATTTCTCCTTTTTTAGGAAAATAGTTATTGAACTACTTAAATGTAAATTGTCTACTTAAGGGAGGACTATTTTGTAAAATAGAGATTAGGGTTTCCTAGCGTATAAAAAGAATGAGAGAAGAGAAGGGGGGCAGCCACCCAAGAGGAGAAAAACGCCCCCCTACTCTAAGAAACCCTAAATCATGCATTCTTCCATCTTTTTGATTAGTTGTTCAATAAACATGCAAGGCTAAACTCATTTTCTTGGTTGCAAGGACACGGAAACCTTCGGATTTCAAGAACTGTGAGATCTATTTTACCTTTTCTTTTCAGTTTATATGATGAATATGTTTTGTTCTCCTATGCTTATTTTTCCTATGATTGTTTATTTTAATTGCTAGAGCGGACTCTAAGTTATTATTGTAGACAATTTATTGCTAGGTTTGATATCAAAACCGGAGTTGTGGTATATGAACTTGTGAAGCAACTGAGTTTAATAATTGTAGCGGATCTATGTTATTAATCTTAGGGAGAACATTCGATCAAAGCAACATAAGCAGACAACTTGGTTGTGAAGATTAATGAATTTATCTAGATCTTAAGGCTGCCATTGGATTAAATCATTAGTGCGGACATTGTGATTATTTGTTGGTTAGGGTTAGTTATACGGCGGATCCGTTAATTAACCAATGTTAAGAAAAGATAAAAATTCAGAATATAAACAGGAGTTTCATTTCAAGGATCAGTTCTGATTTCTATAGGTGGATGTGTGATTGCGACCAAGGTTTGTTCTCTTGATAATTTTCTGATCTTATTAAATTTTGTTTGATAGTTTTTTGTTTTATTTTTTTCTTTAGCCTATATAACATCCAACCCCCCTAAATTGCATAACGTATAGCATAAAAATCTGAACTAAATCTTCCTCGTGGGATCGACCCCTTGCTTGCTCTATATTATCTTGTGTGTTGTGTTTGAAGCTAGGGTATTTAATTTGTGCGACCACGACATCGCAACAATAGGATTGATATGTATTTAGTTGGTTCATGATTCACCAAGTTTAAAACTAGATTTTAAGTTGAATCGATCGATCACTTGACCATACCAAGTGAACTAGTTGATCGCTTGTTCATTAAGGATGAACACCTGAGAATCTATAAGAACTAGTTGATCCATTGGCTTGACCAATCTAAACTAGTCAACTGTTTTAGCTATCAAAGGAACAATAATGGCTATAAAATGACTAGTTTTTGCTAGAAATATATATATATATATATATATATATATATATATATATATATCTTGTCTAATTAAAGAATTATACAAGTTATTTTAAGAGCAAAAACAAATTCAAATAATCAATCTTAAATCATACTCATAGTTGTGCGTTAAAACCTTTATATTATTGCATATAAGTATAAATTCTCACACTCACTATACTTAAACATCTTCATACATTCTAATTACTATTGAGCAAAAACAAGTTATGTACACTTTGAGAGAGAGTTGCTATATTTCAAACAATTATAATTCTTTAAGAGTTTAAGCAAAAAACTCTTCTTATTTTTATTGATGAAATATAAGAATTTTATAGATCAAGTGAAAGATAGTTGGAAACAAGCAAATCAAATATACAAGCATATACAAAAAGAAGGGAACAAGTTCCCTTGAACAAATGCAAAGCCATAAAGCAAACACCTAACACCTAGCAAGCAGAAAATTATGCCTAACGTAAAAGGTGATGGAGAACACAGCCACCAAGGCAGCACAAAACAACATAGAGGTGCCAAAATACAACCAAATAGAAAATATTCAACCTAGCTAGTGAGCATGAACCTAGCATCCACTCAAACCAACCAAAAAAGGCAACAAAACAACAAATATGCCAGGAGAAATGACTCTAGAAAAACAATAAGCAAACAACAGCAACACAAAAGTTAGAGATCAAAGCCAACTCCAACAAACCACAACAACCAAAGCAGTTCCAATGGGGCCTTCAACCATTCCAGCAAAACGAACCCCATAACCAACCTCCACTAGGACCACAACGCAACCATAGTAGCAACTAAGGAGGCAAGCAAGTAATGCACCAACACAACTAATTGCCAGCAACACAGAGAAGACAAAATGCCAGGAAGAGACTCCAGCAAGACAACAAGCCAGAGAGCAAATCAAACTCTAGAAAACCAAAGCAACCAAAAACAGCTCCACGGGGGGCCTTCAACCATTCTAGCAAAAGGAACAACACAACCAACCTCCACTAGGACCGCTGCGCAGAGTAGCAACTGAGGGAGCAAGCAGGCAATGCACCAGCACAAATGACCAGCAACACTGCATTAGGAAACTACAAACCCAGGAGCAAACAGGTAGGAACATTGCACCATTAACAAGCTGAAAGATAGGCTAACTACAACTGAAGGGCAACAAGCATTGTTGAAGCATGTGAAAGACAACCAGCGCAACAAGGCCATAGGTAGCAAAAACACTGAGAAACCAGCAACACTGCATCAAGCTAACCTCAGCAACAAGGCTAAAAAGAAGCAGACAAGAATGGCACCAACTGAAAAAGACAGGCCTGCAAAAGGCAGCAACACAACAAAGTAGCATAGCCAACAAATAGGCATAATAATCCCAATATAAATATTCATAGGAGATACATATTAAGAAAACAAAGGGAATAGGCTCCCTCTCCAAATAAAAGATCCACGATTATAAATAAAAAGTAAATCAGAGAGAGGAGGAGGTAGTAGAATCTTTGCTGCTCTGATGCCTAGAGTTAATCGTAGATGAACTGTTGGTTGGACAACGACCTACACCATCCGGTCGCCCTTGCTGGCCAAAGCTGGTGGAAGCAGCAACTCGACTACGAGTTAAATATTGCCTTCTAAGAGGCTCCACATATGTGACAACAATATGAAGAGGGTCATCAAATACATGCACAACATTTGGAGAAGTTGAGGGTTTACCACCAGAATTTCCAAGCCATGCTTCAACTAATTTGGTTTGTTTACGCCCAGAAGTTGTAGTCCTCTCATCCACAGCCCTGTAACTTCAGCAGATATGGGATCCACTCCTGACTTACCCTAAGGTTCTTTATTGTGTAGGTGTTGTTTCTTAATAGTAGTAGTTTCAGCAAAGGGACTAGAACAACCAAAGCAGGAAGGAGCTTTTTAGGAGTGTTTCTTACGCTTGTGACTAGTACCTTTGGTGCATGTGGAATTTGTATGTCCAAGAACTCGGCACTGCTTGCAAAAGCGAGGTAGATATTCATACATCACCTGCTGAGATAAGGGCAAGCCAATGGGCAGGACGAGATTTATAAAGGTAGGCAGATCAACTAGTAGGCCAACCTCTATAAGCACTCTGGCGTATGAAAGCCGATTCATGGAAGTAGTAGGTTCATCATAGTGAATGGGCTTCCCAAGCACACTTGCAAGCTTAAATAGACAGATTGAAGACCAACATTTGAGAGGCAGGTTACGGAAACAAACCCAAACCAACATTTTTACCATATTAAAGGTTGTGAAATCAAAGTATTCCAACATAACGTTCAATATCAGTGGTCGGACCTCCACTAAATACCTCAAACATGTCCAGTTCAAAAGAGAAAGAAAAAATTAACCAACTGAAATCATGCATAGAAAAGTTTGCTTTGCATTTTCAGGAACTACTAATAAATTTAGTCAAGGATGTAAATCTTGGGAATTTGCCAGCAATATAACCAATTAGGCAAAACTGCCACATGTATTTATGTTCACCAAGATCAATTCCCATTAAATGGCAAGATGCCGAAGAATTATAATCAGGAAAATGCACTAATGAGGGAGACTGTGTGCTCGGAGTACCTGCAAGGTAATCAGTGGAGGCATGCTTGTGGCTTCCAGAAGGAGCTTTGCCTTTCATTAAGGAAGGTGAAGTAGCAACACCTCTCAGCTTGGTTGAGAAATAATTGGTAAGGTACATCACCGAGGTAAGAAATCTTGAAAATGGTATTTCTTCAAGTGGTGAAAAGGGGCTTGGTAAGGATTCATTAAGGACATTGTAATCTTTGGCTTGGATTAGTAAAGAATAGAATACTCAAGACCAGTTTGGTACTTGAGGTGTGGATATAGACTTGTTGAACCACGTTAAAAATAAAGTTTACAATTTCTATCCCTATACTCTTTATTTTAAGCACTTTAATTTTATTATTGGCGTATTGTGTTTATTGTGTTTAATTGAGTTAATTGCAATATTATTATTATTTTGATCAAATGTAAGAAATTTTATAGATCAAAACGAAACTAAGTTGGAGAATCAACAATTCAAGATTACATGCAACCTAAGAAGAATGAACAAAAAGGGAACAAGCTCTCAAGATGGACATATATGATTTACAAACAAAAGGGAACGTGCTCCCTGAACAAAGAAGGTAGGCCAAACTAGCCTAACAAATTGCAATTTTTTTTAATCAAAATGTAAGTGTATTAATAGATCAAAAATATACATTGTTGGTGAGCCAGCAAGATCAAATACAAGGATTTACAAAAGTGAACAAACTCCTCGAGTGAGCTATATAGCAACCATCAAAAAAACAAAAGCTAAAAGCAAATAATGGTTATGAAAGGAACCAAATATTACAAGGTTCCCAACTTAACATAAAGCAAAAGATAGGACAATAGGACATCCTGAGAAACCATTGGCGTGAAGAACCAATTGGAGATCAGATCAGAAACCAAGGGAAGGAAACAACATGCAACACAGCAATGAAAGCTTAAAAGAAGCATCAATAGCAAAGAGAAGAAGATGCAACACATCATGAGGGCACCAAAACCAAAGGAAATCAGCTTTCCACAAAAGAGCTCAACCATAACAACCACCAAACCAGTCAGTTGACATTAATTATAAGGTGATCATGCTCATGAAAGTGCAATATCATGTGAAATAACACCTGGAATCTCTGAAAAATAAGCTCCACCAGAGAACATGAATTTTCAAAAACTCTTATATTCCTTTCTTCCAATATCAAATAGACAATAATGCTAAGGGAGACCATTTTCATTCTAGTAACAACGGTTTTCCCCTTGAGAAGGAGGCCTCGAATTGCACTATTAATGGTGATCATACCTCTACGAAGCCTAAGCCAAGATTTAACTTTCATCCATAAGAGGGATGTCTAGCTGTAGTAAAATTGGCAATATTTGTTATTATTAGTGGAACACCTAATTCACCCCCTTTAGATGTTATTATGGCCTTAATCCTAGAAAAATAATTGATATAAGAGCCTAGATCTCATTTATACAAGTTTGCTTAGACTTTGAGTAAAATGACAACCACTAGATTTAATGTTCAAAATCAAGGATCATTAACCTCTAAGCCACCTTTCTTTGATGGTAATGACTATGCATATTAGAAAGTTGGAATGATTATATATCTTTAATCTATTGATTATGATTTATGGCTATCTATTAAAAATGGATCTCACAAGCCTACTAAGATTAAATATGATATAACAATTCCTAAAGTTAGGAGTATACCCATGGTGATAAAAAGTTGTTATCCATGAATGCTTAAGCTATGACTACTTTGTATTATGCATTAAATATAAGTGAATTTAATAGGATCACATTATGCAAGAATGCTAGAGAAATATGGCAGAGATAACACATAAAGGAACAAATCAAGGAATCGAAAATTGACATATTAGTGCATCAATATGAGTTATTTAAAATGCTTTCAAATGAATCCTTAACTAGTATGTTTATTAAAATGACAACTATCACTAATAATTTTGATCCTCTTGGTAGGATTTATACTAATGCCAATATTATGAGCAAAATTCGTAGGTCCTTACCAAAGACTTGGGAAGCAAATGTGATGGCAATCCGAGAAGGTAAAGACCTCACCAAACTTCCATTAGAAGAACTCATCGAATCACTTATGACTCATGAAATCACCATGGAAAAGCAAGAACTAAAAGAAAAGGCCAAAGAAGAATTTGACAAAGATAATTTGGACAAGTTTGATTCAAAATTCTATGTTGGTATTTTTCTTGGTTATTCCTCCTCTAGCAAGGCTTATAGAGTATATAATAATAGAACACTTTGTTTTGAAGAATCCATACATCATGCCTTTAAGGAAACTCAAAACGATAAAAATTTTGGCATTGTAGATGACATTAATGAAAGTGTTCAACATTTAAGTCTTAACGATAAGAAACATATGGAGGTCAACAATAAAGAAATGAACAAGGACCAACCAAGCCCAGACAAACAATAAGACATGGTAAGCAACTCCTTTATGCCACCAAAGTAGCTAAGGTATATAAGCTCTCATCCTCCTGAGTTAATTATAGATAATCCCTTTAGTAATAAGACTAGAGCATCTCCTAAAAACATTAGTGAGTATTGTGGTTTTTTTTTCTCATACAGAACCCAAATCCTTTTTAGAAGTCGAAAAAAATTCAAATTGGATTTTAGCCATGCAAGATGAGCTAAGTCAATTTAAAAAGGAATGATGTGTGGGAACTAGTCCCTAGACCTAGAAATCAATCTATTATAGGAACAAAATGGGTTTTTAGAAACAAAGTTGATGAGCATGGGACCATAGCTAGAAACAAAGCTAGACTAGTTGCTAAAGGTTATAATAAGAAAGAAGGTACTGATTATGAAGAAACCTTTGCACCTGTGATTGGATTAGAATCGATAAGAATGCTTTTAGCTCTTACATGTCATGCTAATTTTACACTTTTTCAAATGGATGTTAAAAGTAAATTTTTAAATGGTTTT
>CM055363.1:16056160-16121122 GCA_029228515.1 Populus alba x Populus x berolinensis
AAATAATGATATAAAACCTTGATAAAAATGCATTTTTAAGTACTAATCAGGTCCATTAGGGTTTTTTTAAGTCTAGAGTCAATATAAATAAAGGCATAACCAAACATGTAAGGTTACACAATATTCAGATTAATAAAAATTCTTATTTATCGTACTTTGTGTGTGTGTGTGTGTGTTAGTGAGATAATCTCCCTTCCTTGGTTCTTTAAAGAATTGAAAATGACTTATTGAAGAACAACTGACTTCATGGCATCATCCTTATACTTCTCGTTTGCGAATCAATATTCATTGGGTGGGGTTTTTCTGTTTCCAATAATGTTGGTGCATAGGTACAAGTTATCTTTTTTTGTCACACTCCTATCAAACCTGATTTACTTGGCTTTTTGAGAATTGATGTCTTTGCGTGTGGGTTATGTGACTACTTGATCACGAGTTTCGCATCAGCTATCATCTTCTCTACACAATAATTTTTCTTCTATTCATTTAACATATTAGGTTTCTTACTATTTGTGTATATTTTATCATAAGCTTTACAATTTTCATCTATTTTTATTTTTTTCCTTAAACAATTTTGTTTTTCGATTGAATCCTTTTTATGGCCTAATTAGATGAGATTAAGTTTAAAATTATGGTAGAAAGACCAAATTAAAATAAAAAATGACGAAAATGTAAAACACTAACAAAATACATGGCTAATTCTAAAAACATTTATCATTTTTATTATGGTCTAAAAGTTTATTTTGTTAATTTTTTTAGTTCATAATTAGAGAAATTAGAGAGAAATTCATCAAAAAAAAAAGGTGGTAAAGAGAATATGAGTCAGCAAACATCACCAAAAGATCCATTAGATGTATCAATTAGGTTTATTACAAGGTTTGAAACTAAGAGGATTCAAGAGAAATTGATTAAATTGATTCTGAATATTTGGGTTAACAAGTTGTAAATCTGTTAGATAAGACCTTTATGTACTTTATGATCATATTTAAAGCTACAAGTGGAGTTTTATTGCGATTTCAGTTAGGTGAAAAACTGGACATCTCAAGCTTTTTCATCTATATATGGTAGGCCTAACAATTCATCCATATAAGAGAAGAAAAATACGTTTGAAGTCAGAATAGAAGTTGTTGAACATGATATGTTATTTTATTTTTATGACTTGTGGACTTTTTATTTAGCAATAATTCATTTTCTATAATGAAAGCATTGATAGTATAAATCATGATTATTTTGGCAAGGGTTTCCATGTTAACAACTTATGTTTCCTTTTGTTTTGTGGATTTCTTCAATAACAAGGTTTTTTTTTTTTTTTTTATATCATTCAAGGATATTATAGAAACATGCATATATAATATTTGATCTAATATTTGGATCAGACTATTTTACTTCAAATTTCTAGAGGTCTTGTTTTATATCTAGTTAAAATTACAGGTCAATTGGACACAAGAAATCCTTGTGATAAGGTCTATAAACTATTGAATAATATTTGTATTAGTTTCCTAGTTGATTTAAGATTTTATTTTATATACAAAACTCTTTTGTTGTGTTTTTCAATATTGTTTAAGATATTTGTACTTAGTATAAATATGGTTATTTAGCTTGTATTTAGTTTCTTTAAAAAAATATTAATAAGAGATGGATTTGTTACTCAGAAATAAAACTTGTATGTGAGAATTTGTTCTTATTCTTGGTTCCTCATAGAACTACTCTGACTTATTGAATAACTAACCAAGTTTCATGACGTCTTCTATACTTCTTATTCACATCTCAATTATAAGCATTTGGTGATGGTTGGTTGTCTATAGTCTTAGTCTCTCGGTATAAGTTATTATTGTCTCAAGCTCAATTACAAGCTTGAATTTAGCTTTCTTGGATATGGTTAATTTGACCGTGAGTTTTTGAATCTTTATATTCATAAGTTCGCATAAGAGAAAGTTATATAAAAAAAAAATGGTGGAAGAGAGAGAAAAATATTACTTGTCATGATTTTAACAACCAAAATGACAAAATTTGGTGTCAAATGGTTCCATTTGATGAGAGGAGTTTGACAACACTAGTTTTTAGTCTTTATTTTACTGGAAAAGATAGATCGAAGCTTGAGAAGTTTTTTGGTTTCAAATTATTTGTGCAATTGTTTGTTTGTTTTTTTGCTATTTTAAGGTTATAAATAAGTTTGTTGATGTTTATAGTGTGTTGTTTTCATGTAAAAATTTGGTTAAAATGGTTTTTTTGGTCTAAAAGTAAAATACTCAACTTTCTAACAATTTTCCAGCCACCTAAGATGGCTAGAACTAGACAATAAAAAACATATTGTTTGTTTTATTTTTTAAAAATAAAAAGGAATGCCCAAGCACATGGGCCTCGGTTTACAAGCTTGGGTTTATAGGCGTAAGTATGTCTGGGCCTGGGTAGTTGGGCGACCCAACACTACCTAGCCTTTCTCTTTGTTTTTTTATATAAATTTTTAATTAATACACTCTCTTTTGTATGTTTTTTAGTTTACATAATTTTTTTTATTTCAATTTAAATAATACTCTCTCTCTTTTTAAATTGTTTTGTTAAACTTTTTTTTAAATATTATTTATTTTTAATTATTTATAATATTTAAAGAGATTATTGTAATTTATATTTTTATTATTTTTTATATTTGATATAAATAAACTGTATTTGTATGATGTATTTTTTTAAATCATTAGTTCTTGGTGAGAAAAAATAACCTCTAAAATAAAAAAAAAAAAGCTTAAATTAAAAAAAGTGGATGTTAAATGCTTACTCATATTTCTTTTGCATTTAGAAGAAATATTAGTTTAATAATTTAGTATTCAATTAATATTTATAACTCTTTTATAATGGATCAATTTAACTATTTTTAAAATTTATTTTATTAAATATAAATATATCTTCACATTTATCAATTAAAAAAATGATATAGTAAAATATGTAAATAATATTAGTATATTCTTTTATTATATTAAAAATTAGCTTAAAAATATATCCACATTGTAACGTGGTTTTTAAAATTAATGTGTATTAATGCAAAGCATGTGTTGTAATTTTCAAACAAAATATTTGTTTAGATGGGATGAATTTGAATGGGAAATTTTTATTTGTATTTTTTTTTCTTTCTTTTACGATAAATAATTTGTTTATTTTCTATTAACATGGATATGTGTTTATATATGAGATGGCATACCTGGACGTTGCGGCGAGCTATGAAATAAATGTGTCTGATAGTGTTATAATTGTGAACTAGTGCTAGATAAGAAATAGAAACTAAATGTGTGATGGAGATAAATTCCATGACAGAAAAAAAGTTGTGTTGGTAATAAAAAATTTAGAGACTGAATATAATGATTTATAGCAATTCACAGTGTTTTGTCAGGAAAGATACAGTTCTTTCCCAATATGATTTAGCACTTTGCTATATGATTTATATTTTCTGTTAATAAAAAGAAAAAAAATTAGAAAGCTAAATTCTTTACTAGCTTAATATTAAAAAAAAAAATCAACAAAGACAATTTTGGAAAAAAAAAACCATGAGGGGAAACACTGTAGCAATCCACCGTGTTTTGTGAGGAAAACTACAGTGTTTTTCCTAGTAAAATTGACAAAGATAATTTAAAAAAAATTTATAATAAAAAATAAACCATGTAGGGAAACACGATAGCAATCCACAATGTTTTGTGAGGAAAGCTACAATGCTTCCCCATATGATTTAACCTTACTTGTAATTGTAATTCTCAACCAGATAAATATTAAAAAAATAAAATCGACAAAGACAATTTTAAAAATCATAAGAAAAAAAAATCCACCGGGAAGAAACAGTAGCAATCCATAGTGTTTTGTGAGGAAACCTACAATGATTTTTCTCATTTGATTTAGCTTTATTGTAATTTTCAACCATATCAATATTAAAAAAAAAAATTGACAAATTTTTTTTTGAAAAAAATCTTAAGAAAAAAAAAAAACCATGTAGGAAAGAAAAAATTCTTAAAATTAACATTATAGAAATCCGCAATGTTTTAAAGCTAAATTATAACAAGCTCAATATTAAAAAAATAAAATTGATAAAAATAATTTGTTAAAAATCATACAAAAAAACATAAAAAAAAAACCATGTAGAGAAATATTGTAGCAATTCACAATATTTTAAAGAAAAAAAATTACGTAGTTAAATTCTCATTTAACTCAATATTAAAAAAATAAAATTGACAAATAATTTTTAAAAAAATCATAATAAAAAAAACTATATGAAGAAACAATATAACAATTTACAATATTTTAAAAAAAATTATAAAACTAAATTTTTAACTAGTTGGATATTAAAAAAATAAAATAATTTAAAAATAAAATCAATAAAAATAATTTAAAAACAAACTAAAAAATACACGGTAGGAAAGCAAATAAAATATATAAAAAAAAGGTTTTCCCGCATGTTTATATATATATATATATATATATATATATATATATATATATATATATATATATATATATCAATAATTAAGCGAAGAAAGCTCGAAGGCAACCAATTCACAGAAACAATAACACAAACACCTTTTGCTCATTAAAAACTCCGCAACCTCCCACTCACTGCCCCTCATCCTGCTCACTGGCCCTGCTGAATAATGTCATCGATTTACGTGTCAGAGCCACCAACGAAAGGCAAAGTAATACTAAACACAACGTACGGACCTTTAGACATCGAGCTCTGGCCTAAAGAAGCACCGAAAGCTGTTAGAAACTTCGTCCAACTCTGCCTCGAAGGTTACTATGATAAAACCATCTTTCACCGTATTATTAAGGGCTTTCTTGTTCAAGGCGGCGACCCTACTGGCACTGGCACAGGTAGGTAACTCTGTAATTTCTCTTTGTGTTTCATTGACGGGCTGCAGTTTTTATTTTTGTATTAATATTGGATTTGCCTTAGGGTTTCAGGGTTTCTTGTAGTTTATATAGACTATAGATTGGTGATTTGTAGTGTTTGTTAATATAATTATTAATTACTAGTGATTGAATTTTGTATTGCCATAGCACCTTGTGTTTGAATTTGGTCAAATTGGGATTTATTTACATGTTAGTGAATTTCTTTTTGGGGGGTTAATTTGTGGATAAGGAATTAAAAATTTGTTTAAAGTTTGTTGCTTTGTTTAACAATTGAAATGGGTTTTTTTTCCTTGTTCAATTTTGTAGTTATTAGTAATTTTGGAAGGAATTACTTTTGTCTTTTAGCTGATTTTTTAATTTTTTGGGGTGATATTGTTAATTAGAATATTGATGCTTGTCAATATTCGTAGGTGGTGAAAGTATATATGGAAGTGTGTTCGCTGATGAGTATCATTCGCGTCTGAGGTTTAACCATAGAGGGCTAGTTGCATGCGCAAATGCAGGTAGGCCGCATTCAAATGGGAGTCAGTTTTTTATCTCGTTGGAAAAGTGTGATTGGCTTGATAAGAAGAATACTATTTTTGGAAAGGTAATGTTGGTTTTGGTTTTTGGGTTTGAAATTCTTTGGTGTATTCTGATTGCTTTTTGGAGCTAAGTTTCCTGGTTATCAGGTTACTGGGGACTCGATATATAATCTTCTGTCACTTGGTGAGGTTGAAACTAATAAGGACAATGATTGGCCATTAGATCCACCTCCAAGAATAATATCAGTTGAGGTAGGCTCGTTAGTGCTCTGAAATGCTAATCTCAGATTATAAATGCATAACAACTTGTGAGCTGTTCAAACTTCTATCTTTTATGAAATTGTGATTGATGATCATGTAATGACATGCATGTAGTATGGATGTTTAGATGTATGATATATTGCCGATATTATGGTTATTCATTTTTTTTTTTAAAAAACTGCATCCGCTACATGATATGTCAATGTAATATGCTTTTGCATTTTGCATCAACTTTGATTCTTCATTCTCATGATAGTCCATGGCACAAATTTTACAGGAAGTTTTAATGCGTAGCTATATTATTGAAATTCCTTTTTAGGTACTGTGGAACCCTTTTGAAGATATCATTCCAAGGGTAATTCCCAAGCCCTCAAACAAACCTGCAACTGATACTGAAAATAAAGATTCAAAGAAGAAAGCTGTGAAGTAGGTTCCCCCAACCTAGCATAATGTCATAATTTGAGAATCCAAAGACATTTATTGCTGTCCCTGTTACTATATTAAGGCTTTTCTTAATGCAGAAAGCTGAACTTACTTTCGTTTGGAGAAGAAGCTGAAGAAGAGGAGAAGGAATTGGCAGCTGTGAAGCAAAAGATCAAGAGCAGTCATGATGTATTGAACGATCCTCGTCTCCTAAAAGAAGAAAATCCAAGTAAAGAAACGGTAATGATGCCATACTTACTATGATGCTTCTTATGATAAATAAAAATAGGGTATACCCATGATTAAAGGGCAACTAAAAATCTAGACAAAGTGCATAGAGAAGAAGTGCATGCTTGTGAAATTCTGTTATTGAACATGTAGATATTGCAGTGATTTAGTGTTATAACAGTGATTTAGTGTTCAGATATCTTTAAAATACAGCAACTTTTGCAGAAATAATATCTATGTTCAAGTTTCTGACAAAAGTATGAGGTGCATTGGCAATACTGCATGTTTTGGGGTTCAAACTATTATTTATGTGCTGGTTTTTGTTGGATTAAGGTCTTGCCATGTCCTCAAGTGTCAAACATTCCAAGTATTCAGGAGGAAAACTCTCCTTTGAGTCACACATACTGTAAAATCTGTAGGTGCTGAGTTCGTCCCACCATTATTGCTTAGTAAAAGCAATTCTATGATTTCAATAGATCTACTTTAGAATGATATCCTCTTGAGTTAGCAGGTAAATTTATCCACTATACATGTGAAAGTGGTCTATTTTTATTTTATTTTATTTGAGATGTGTTTGAATCAATGCAGAACTCTTCTGAAGGTAAAACAACTAGGGATATTCAGTTATCTGTTAAAGAAGTTCTAAGCTCAAAGAAAGGCACTTTATCTGTTAAAGAAGCTCCAAGCTTGAAGAAAGAAGCATCATGGAGAGATTCAGCAGCTGAATTTTCCAACAGTGATGATAATGAAGAAGATGAGGGCATGTTTGATGCACGAATGCGCCAGCAAATACTTCAAAAAAGAAAGGAGCTTGGGGATGTTCCACCAAAGCCAAAGCAAAATGGTACCATGACACTTTCCTGTACATTTTCATTTGGTGAATTTTGTTAACAACATTGAGCATGTCTATTTTCCTTGTTTCAAAACAATGTCCCTTTCTATTGTGATTTTTATTCTTTATTTTCAGCTGACTTAATATCACAATGGCAAAGCTGAAAACAGTGGCAGAGAAAGCCTTGCGAATTGTATAGGTTATCGCCATTTCAAAAGTGATTTCTCCTAAGTAACACTAGTCTTATGTTACCTCAAATACAAAGAAGTGTATAGGCACACACAGAGATATACAAACATATACACAAGAAGCTCACTTAGCTGATTGATACAGGCAATTATTAGAAGTTGTCAATAAGCAATTAGTAAACTAAATGCAAATATGCAACTTCTTGATGGAAAATGAAACATAAAATGGAATCGGCGAATGACTTTGACGCTTGATTTATCTCATAATGGGTTTTATTTATTTTATTATTATTTCAACTTTACTCGATGGAAGCCATTGCTAGAGAGGAAATTACAGTTTAGTTGATATCCCAAAGAAGGTCACTATGTTAACATCTTATTCGTTAATAAGTTATCAAAATAATTTTTTTATTCATCATTCTTTGCATGTCTAAATTAGAGTCATCGCATCCTAATACTACATCAAATGCCTGTATTTTTTTTTGGGTGTGCAGGGAGCTCTAGCTCAAAGGATCGTCAAGTCTCTGCAAGGTTAAATATGAATGATTTTCTTTTTTCACTTATGGAATTTTCACTATTTTTTTTGAGATCTCATCCTCAAAAGATTATTGTGATGTGCTCTTTCTTCACTTGGCATTTCAAATTTGCTTATAAACTATATCAGACATATTGTGGCTAGACTTTCCCTGGCCCTCTCCATCAGTGATGCTATACTATTTATCATGATTGACCATGAAATCTTACTAGAGGTTGTGATGGTGGATGGGAAAACTTTTAGTTTCATGAGAGGAAGTGGCTAAGATGTATGATTTAGAGTTTAGTTAAACTGCCAAGTACCCATGCCTACCAATAGAAAGGTGGTGATGTCTGCCACAAAACAATTATGTGGTATGAGGATCAGTGTGATTCATAAATGTTCAAAATAACTTCTGCTTGAATTGGGTTGGTGTGGTACATGTCTCCAGCATAAGTGTTTGTCATATATTTTTGTTTCTCTGTCATTATGATCAATAGGTTTTGTTGTTGGAGTATTTTTACCTGGTTAGTTGGTGAAATTGTTTCTTGTATTTGCAGAATTCTGAAACCAAGGTTAAATCGTGAAATTGAATTATAATTTTGTTCCTGCCAGATCCAATAGTGAAAGCTTCAATGATGACCAACCAAAGGTGGAAAAATTGTCAATGAAGAAAAAGGGAGTAGGATCAGAGGCCAGGGCTGTGCGTATGGCTAATGCAGATGCAGACTTACAGTTGTTGGGTGAAACTGAACGAGGAAGACTATTGCAGAAACAAAAGAAGCGCCGACTTCAAGGCCGCGAGGATGATGTATGTTATATGATTACAGTTTATCTGTGGTGTAACTCCCTTGTCTGATTTGTTCCCTTTATATCCTCTTTTTAGCTAGAAGAATTTTGAAGTGATTGATCTTTGTTTGGCCATTGAAATTTTAGTTGCTAGGGAATTTTGAAGGTCAGGAATGTGGTGCGAAGACACATGAGTGAGGACTGATGCATGTTAGCACTGGTGAATATAAGAACACAGATGGGAGAAGTGGATGAAAATATTGGTGAAACTTGGAAATTGATGAGGATTGCGTGAACATGTTTTTAATATTATAGGCAACTTAATATGTTTCTGTTAATTTTCTCTAAGATCATTTTTCTTATCATATTCCTTTACAGAATCAAAATTTTTGGACAATAATTGGTACCATTTCCCCCCTACATCACAGACACGATGAACAATAATTAGTCTAAACAAGGATGAATTATAGATCATGGAGCAAAAAATCTATGCATTTATTTGTTTCTTATTTATCTTCTCATTGTGTGCTTATATAAGCTGACCCCGTTTTTTTTCCACATGTAATACTTAGCTGTTTATTTTAATCCTTTTCTTCTGGCTAATTAGGTTTTAGCAAAACTCGAAAAGTTTAAAAAGGCCCTCTCTACAAAGGCTGATGCCGCAAAGAGCGAATCTGAAGATGCTGATAATGAAGATTTGTCTGACTGGAGAACTGTCCCCCTAACATTTGCACTTGAACGTGGCAAGGTAAGCTTCAGTATGAATTCTATTAATTTCTTCTTATGGTTTTGATAACCACATGACATGACATTATTATATGTTTTCATCATTTTTTGCACTTTAATGTTATAGTTAATTTATAGTGTTGCCAAATAAACATAAGGTTGAAATTGGTAAAAAATGCCCAGAGTGAAATTAAAGATGACTACCTTCACATGAACGGTAATTTTGAATTTGTAAGAGTGTTTTATCTTGTGCTTACATGTATGGTGCTGAAAATATTATATTCATTCTCAAAAGCATTCTGACTCAGTCTATGCCAGACAGTGAAGCCATAACAGAATGAACTGCTTACTGTTCATTTATTGCTTACTGAGTTTCAATTTTGTAAATTAGCATCAACTTACTTGAGTCATGTTATTCGGTATTTCCCCTTTCAACTTGTCATTGTCATTTCATTGAGTTACATTGGACAGTGCAAATCATGCTAAAAACATTAAATAGTTGATATTGGATCTTCTTAAACAAGAACCCTGAATTTCCCAGCATATGCAACATATAGGTTTATATATTCAAAGGTAAAAACCATGGTCATGACAGTAATTATAGAAATAGTATCACTCTTTGTTTTAAATATCTTAATCAATGTACTTACTCTTCTGCAATTGTAACAGGATGGTATGTCTCGCAAAGAGGATCCAAATGACTATGTTGTGCATGACCCTCTTTTGGAGAAAGGGAAAGAGAAATTTAACCGGATGCAAGCCAAGCAAAAGAGACGAGAACGAGAATGGGCTGGAAAATCTCTTGCTTAGACTCTAATATGAAATATGCAACATGAGTTGGTTAACTTGCCTCCTTATATTTGCTCATAGTTGGCTACAGATAATTCATTATTTCTGGCCAAAGTCACAAGAAACTATGGAAAATGGTTCTTGGAGGTGCATTGTTGACCTCCAATTTGTTGTGAAGGTTCACTTGATGAGACCACCGTTTTTACCTGGAAACGATGCTACTGAGCAGCTGCCTCATGCTATAATCTTCGGTACTTGCTCTTTTAAAATGCATTTTCCTGCCTTTTTCCTAACTTAAACCTGTCAAATTAACTTTGGTAACAGTACTAACTGTTGTACATCTGCTAAATATGTGTGATTATTAGATTGAATTTGAAAACAATTACTTGTCTGAACAATCAGTAATTTGGTCAATTGTTGCAAATGTTTTTTTTTTATATATATATATATATATAAACCAACTCCACTAATAAAATCCTTGAATTTTTCAAATGTTTGACAATGGAATGATGGACGAGGCTTTTTTTTTTTTGTTTTCCTGATTTACCTTTGGGAATAGGAATATAGAGTCATGATAGTTTAGACTTGTTGAATGGCCAAAAGCGCACATTGTTGTTGTGGAAGAACATATCGCTTCGTTAGACCTGATCTTGAGTTTTGAGGATTGGCCATATTGCTCATCCCGTCAGATTCAAACAGGTGGTGGCACACGTAAAAGAAGTGCTTCCATGTACTCGAATTTAATTTGAAGCTAGTATTATTATCTTTCCCTGGAAAGTCTTTCAAAAATCAAGTTCATCTAGTTGTTCACTGTTCAATAATTTTAGCAAGACTGCTGAAGGTCAAGAAAAGATTGGTTGCTGTTAACTTTATCGTTTTGAACTTAGCAACTTTAGTAAAAGGAAAAATGACCATCCTTACTATTATTATTTGCCCGTTGCTTGTGGTTTGGTAAAAAATAGCGGGTAATGTTGAATTTGTAAGCGTGTTTTATCTTGTGCTTCCATGCATGGTCCCGAAAATATTATATTCATTCTCAAAAGCATTCTGACTCGGTCTATGCCAGACAGTGAAGCCATAACAGAAAGGACTGCTTACTGTTCATTTGTTAATTAGTGAGTTTCAATCTTGTAAATTAGCATCAACTCACTTGAGTCATTTTATTTGGTATTTTCCCGTTCTACTTGTCATTGTCATTTCATTGGGTCACAAATATAATTAAAAAAGGGAAGGCAGTAAATCTTGCTGACTCTGAGGACTAAATTGTTCCATTGTTTTATATGGATACTGGAATAATCTTATACGAGATCCGCTTAGCTTATCGATCGCCAAGCCTAATTCTGTTTTTTTAATTATTATTATTATCATTATTATTATTATTTTAAGAAATTTCAGTGCTAGTTTAGTTTAATATTTAATATTCACAGCCAAATCGAACATGATTCTTGCAGCTTTGCTAGAAGTTACTTAATGAAGAGAGATCCAAAGCCATGCCATTTTTATGTGCTTGATTTTGGATTACTTTTTTTTCTCTGTAGCCTGGGCGTACATTTTTTTTTACTGGTAAAAAAAAAAAAATATTTGTGTTAATGTTGACCTGATTGACAAAATAAAATTGATACATGGACCAATTTAAAAAAAAATCATGAAACCTAAAAACAAATTGAAAAAAAAGAGGAAATGAAGTTAAGATTCTAGTTAATCAAATGGAAAAGAATAAAAGTAAAAGAAAAAATAAAGTGACCTAGATCAACTTGATTAATGCAAGCAAGTCATGAGACTAACATAAGTAATTATAAATCAAATAAAAAAAAAGCTAAAGTTGAATTCTATACAAATCCAACGTAGAAGGATGAATTTAAAAAGATGATCAATTAAAAAAAAATGAAACAAACAAACCAATCTTGTGATTCAATCATGCAAATGAGATAATCGAATAGAAGGTAAACGGAGAAACATCATGCCACTCAATTTCAAAACAACTTAATGCTAAAGGATGAAGCACAAAAAATGTTAAATTTTAAAAGACCGAACCTAAAAAAATCAAGTCAACCTACAAAACTTGCAATCCAAGCGATGAGATCAAGATAGACAAATATAAAGAAAATTAGAGAAAATCATGAAAACCTAATATCAAAAAACCTCAACCTTGAAGGATGGAGCCTAAAAAAAAAATCAATTCCCAACCAGTATAATGTTGAAGGATGTGTTATAACCCATTTCTAGGTTATTCCTTAATTTTTTTAAAAAAATAAATAAAATAAAATAAAATAACAATAGCAAGAAGATTGGTATTTTGGTAAAAACAAGTTAGTAGAATTTCAAATGTAGAAAAAAATCAAGCTGTAATTTTGGATGGAATCGAGAGCATACTTGTACTCCATTATACCCGGAACTAAAAAGACAATGCAAATTCAAGGTCAAGTTACATGATTATTGAACGAATCTGTATAAAAATTAAGCCTAAGAATATAATTAGATTTTTAATAAGCTAATTTGATTTAATCATTGACCAAATTAAAATTTAATTATATTTAATAATTAATTTGGGTCTAATTGAAGGATTTAATTAGATGTAAGGACTTAATTATATTTTAAATGAGTCAAATTAATTTTATTAAGGGCTTAATTGATGAAAAATTAAGTTTGGAAGCCTAATTTGGGCTTAATTGTGAAAATTGAAATTTTTGGAGATCAAGTTTGATTTTTACCAAGTTAATTCATTCAAATTATGGGTATAACTGCAACAAAATCAAAGTTTTCAGGTCAATTAAGGGTTAAATTAAAAAAATTCATAGCCAAAGATCATTTTGCAGAAGATGCCGACCTATGATAACTCAATTTATTGAAATCAGGGGTGAAATTGAAGAAAATTAAAAGTTTAATGGTCAATTGAAGGTCAAATTGTACAAATTCAAGAACAAGGACCAAAATAAAAAAGACATTGAAATCTAGAGCTGACATTAAACTTCACCAGGTGAAAATTGCATAAAATTGAAAGTTTAAGGCTAATTAAGGGTGCAATTGAAAGAAATTAAAAGATGAAGGACCAAATCAAACTTTGGCCAAATTCCTAAATTTAAACCCTAAATCCTTAAAACGAAAATGTTTTGAATAGTAAGAAAAAAGGACCAGACGACGCGTCGTGGCCTTTTATTTTTCCAGGAAAAGCTACTTGAGCTTTATCTCTCCACCAAATTTGACAAAAGTTGCATACAAAATGATGGACCTAACATCTGACTACACATTAGTGTGGTCATTTCTAGCCAATTAACGCTACAACGATTATGACACCGCTTTAAAATGGCTAACCTAACCAGCCCTTTTGCAATAACTTTAGTAGTTTATGATGGCTACTTTGAGCCAACAGTTGAGATTTTAATTAAGGGCCAAGATTTGACACAATTATAGATTTGAGCCAAGATTTTATGGCATGAAGAGGAAGAATATTGGGGTAAAAATTGAAAAAATAGCCTTCCCCTTAGTTTTTTCTGCCATTATCATCTTCCCCTTTTTTCCCCCACCGTGTTCCCAAATGCCATCACCTCAACACCGCCATGACTAGGTGTAACCAACTTCCTCCACTAACCCATCCTTTCACCTACGACAAGGGTAGCTGCCACAAACTTATTTCCCTCCGCCACAAGTTTTCTCCCAACAGCCAACGCTAGCATCAGTCGCAAGCGTCTCCACCCATAACTCCACCACCAGTCGACAACAAGAGCAACCAGACACTCCCTCTATGCCAGGTAATCCACTCCTCTTTTCTTCTCCATCTTCTTCCCCTTGAAGGTTCGACTCCTGCATGCAGAATGAGAATTTGTTCTGTATGCAAGGAATGAATTATAATTAATATAGTTGTTAGGCATGAAAACAACCATGTTGGCCTGGCCTGGACCCATTTCAGCCCAGCCTAGATGGATGGGCAAGGTCCAGCCCACCAATAAAAAAAGAAGGGTCTATTGGGTTGCTAGTCAGCCCAACCCGATTGGGTCGGGTTGGACCTGTTTTGGCCAAGCCCTCTCGGCTGGGCCAGGTCCAACCCAATTTATAACAACAACAACAACAACAATAATAATATAGTATTATATAATATTATATATACAAAAACAAAAAAAATCCAAAAAAATTCCAAGGGTTATTTAAAAAACAATTATGATTTTCATGCATATTTTTCCAATAATTTTACATAATATCGAGCTGTATATTTATATTGTAAGATATAAATCCGGTATTAAAATACCTAGTTTTCTTCAGAACCTGTCTATTTTTTTAAAAAATAAAACATTTTTAAAATTAATTTCCTCTTAAAAAACAAAAAAAATATTTTGTTTTCATGCATATTACCAAATCCTAAAAGTTTTCTAACTACATATTTTATAAAAAAAACAAAAATACATTGTTCTCATGTTTTGAAATGAAAAAAAAAAGGATATCGTAACTAGTTTATGATTATCCGTTAGGATTTGATTAAAATGTCAAAAACCCTTAACCAATCACTTTGTTCATTTTGTATTAGGGTTTAACAATAGACTTTAATATTTGAAGATGTAAAATTACTCAGTAGAGTATACTCTTAGGTTTTAAAGATACAAAGGAATAAATGTGATGCTATAATTTGGACTTTAGAATGACTACGATTTCATCCAATAAGGTAGAGACTCTCACAAAAGAGATTTATCTTGAACCTTAGAAGAGACCAACAAATAAAAACTTGACCTAGGAAAACAATTAAACAACAATGCAGTTACCTTAGGCATGGTGCACTAAGGGTGATGCATCTTCCCCTTGTACAACCATACCCATACTCTCATAGGCCATAGGTTTTCTAGTAACCATAATACTAGGTGGCGACTCCTGAATCTTATAATCATAATTTTATGATTATACCTAGACCCTTTACTTCTCCAACACCTTTTAGGAGGCATTTTAGCATGTGCTGTCCGATGTCGTTCTGTGATAGGATGACAACTCCACTGGGGAATACCTTATCTAGTGGGACTAAACTTTACTTGTTTGATTGTTCATTAGTTTTGGTCCATTTAATTTTAGCATGTATCTTCACTGCTTTAGCATTTTCACTTCTTGTTCATGCATAAGTATATTAGGTATGGATTAATTTTCTCATGCATTTTAATTTCATAATTGTAGGTTAGCTGGGGAGTAGCGGTCCTCCTCATGACTTTTAGTCAGGGTTCAGATTCGTGAAATATCTAACTATGAGTTGAGTGTTTATTCGGTAATAGCAGTCACATCATGCCCCAACCGCTCCTTGTAAACCCCTATACTACCTTCACATAAGGTGGTCATTAAGTAGTTCATAGACTCTTTTGAAACCAAGTAAAAAGTCTACCCGTCATGTAATGGCCTAAAACCTGCCATTAGGGTATGGATTCCTTAAAAACTCATTTTGCATAAAGATGAACCTTAATAATCCTGAACTCTGTAGGATTTTCTGACCTAAAACCAAGACTTTTCTAAAAAGAGTTTGAGATGATCAGACTACGGGTTTTCACCATCCATACCCAATGTGCATTTGCATCCATACACATACATCCATTCATTATAAATAACATACATGCATGTACTAGGTTGAAATATAGGTCCCTAAAGAGTCTACAACACCCGACTTAAACTGAGAAATATGGAAAATGAAGAGTGTGCTCACTGTGATGCTCATTTCTAAGAAGAGTTAGAGTCTTTAAAATTTAGTGTGGTTTGCCTTACTAACTTACTCGAGCAAGCACTTAGAAATGTCTCTGGTGAAGGACTTTCCAACTAACCTATCACTTTTGTTTAGATCCCAACAACAACTTAACCTAAAGAAAGAATGGGTGTATGTAAGGCCTAACCCACTCCCCTTTGCAGAATATTGTTCACTATGACTTAACCCAACCTGACTTCCACGCCTCATGATTGGCAGCCCACAAGCCCCAAAACGCGTCTTATAAGGTTAGGTACCAACTGCCTTAATATGGCCCGGCTCTAAACACTTTTCTTTCAATGTGGGATGTTACAATCCCTCCACTTTAAGAATGAGTTGTCCTCAACTCTGATACCATATGTAAAGCCCTCATAAATTTTCAGTGCAATCCGACGGTTGGATTGAACTTTATACTTAATAGTGCTAAATTGGTCAGTAGGTGATTTTTATGCAAGAAATATCCAAATTTTCTTGTTTAACCCTTTTATAAAACATATACATTAATCCTCTAAACCCTAGGGGTAATTTTGTCATTTATACATAAACCCCTTGACACGACTAAAAGCTTGATGTCTTCTCCCAAGTGCAGGAGCGTCGAAGTAATAAATAACCCGGCAAGACCGGGGTCGAACCACAGAGAGGTTACTTGTATAAATTATCAATAACAACGCAACAATAACAATAATAACGATAATAATAACAAAAGTAGTACTAGTAATAGTAATAATAATAATAATACTCAGTACGTGGCGTTGTTATACCTGAGAATGATCTAAAAGATCGGGTCACAGGTTTCTAGCCTATATACTGAGTTTATGAACAGATAATAATAATAATAATAATAACAACAACAACAACAATAATAATAAAGAAGAGAAGGAATAAATTAATGAGAACTTTGAGTTGAAAGATTAATGTAAGGATTAAACAATAAATGTCAAGGTTAGAGGATCCACTAATGGTACTTCAAACAAGTATAATATAAACTCTTATTACTCAATTGGAAACCACACATAAAGGAGGTTCCAATCAGATTATAAATTGTTAACATGATTACATTAGTTATCTTATTCGAATAAAGCTAATACTTGTAAATGTTGGCAGGCATTCATGATTATAACTTATGTTAACAACAAATCAAGTTCCTTTCATAGCTCAGGTGTCGGTTATACCATACAGTATGGGCTATGAAAGTGCCAAGTATTTGTTGTACCAAGTGTTATACAACATAAATCTAGATTAACCATTTAACAAGCAAAGTATTAAAAGTGAACAAGATAACAAATATAAAACATGTTAGTATCCAACGTTAAGGTCCATGTTAAGTTTATATTATACTTATTCTTACACCATTAGTGTACCCTTTTCACCTTGACATAATTAACTTAGCTAAACATAATGAAAGAAAGAAACATAAATGAACAAGATAAGAACATAAATGAGAAAGAAGTTAACTAAGTAAAGGAAAGGAAATGAAGTGCATAAACTTGATATTAATGAAAGCAAAATATAAGCAATACAAAGAGAGAAAGCAAGAGCATGATCTTGATCTGAAAACCAAGATGCCTCAATACATGGTAAGTGCCTCTTTTTATAGGCCAAAATTTGGAACTATTGATTTGTTAATTAATTGATGAGTGGGTGGCAACTTTGTGTGTGATTCCATATTTCTTCATTAAAGAAGCAAATGGCTTGTTGCAGAAATGTGTTCCACCATCACTTATTATGGCTCGAGGGATTCCAAATCGACTCAAAATATTGTCTTTCAAAAACTTTATCACTGTTTTGTGATCATTGTTTCGACTTGGAATTGCCTCTATCCATTTTGAAACATAATCTACTGCGACTAATATGTACATGAAACCAAATGATGGAGGAAATGGACCCATGAAATCTATACCCCAACAGTCATAGATCTCAATGACAAGAATAGGATTTAAAGGCATCATGTGATGTTTTGAAATAGATCCCAACTTTTGACAATTTTCACAAGTCTTGCAGAATGCATGTGAGTCTTTGAACATGGTGGGCCAATAAAATCCACTTTGTAAGATTTTTGCAGTTGTCTTTCTTGATGAGAAATGACCCCCACATGCCTTAGAATGACAAAAATTAATGACACTACTTACCTCATTGTCAGGACTGCATCTTCGAAATATTTGATCAGGACAATATTTGAATAAATAAGGGTCATCCCAATAAAAGTTCTTCACTTCGTTCAAGAACTTTCTTTTGTTTGGGTACTCCAATGAGTTGGCAATTGTCCTGAAACAAGAAAATTAACAATATTAGCAAACCAAGGCATCGTAGAAACGGAAAATAAAGATTCATCGGGAAAGTAGTCATCGATTGGTGTGATGTCAGATTTCGAATCTGTTGTCAATCTTGACAAATGATCTGCAACAACATTTTCGGTGCCTTTCTTGTCTTTGATTGTGATATCAAATTCTTGAAGTAACAAAATCCGCCGCACCAATCTAGCCTTAGAATCTTTCTTAGAAAGAAGATATTTCAATGTTGCATGATCACTAAAAACAACAACAAGTGAGCCAACAAGATAAGATCTGAATTTATCACAAGCAAATACTACTGCAAATAATTCTTTTTCAGTGGTGGTGTAATTCATTTGAGCACTATTTAAAGTTTTACTTGCATACGAAATCACATAAAGCTTCTTATCTTTTCTTTGTCCCAAGACAGCACCCACGACATAATCACTAGCGTCACACATTATTTTAAAAGGTAATGACCAATCAGGAGGTTGAATGACAGGAGCAGAAGTAAGCACGTTTTTAAGTTTAACAAAGGCTTCTTCACAATGTTCAGTCCATTCAAAAATATTATCCTTTGTTAGAAGGTTACTCAAGGGTTTAGATATTACACTAAAATCTTTGATGAATCTTCTGTAAAAACCAGCATGTCC
This sequence comes from Populus alba x Populus x berolinensis, assembly GCA_029228515.1. NCBI lineage: Eukaryota > Viridiplantae > Streptophyta > Magnoliopsida > Malpighiales > Salicaceae > Populus > Populus alba x Populus x berolinensis. The sequence continues at coordinate 16,074,946 of CM055363.1, forward strand.
TAAGAATGATCTAACATCTTTAACAGATTTTGGTGTTGGTAAGTTGGCAATTAACTCGATTTTAGATTTGTCAACCTCAATTCCTTTCGATGAAACAATGTGACCAAGTACAATGCCGTTTGTTACCATAAAGTGACATTTTTCCCAATTTAGTACAAGATTCTTTTCTTCACACCTGCTCAAAACCTTTTCTAAGTTAGTCAAACAATCATCAAATGAATCACCAAAAACAGAAAAATCATCCATAAAAATTTCAAGAAAACGTTCAACCATATCACTAAATATGCTAAGCATGCATCTTTGAAACGTGGCTGGTGCATTACATAATCCAAAATGCATTCTTCGATATGCAAAAGTACCAAATGGACATGTGAAAGTAGTCTTCTCTTGATCTTCCAATGCAATTTCAATTTGATTGTAACCTGAATAGCCATCTCGGAAACAATAAAATTCATGACCTGCAACTCTTTCTAGGATTTGATCCATGAAAGGTAAAGGGAAATGATCTTTTCTAGTCATAGAATTAAGTTTCCTATAGTCAATGCACATGCGTCAACCAGTAACAGTCCTAGTTGGAATTAACTCATTTTTCTCATTCGTTATCACAGTGACTCCAGACTTTTTGGGTACAACTTGGGTAGGACTTACCCATTTGCTGTCAGAAATAGGATAAATGATTCCATTATCTATAAGCTTAATGACTTCATTTTTCACTACTTCTTTCATATTAGGATTAAGCCTTCGTTGCATTTCTCTAGAGGGTTTAGCATTTTCCTCCAAATAAATCCTGTGTGTGCAAATCAAAGGGCTAATTCCTTTTATGTCAGCTATGGTCCAACCTAATGCATTTTTATGCATTTTCAGAGTCTGTAATAACTTACCTTCTTGATGTGCATTAAGTTTGGAAGAGATTATTACCGGAAAAGTTTCATTTTCTCCCAAAAATGAGTATTTGAGATTAAATGGTAACGACTTCAATTCAGGTTTTGGTGGTTGAACACTTGAAGGTATGAGCTCAATTGATCGTGGTGGCAATTCTTCAATTTGTGGTCTCCAATTGCATGCCTTTGATTCCTGAAAGTAGACCATTTGCAAATCATCAGATTCATCAATCTCAGTTTCACAAGAAGTGGTTTGAAATTGATCATGAACTAATTTTTCAATAAAGTCCACTTCCTGTAAATCATTATCATCTCCAGGTTGCTTGTAAATGTTGAAAATATTCATCTCCAATGTCATGTTTCCAAATGATAGCTTCATCAGTCCATTCCTACAATTAATCAATGCATTAGAAGTGGCAAGAAATGGACGTCCTAAAATGACAGGAATTGAATTACATGCTTCAACAGGTTGTGTATCCAAGACAACAAAATCTACAGGGTAAATGAATTTATCAACTTGTACTAACACATCCTCAACTATTCCTCTAGGCACTTTTATAGATCTATCGGCAAGTAAAAGAGTTATAGAGGTTGGTTTTAACTCACCTAGATTGAGACTTTGAAAGACTGAATATGAAAGTAAATTCACACTAGCTCCAAGATCAAGTAAGGCTCTTTCAATTTTATGTTCTCCAATAAAGCAAGAAATTGTAGGACAACCAGGGTCTTTATATTTCAAAGCATTATTGTTTTGAAGAATGGCACTTACTTGTTCGGCTAAAAAGGCTTTCTTTTTCACATTCAGTTTTCTCTTCACAGTGCATAGATCTTTCAAAAATTTAGCATAGGAAGGAACCTGTTTAATAGCATCCAACAAAGGTATATTGATCCTTACCTGTTTGAAAGTTTCAAAGATTTCAGAGTTGTGATTGACTTTCCTTTGTTTGGTCATGGCATGAGGAAATGGAAGTGCTGGCGGGGAATTAACCTTCTCTTTGCAATGTTCAGGTTCAACCCCTTCCTTACCCTCAGAGATAGACTGATCATCTTTCTCACAAGGTTCAAGAATGGGTTTTTCAATAACCTTACCACTACGAAGAGTGATGACTGATTTGACTTGATCCATGTGTTGGCTTCCAGAACTACTCGCATTTGCATTGTATTGCCCCTTTGGATTTTGTTGTGGTTGAGATGGAAACTTACCTTTCTCTTGGAAACTGAGAGCAGATGTTAACTTTGCAAGAGCATCTTTAAAATCTGTCATGCTTTGAGCAAGTTGAGTGTTGATTGTCTCCTGCTTTTCAATGAATGCATGCAATGTTTCCTCAAGATTTCTTCTAGGAGGTGGAGCATAAGGAGGTGCATATCCATGAGAATTATGGTGTGCTTGAAACGGTGGTTGTGAAGTTTGTGCATTGTTGCTATCACTCTTCCAACTAAAATTTGGGTGATTTCTCCAACCAGGGTTATACGTTTGGGAGTATGGGTTATGGTTCGGTCTTTGGAAACTGTTTAAAGCATGGGCTTGTTCATGGAGGCATTCCTTAAAAGAAGGCAAAGTTGGACAATCATTTGTTGAGTGTTCCTTGGTTTCACATATTTGACACACAATGTCTTGAACATATTTTAATTGACCACTCTTTTTCAATTCAAGTGCTTCGACTTTTCTAGCTAAAGATGCAAACTTGGCTTGGAGGTCATGATCTTCCCTAAGGTTGTGCATACCTCCACTAGATGTATGAGGTTGAGTTTTACTTGGTGCCTCATAAGTACCTGTGATGTCCCAATTTTGAGCATTTTCGGCTAGCAAGTCTAGGTACTCCATTGCTTCATTAGGGTCTTTATCTTCGAAAGTTCCATTGCACATCAATTCACCCATTTGCCTATCCTAGGTGTTAAACCTTCATAAAAATATGAAACCAATCTCCATGTTTCAAAACCATGATGTGGGCAAGTATTAAGCAAATCTCGATACCTATCCCAACATTGGTAAAATGTTTCTCCTGGCTTTTGAGTGAAAGTGATAATTTGTCTTTTGAAAGAGTTTGTTCTGTGAGATGGAAAAAACTTCTTTAAAAATTGTTGTTGCATTTCATCCCAAGCACGAATGGATCCTGGTCTCAAATTTTGTAGCCATGTTTTAGCTTTATCTTTTAATGAAAAAGGAAAAAGCTTTAATCGAATGGTGTTCATGCTACAATTTGAGTCATTATATGTATTACAGACCTCCTCAAATTCCCTTAAATGCAAGTATGGATTTTCTAAGTCTAAGCCATGAAAAGATGGTAAAAGTTGAATAATGCCTGGCTTAAAATTAAAATGAGATGCATCAGGAGGGAAAACTATGCATGAGGGTGCACTTGTTCTTGTGGGATTCATGTGGTCTCTAAGTGTTCTCATACGGTTATTCTCATTATTCTCATTATGAAGCGATTGATTATCTTCTTCGGCCATATTTTCTGAAAATGATGAGGATACCCTACAAAGTCGACCACTTAATGTACGTGACCAAACTCGCATGCACGTGTAAAAAGAGAATAAAAGGAAGAAAAGAAAAATAGAAGAAAAAGAAACAAAACAAAACAAATAAAACAAAAGTTAGATAAAATGAAAAGTAAAAAGAGAAAATAAATTAAATATTATAATTTAAACAAGAATTTACCTCCCCGACAACGACGCCAAAAACTTGACACGACCAAAAGCTTGATGTCTTCTCCCAAGTGCATGAGCATCGAAGTAATAAATAATTCGGCAAGACCGGGGTCGAACCACAGAGAGGTTAATTGTATAAATTATAAATAACAACGCAACAATAACAATAATAATGATAATAATAACAAAAGTAGTACTAGTAATAGTAATAATAATAATAATAATAATACTCAGTACGTGGCGTTGTTATACCTGAGAATGATCTAAAAGATCGGGTCACAGGTTTCTAGCCTATATACTGAGTTTATGAACAGATAATAATAATAATAATAATAATAATAATAATAATAACAACAACAAGGAAGAAATTAATGAGAACTTTGAGTTGAAAGATTAATGTAAGGATTAAACAATAAATGTCAAGGTTAGAGGATCCACTAATGGTACTTCAAACAAGTATACTATAAACTCTTATTACTCAATTGGAAACCACATATAAAGGAGGTTCCAATCAGATTATAAATTGTTAACATGATTACATTAGTTATCTTATTCGAATAAAGCTAATACTTGTAAATGTTGGCAGACATTCATGATTATAACTTATGTTAACAACAAATCAAGTTCCTTTCATAGCTCAGGTGTCGGTTATACCATACAGTATGGGCTATGAAAGTGCCAAGTATTTGTTGTACCAAGTGTTATACAACATAAATCTAGATTAACCATTTAACAAGCAAAGTATTAAAAGTGAACAAGATAACAAATATAAAACATGTTAGTATCCAACGTTAAGGTCCATGTTAAGTTTATATTATACTTATTCTTACACCATTAGTGTACCCTTTTCACCTTGACATAATTAACTTAGCTAAACATAATGAAAGAAAGAAACATAAATGAACAAGATAAGAACATAAATGAGAAAGAAGTTAACTAAGTAAAGGAAAGGAAATGAAGTGCATAAACTTGATATTAATGAAAGAAAAATATAAGCAATACAAAGAGAGAAAGCAAGAGCATGATCTTGATCTGAAAACCAAGATGCTTCAGTACATGGTAAGTGCCTCCTTTTATAGGCCAAAATTTGGAACTATTGATTTGTTAATTAATTGATGAGTGGGTGGCCACATCTTGACTTGGTGACAATCCTTATCTTCTTGTCTGAATAAGATGTCATTGCTAACATCATAATTTGCCCAGAATCCTCAAGAATGTTCTAGGAAATGGTCTCAGCTTTCCAACAAAAAAAAGATGAGGTCATTTGGACTTCTAGAACTCAAGATATGGGTTGAACACTAAATAGTGTCTGGGCTGCAGGACAGCTTCAGACTTCTTCGTTGTTCCTTCAGTTTGGACTTCAAAACGGCCTTTTTAAATCTTGGGCTCCCATGAAAGTTGTAGGCCTTTGTCTTACCTTTCCATCCATATAAAATGGACCTAAATCCGAGATCTAGAGCTCCAGATATGATCCAATTACCGAGCAATGTTCCGGTTTGGACTGCACCGCCATCTCTTTTCTAAGTTTGGCCATCTCTTTCTCCTTTCACTTTCAATACTTAAACTCATCAATAAATCCTTTTATTTATGTGATAGGCTTGCATTTAAGATGAGCATTTACCATAAATTAAGGTATCTTATAGTATCAAACTTGTTATTATAAAACATGTTTTAGTTAAGGAGTTATTGATACTTCAAGTGCAAAATGATGATATAAAACCTTGATAAACATGCACTTTTATGTTCTAATCACCCCTAACCTTCTGTTATTTGAACATTGACCCCTCTTAGTCTTATGTATTTGTTTTGTCCCTATAAAATTTTTTTTTTCCTAACAATTTAGCACTATATTCACTTTTCATTTCATTAATTTCACCATTTTTATCTTGATTTAGGTTTCTTTAATTTAATTTAACCTATTTTACTATCGATTAAATTTCTCATATTTTAGTAACCTAGAAAAATTATAACCGAGGGTTTACATTCCTCCATCCTTATAAAATTTCATCCTCGAAATTTAAGATTCATACCTATTTGTGAAACAATTTTTGGATTCTTTTTCATCATTTTGGACACCCATATCCACGTTTCTTTTGCAATTTAAGAACTCTTTCGTAATTTTTTTTTCTACAGGAACTGTCTTATTCCCTAATTCCTTTACATGTCGATCAAAATCCTCATTGGTGGCACATCCACAGTCAAATCATCTCAGATCTTAATAGGAACTTATGGCGACACCTTTGTGGAATCTAACTCGAATTCCACCCCAATCCTAATATATTAATCTTACATGCCTTCTATATTCAGGAAAATTAAACCGTCAATCTAATTATTATTATTATTGTAAAAGTTTTGGCCATATATATAGAAATTCAAAGCAACCCATTTTCAACCTTTCAAATCAATCTCCACACATGTTCATCAAATTCCCACACTAGCTTTTAGCAAATCATTTTGGTTACCAATTCATCTACTCTATATAATCATTGGTCAAGTCATTCAATCACTACTTCAATCACTAACTAACTTATCTCTCCCAAGTATGTATCCACCTCATGCACATAATTTGCATTTAATTATTCCTTACTTAATTATTTTACATTTCAAAGATATATCAATAATGGTTCAACTATCACCATTCAACATATCTTTATTCATTCATTTAACAACGAACACACATTCTATTTTAAACCGTCGTTCCTTAAAGGATATGTGTGTGTGTGTGTGTGAATTCATTTTCTCAAAACATAACAATGATTCCATACATCATTAATCAATTTACAATGAAATTTACACATTAATTTCATCATCATTTCATATAATTTATATAAATTCCAATACATAACTTCAACTCAAAATGTAAACTGTAACATCTCCCATTTCTTCCCAACATAAAGGGGTATGACACTTTTAGTCATACAATGCTTCAAAAAAGTCATTCCTATATTCCTAATAACTATTGTTATACATGAATTCCACTAGAGGCAAGTATTCTTCCTAACTCCCTTCAAAGTCTATTATACATGTCGTCAACAAATCCTCTAAAGTCTGAATGGTTCTCTCGGTTAGTAAGTCTGTTTGTGGGTGGAATGTAGTGCTTAACTTCAATTCCATCCCCATAGCATTTTGAATTATTGGCCATAATCTAGATGTGAACCTTGGGTCACGGTCAAACATAATAGATATTGACACTCCATGCAACCTTACAACCTTTTTAACATACAATTTGACCAATTTATCTATTGGGTCAACCATCCTTAGTGGTAGAAAAAAGGGCTAACTTAGTTAAACGGTCCACAATCACCCAAATTGCATCATTCCACTTTTTTTCCTTGTCAACCTTTACGGTTTCACCTTTACATTGTAAAGAACTAGTTTAAACTGTTCCATTATGTGTTGTCTAGCAGCAACCCTTTATATGGAATCCCACCATTAAAACTATTACCTTCTGCATACAATTATATTAGCAAAATTCAGCCACCATTCTCACTCCATCATGATGTTGTTAAAACCATAAATCATACATCATTAAGCTATCCATCATGATGTTTGTTTGTCCGTAACTTATTTATCAAAATAACTACTTCGTCTCCCCCTTTAAGGCCTTCATCTTAGTTCTCATTCCTGGGATTCTAAACTATATTCACCACCCTTGGTTCTTCAGACTTGTATAAATTTTAAATTTGTCTATGCTCCCTTCACTTTCATTGTACTATGATTTTTTTTTGTTCTATTTGTATGGATTATCTTAAACCACTCTCATTACGTGACTTCTAAGCGCACTCCATCATCCTTATTGATCATATTACAAGATGTGTATCATCTTATACTACAAACGTAACATCCCTTTTTATGCACAACTTTCATTTATCCCAAACATTCTCGGTAGGAATACTATTTGGTATAGTACTTCATGTGATAGTTTGCTGAAAATGGTTCAACCATCATCATTTTTTTGTAATAAAATATTCAAAACAAGTACAAAATGAGCATTTCGTTGCAATTCATGTGCAGAACCCCATTTCACCACTTCCTCCTTTTATTTCCTATTTAACCGGATTTTCCATTTAAGAAAATCATACATAATCCCTTACATTTTCTTATCAACTTTCTACACATTTACTTGAGTCTACAAACATATTAAACCTTTTCAAAACACAACTTCCAGAATTCTCCGTACTATAGATAGTTAGCTTCCATACATTTCTACATTTGCTAGCTAATTTCTACAAATTCAAAAGAATCAAGGGCAAAGACAATTTTCCCATTGTCTTGGAACCATTTTGAAAAAGATTATGTGCTTTCTCCTCCCCCTTTTCTGCACTTTCTAAGGTGAACTGATTAGTACTTAAAAGTACATTTTTATCAAGGTTTTATATCATCATTTTGCACTTGAAGTATCAATAACTCCTTAACTAAAACATGTTTTATAATAACATACCTAATAATATAAGATACCTTTGATTTATGGTAAATGTTCATCTTAAATGCAGGCCTATCACATAAATGAAAGGATTAATTGATGAGTTTAAGTATTGAAATTGAAAGGACAAAGAGAGGGCCAAACTTAGAAAAAAGATGTTGGTGTAGTCCAAACTAGAACACTATTCGGTAATGGGATCATATCTCGAGTTCTAGATGTCCAAATGACCTTAAATTTTTGAAAAAATTTGGTAAGACATACGCCTATAACTTTCATGTGGAGTCCAAGATTTAAAAAGGCCGTTTTCAAGTCCAAATTATAGTAACAACAGAGAAGTCCGAATCTATCCTATAGCCCAGATATTGTTCAGTGTTCAGCCTATATCTTGGGTTCTAGAAGTCTAAATGACCTAAATTTTTTTTCCTGGAATGATAAGACAATTTCCTATAACTTTCATGAGTACAGGTGGTTCCAATTTTGATGCTAGCAGAAACGTTTTATTCAAAGAAGATAAGGATTTTCACCAAGTCAAGAGTTGACCAACCACTCAACAATTAGTCATCAAATCAATAGTTTCAAATTTTGGCCTATAAAAGGAGGCATTTGCCATGCATTTAAGGGCTTGGTTGTTCAAATCAAGAACTTGCTCTTGCTATCTCTCTCTCTCTCTCTTTTTTTTTTTTTGTAATTCATAAGTTTTGCTTTCATTAATATCTTGTTTATGCTTTTCATTTCCTTTCCTTTACTTAGTTAACTTGTATCTTATTTATGTTCTTATTTTGTTTATTTACATTTCTCTTCTTCATTATGTTTAGCTAAGTTTATTATGTCAAGGTGAAAAGGTTACACTAATGGTGTAAGAATAAGTATGGTGTAAACTCAACATGGACCTTAATGTTTAATATTAACATGTCTTATCTTTTTATCTTACTAATTCTTAATACCTTGCTTGTTAAATGGTTAATCTAGATTTGTGTTGTATAACACTTGGTACAACAAATGCTTGGTACTCTCATAGCCCAACCGTATGGTATTACCTACACATGCACCATGAAAGGAACTTGATTTGTTGTTAACATAAGTTAGCATAATTTATTCCTGATAATATTTAAAAGTTTGGTGTCACGTAAATAAGATAATTAATATGATCATGTTAACAATTTATAATGAGCTATTAATGACAAATAATCCAATTGGAACCTTGTGGTAAGGTTATTGAAAAACCCACTTTTGAACCTTGTGAGAAAGATGATGAGTTAATCTCTGAGGGTAAGGAAGGGGTTGAATCTGAACATTGCAAAGAAAAGACTGATTCCCTGTCAGCACTTCAATTTCCTTATACCATGACCAAACAAAGGAAAGTCAATCACAAGTCTGAAAATCCTTGAAACTTTCAAACAGGTAAGGATCAATATACCTTTGTTGGATGCTATTAAACATGTACCTTCCTATGCTAAAATTTTGAAAGATCTATGCACTGTGAAGAGAAAACTGAATGTGAAAAAGAAAGCATTTTTAGCTGAACAAGTAAGTGCTATTCTTCAGAACAATAATGCTTTGAAATATAAAGACCCTGGTTGTCCTACAATTTCTTGTTTTATTGAAGAACATAAAATTGAAAGAGCTTTACTTGATCTTGGAGCTAGTGTGAATTTACTTCCATATTCGATTTTTCAAAGTCTCAATCTAGGTGAGTTAAAACCAACTTCTGTAACTCTTTTACTTGCTGATAGATATGTAAAAGTGCCTAGAGGAATAGTTGAGTATATGTTAGTACAGGTTTATAAATTCATTTACCCTGTAAATTTTGTTGTCTTGGATACATAACCCGTTGAAGCATGTAATTCAATTCCTGTTATTTTAGGACGTCCATTTCTTGCAACTTCTAATGCATTGATTAATTGTAGGAATGGACTGTTGAAGCTATCATTTGGAAACATGACATTGAAGATGAATATTTTCAACATTTGCAAGCAACCTGGAGATGATAATGATTTACAAGAAGTGGACTTTATTGAAAACTTAGTTCATGATCAATTTCAAACCACTTCCAGTGAAATTGAGATTAATGAACCTGACGAGTTGCAAATGGTCTATTTTCAAGAAGAAGCAAAGGCATGTAATTGGAGACCACAAATTGAAGAATTGCCACCACGATCAATTGAGTCTATACCTTCAAGTGTTCAACCACCAAAACCTTATTTGAAGTCGTTACCATTCAATCTCAAATACTCTTTTTTGGGAGAAAATGAAACTTTTCCGGTAATAATCTCTTCCAAACTTAATGCACATCAAGAAGGTAAGTTATTACAAACTCTGAAAATGCACAAAAATGTATTAGGATGGACCATAGATGACATAAAAGGAATTAGTCCTTTGATTTGCACACATAGGATTTATTTGGAGGAAAATGCTAAACCCTCTAGAGAAATGCAATGAAGACTTAATCCTAATATGAAAGAAGTAGTGAAAAATGAAGTCATTAAGCTTCTAGATAATGGAATCATTTATCCTATTTCTGACAGCAAATGGGTAAGTCCTACCCAAGTTGTACCCAAAAAGTCTGGAGTGACTATGATAACAAATGAGAAAAATGAGTTAATTCCAACTAGGACTATTACTGGTTGGTGCATGTGCATTGACTATAGAAAACTTAATTTAATGACTAGAAAATATCATTTCCCTTTACATTTCATGGATCAAATCCTAGAAAGAGTTGTAGGTCATGAATTTTATTGTTTCCTAGATGGCTACTCAGGTTACAACCAAATTGAAATTGCATTGGAAGATCAAGAAAAGACTACTTTCACATGTCCATTTGGTAATTTTGCATATCGAAGAATACCTTTTGGATTATGTAATGCACTAGCCACATTTCAAAGATGCATGCTTAGCATATTCAATGATATGGTTGAACGTTTCCTTGAGATTTTTATGAATGATTTTTCTGTTTTTGGTGATTCATTTGATGATTGTTTAATTAGCTTGGAAAAGGTTTTGAACAGGTGTGAATAGAAGAATCTTGTACTGAATTGGGAAAAATGTCACTTTATGGTAACAAATGGCATTATACTTGGTCACATTGTTTCATTAAAAGGAATTGAGGTTGACAAATCTAAAATTGAGTTAATTGCCAACTTACCAATACCAAAATATGTTAAAGATGTTAGATCATTCTTAGGACATGCTGGTTTTTACATAAGGTTCATCAAAGATTTTAGTGTAATATCTAAGCCCTTGAGTAACCTTCTAACAAAGGATAATATTTTTGAATGGACTAAACATTGTGAATAAGCCTTTGTTAAACTTAAAAACTTGCTCACTTTTGCTCCTGTCATTCAACCTTCTGATTGGTCACTACCTTTTGAAATAATATGTGACACTAGTGATTATGCCGTGGGTGCTGTCTTGAGACAAAGAAAAAATAAGAAACCTTGTGTGATTTACTATGCAAGTAAAACTTTAAATAATGCTCAAATGAATTACACTTCCACTGAAAAGAAATTACTTGCAATAGTATTTACATGTGACAAGTTCAGATCTTATCTTGTTAGTTCACCTGTTGTCGTTTTTAGTGATCATGTAGCTTTGAAATATCTTCCTTCAAAAAAGGATTCTAAGGCTAGATTGGTACGATGGATTTTGTTACTTCAAGAATTTAATATCACAACCAAAGACAAGAAAGGCACCGAAAATGTTGTTGCAGATCATTTTTCAAGATTGACAACTGATTCGAGATCTGACATCACACTAATCAATGACTACTTTTCTGATGAATCTTTATTTTCTATCTCTACAATGCCTTAGTTTGCTAATATTGTTAATTTTCTTGTTTCAGGATAATTGCCAACTCATTGGAATACCCAAGACAAAAGAAAGTTTTTGAACGAAGTGAAGAACTTTTATTGGGATGACCCTTATTTATTCAAATATTTTCTTGATCAAATATTTTAAAGATGCATTTCTGACAATGAGGTAAGTAGTGTCATTAAATTTTGTCATTCTAAGGCATGTGGGGGTCATTTCTCATCAAGAAAGACAACTCCAAAAATCTTACAAAGTGGATTTTACTGGCCCACCATGTTCAATGACTCACATGCATTCTGCAAGACTTGTGAAAATTGTCAAAAGTTGGGATCTATTTCAAAACGTCACATGATGCCTTTAAATCCTATTCTTATCATTGAGATCTTTGACTGTTGGGATATAGATTTCATGGGTCCATTTCCTCCATCATTTGGTTTCTTATACATATTAGTCGCAGTAGATTATGTTTCAAAATGGATAGAGACAACTCTGAGTCGAAACAATGATCATAAAACAGTGATAAAGTTTTTGAAAGAAAACATTTTAAGTCGATTTGGAATCCTTCGAGCCATGATAAGTGATGGTGGAACACATTTCTGCAACAAGCCATTTGAGTCTTTAATGAAGAAATATGGAATCACACACAAATTTGTCACCCCTTATCACCCTCACACAAATTTGCCACCCCTTATCACCCCTTATATGAAGAAATATATAAAGATTGATTCTTTTTTTTTTTCTCACATTGTTTTTATGTTTCTTTTTTTGTGTGACTTTTGTTTTGCTAGTCTCTCACCCTGGTCAAATGGCAGATAACGGTACTTTGTGACTCTTAAGTCGGTTCTTTCAGTTTCTCATGATAACTGATATTTGTGTATATATTTGTGCAATTCTTTGCTCTTTCTCTTTTCTTTGCATCTTGTCTCAAATTCTCATTTGAAAATGGACACCACTCTTGAAAAATTGAAAAAGTATTTTCCCACTCTGCCTCAAAATATGATTACAAAAATTTACCGTGCTAGATATGCAAGATTGAGGTTGTTGATGAATCATGGAATTTCTAAAGATATTCGCTGGCTGATTGAAGCAAAGGTCTGATTATCAGGTGAGTCCTTCAATTCTTTCATTTCATACATGCCTAGAACAAGTAAAAAACACTTTTGCGAAGAAACGTCATGCAAAATGACTGAAAGTCTGTTACAGATGTGCTAGATGGACTTGTAATGCCACATGTTGTTCTTTAGGAATGATATCTGTAAACCATGAAGATAAAATACAATTCATTAGGGATGGCCTGAGTAAGGGGTCTTTAGATAATCTTTTATTGACTCTTAAGACGCACCCTAGTGGAGATGTGCATCGTGCAATTCATGATTTATGGTCACAATTCCATAAAGAACATGCTCGACTTAGTCTTGGGAATCAAACTAAAAAAGACCCTGTTTGCCAGTTTTTAAGAAAACTGGATGGGAAGCCTATCCCCGACCCATAGAGGGCGTTTAAGTTGTTCTTGGACGTAAAACCAAAGAAAGACGTGAGCCACAATCACAACTACCTATACATACATATGCTTTTTCAAAATAAATAAATAAATAAAAAGAGAGAGAGAGTGTGTGAGACTACAGCTGACCTACATATAGGTGATATGATTGCATTTTTAATTTCTCATTTATAAATTCTTCTCTTCCTTCCCTTCATTTGTACTGAACCCATACATTCATCAAATATAGAAGTGTGTATAAATGGCAAATTCCTCAAGTCATCACATAAGAAATTTTTGTGTTTTTGGTGGATCCGGTCCTGGGAAAGAAAAAGAGTTTTTAGAATCAACAAATCATCTTGGTCTGGTACTAGGTGAGCGAAAGATTCATTTAGTGTATGGAGGAGGCAGCCTTGGGTTAATGGGGGGTGTGTCAATAACTGTATTTTTAGGAGGTAGTCAAGTTTCGGGGGTCATCCCCAAAGCTTTAACAAAAGGGGACATTATTGAAAAAACAATTGGAGAGGAATTACATGTCTCCACAATGTCCGATAGACTGAATGCAATGTTTAACCATGCTGATGCCTTCATTGCCTTACCAGGTGGTCTGGGCACATTGGAAGAGATCTTTCATATTTTCTCTTGGGCCCAACTGCACATTCACCATAAACCCATAGGTTTGTTAAATGTTAATGGTTTTTATGATAAGTTGTTGTCTTTTCTTGATCATGCTGTGGAACAAGAATTTCTAATATCTTCAGCACAACAAATCATAATCTTTGCTGCTACTGCTGAACAATTGATTGACCAACTACAATCTTTCATCCATGTAATTAATCCCTCAATGAGTCGCATAAATTGGTCAACTAAGAAAAGCCGTAAAAATCTTAGATTGGATTTGAGCCTTTGTTTGTAAAAACTTTATGTCTTTTGGTTTTATTATTGTGTTTTGTTGTTTCTTATTTTTGTTTAAATGTGTTTCAGGTTTGTCAGTGTTCGCTATTTCAGGTGATGTCTTCTATACTCTACCTTTCTACCTTAGGACATTGAGGACAATGTCTCATTTTGGTTGGGGGGAAAGGGTAGTGGTTGATTTTTTTTTTTTTAAAAAAAACTAACTATGTTTTCTATTTCATAAACTATTTGCAAAATTGTTGTTACTAGGATGACATAATAAAGGAGATTTTTTTTGTTAAAGTGACTCTTGAGACGCATCTTAGTAAACATTTTTAACAAGGTCTATCAGAATACATTAATCTTCCATCTCAAAGTTCTCATCAACTTCTTCTTCATCTTCATTATTATTATTATTATTATTGTTGTTGTTGTTGTTGTTATTGTTATTATTATTGTTATTGTTATTGTTATTGTTATTGTTATTGTTATTATTGTTGTTGTTGTTGTTGTTGTATTATTGTTGTCTATAATTTATACAATTAACCTCCTTGTGATTTAACCTCGGTCTTGCATGGTGATCCCTTTATTCGGGATCCTAACATACACTAAATGTATGCCAGTCCATGCCAATTTCACCCATTAATATTATCATTCTTTGTTTGACCATAGTTATCATTACAAATTTTCATTTTGAACATGACTTGTTTCTTTTGGAAGCTAAGATATAATATCACATGTTCCCCGAAGGGAAAGGACCTAAATTTTCTCCCTTTAACGCGTCTAAATAGTCGCTTTAGCGACTTTCCGAATCTATCGATAGAGATCATATTCCAACCTCTCCTTAGATTTATGAATATATCACCATCCAAAACTACAATTACTATGAAGGAATCCAATCCTAATTCCCTCATCTTCCTACTCAAATTCTCTTCAAAAGTCAAGAGACGAATCTGTTTAGATTCATCAACCTTTCCATTTACACACAACATCCATAATTCAACTTTTTCTCTTTTATCTCGACCCCTAGCCATATCACATACCATATAAGAGTGTTAAAAAATATCTTTTTAAGAGTCAATTTATCATATTTATTTCAATCTTCCTTCTTAACATCAAAATAGAACATTCTCATCGAATTTTACAAACTTTCCGAACAATATTCTTCTTAACACAATCCTTGACATTTCAACATGCATTTTTTCCCCTTATTTTGACATAATTAAACACATGTCATCAAGCTAAATATGTGAAATTAAACATCCTCCCCTTTTGATGCATAATTGATCGAAAGCATGGCCTTAAGGAACCAATAATTCCCTCATTCTTTTCATGCTAATTTCATTCAATTCACACACACATTCACATAAAAAAACAACCTATTATAATAAATTCATTAAGGAAAACCACAATTTGCCTTTTTTCCTCTTTGCTTTTCATATGGTCAGCTAACTTTCCTTGCCCCCACTCATTTGGCTAGCTCTTTATATCAATCTAAGTTGTCCTTAGAAATGAGGATAACAAGCACAATAATCTTATACAATTTTTTTTCATGGCAACACTCATGACACCAACCGTCATGTTTAATCTTGTTTCCATTATCAAATTTCTCATTCTTTACTATTGTAAATCAACATGTAGCATAAACAAATAAAATTTTAGAATATATTAAACTCTTCAAAATATAAAGAGGTGAGGTGGGAAACATGTACTTGTTCCTTTTAGTGGTCCCGTTCTGCTAGCTTGAGGTCCAAATCACTTTATATGAGACTCTAATTTCCTATAAGTTTTTGTTCTTGGAGCTGTCCAAATCAGCCTCTTAACACCCATTAGTAGGGCTGTCATAATAGCCTTGCTTTAGTTTCTTGGAAACATTTTTGATCCCTAACAACTCTACACTTAAAGTTGTCATTCCAGCCCTTTAAAAAAAAAAAGATTTGGAGAGGTATTTTAGCCCCACTTAAACATAGACTTTCAGGCAAGGTTGTCAAAAACGTATTTTTGACACGGTACAAAAAATGTAAAATAAACTCGGATTGTAAAAACAGATCGTAAAATCACAAGGAATTTTTATATAAATATAGTTTAAGCATCTTAAAATACATGGTTCAAATAAAAATTAATACATAGTTCAAGTACCTTAAAATACATGATTCAAATAAAAATTCATACATGGTTCAAGCATAAAATAGACGGAGAGCATAATGAAAAAGAAATTAATTGCAGTCGTAACAAAAAAATAGGGAAGAAAGAGTCGTAACAAAAAAATAGGGAAGAAAGCTTACGTTTTATTTTGGGCCACTTTGCCCCCTGGTTTAGATGCTTTACAGTCAAATTCAAAATTTCAAATATGATCAGCAAGTTCTATATATGCCCTTGAAGATGTCAAGGAAGGAGTTCACTCTTTATGACAATTTGATCGAAGAGATAACCTGGAAACTACATAAAGAAACAACTAAAATGAAAATAGCAATTGAAAAGATCCATTTGTTATTTGTTTATTTATTAACAAGTTAAAATAAATAATAGAACATGGAATATTAAAAGAAAAAAAACAATAAACATGAAATTATTGGTTGCATTTTAATCACCTGCAGGTCAACCCTAATTAATATATAGGGAGAGACTACTTTTTTCCATTATAATATCCTAAATGGATAATAATACGTAATTGTTGACATGTCAGCATATACAAGTACAATTTTCAACATTGAACTACTATATATTTTTGCAGATCTCGATATCAAAAACAAAAGTGGCCTAAAATTTCTTCCTATGTTGAAATCGTAAAATTGGTATTAAAATCATGATTTCTTGTGATTTAGCTGATTTTACCAATTTTTTGAGTTTTTAAGATGATTATGCACGTTAAGGATATATTAACTCGTAAAATTGTATGATTTTACAAGTTAAAACATGATTTTAACAACCTTGATTTTAGGGCTATCACAACAACCCCAAAGTCACTTAAAAATTAATTCTCTCTATTGCTCCATTTCCTTTTAATTTTAGGGTTGTTTCAGCTCACACAAAACTAATTTTGACAACAGTTTCAATCAACCATAAATAACAAATGAATAATATTACAAACAATCCATACGGTCAAGTTATAAATGCATTATTATAAGTATAGCATATCCAAATATAAACACCATCCAATGATGAAATTTCTAGAAACCTTGGTCTAACCGAACTAACCTAAAACTTGTAGACTTGCAAGAAGCATGCTTTGAGCCGTTATTCAGGTTTGATGTGACCAAACCTCTTCTTCAATGAGTAGCAATTCTATAGGTATTAAAAGGAAAATGACCTTCGAAAACTCCTATAAACATTTAAGCGTGATCCAACGATCGGATCAAAATTTATGGCCTTTGTAATCCTTTCTTCCGACCTTGGTCCTCCAGACCTCTTAAACGAGTTGTGATTTCATAGTTGCCCCTAAAAAAATGACCACCAGAAACTCCTATAAACATTTGAGCGTGATCGAACAATCGATCAAAAGTTATGGCTGTTTTGAGTTGTTATTCCAGTTTGTCACGACCAGACCTCCTCTTCAATGAGTAGCAATTCCAATGGTACTCTAAGGAAAACAGACTCCAAAAACTTCTATTAAAATTTGAGCGTTATCCAACAATCGAATCAAAGGTTATGAATATTTTGAGTCGTTCTTCTAGTCTGGAGTGACAAGACTTCATCTTCACCAAGCAGCAATTTATAGGTACTCCAAGGAAAACAACCATTGAAAACTCATGTAAAAATTTGAGTGTGTCCAACGATCGGATCAAAAGTTATGGCCCTTTTGATATGTTCTTCGGGTTTGGCTTGACTAGACTTCTTCTTCAACGAGTAGGGATCCCATATGAAATATAAGAAAAATAGCCTCTGGAAACTCAATATTTTGAGCGCGATCCAATGGCCTGATCAAAAGTTAAGGCCTTTTTGAGCCAGTATTCAGGTCTCACGTTATCACACCTCCTTTACAACGAGTAGTGAATCTATAGGTAAGCCAAGGAAAATGCCCTCTAGAATTTCCTGTTAACATTTGAATGTGATCCATCGATCGGATCAAAAGTTATGGCCCTTTTGAGTTGTTATTCTAGTCTAGTCCGACAAGACCACCTTTCCAACGATTAGTGATTCCATAAGTACTCAAAGGAAAATAGCCTTTAGAAACTCTTGTAAAAATTTTGAGCATCATCCAACGATCAGACCTCGTTTTCACCAAGTACCCATTCCATAGCTGCTATAAGAAAAATGACCTCTCAAAATTACTGTAAAAATTTGAGATCAGTCCAACGATCAAATCAGAAGTTATGGGCCTTTTGAGTTTTTATTCCGGTCTGGTGTGACCAGACTTCCTCTTCAACGAATAGGGATTCCAAAGGCATTACAAGGAAAACGACCTCCGAAAACTACTGCAAAAATATGAGTGCGATCCAATAGTCGGATAAAAAATTATGGCCTTTTGAGCTGTTATTCCGGTTTGGCGCAACCAGACCTCCTCTTCAATGGATAGGCATTGCATAGGTACCCCAAGGAAAATGATCTACGAAAACTCTTGTAAAAATTTAAGCACGATCCAACAGACGAATCAAAAGTTATTGCCCATTTGAGCCGTACTTCCGGTTTGGTGCAGCCACACCTCCTTTTCAATGAGTAATGGTTCCATTACTACTCTAAGGAAAACAACCTCCACAAACTCCTTTAATAATTTGAGCACAATCCAACAATCACATTAAAAGTTGTGGCCCTTTAGAGCTATTATTTTGGTCTAGTGCGACCAGACCTCCTCTTCACCAAGTAGTCATTCCATGGCTACTTCAAGGAAAACGACCTCTATAGGAAGTCACTTTTTCTCTTATTATACTATTGGATCTCCCAGAACTAGGCCTGAAAGTTTTTATTTGGGTTAATTTTGTTATTTTTCCTAAATCTTTTAGATTTTATGATTTAATTCAGATTCATGTTTTATTCCAGTATGCTTTTAGATTTCTAGTTGTTTCTTAGTAGAGTTGGATTTTCTAGCCTATTTAAAGGTCTTGAAAACCTATTAAGAAGGAAATCATCATATATTTTATTTTCATAGTATAAAACCGTGAATTTAGAATTCACATCTGCAACCTTTTTCGTTAATTAAACCTTATGTGTTTTAAAATTTGAGGGTGATCAAATAGTAGTATCAATAGCTATGGCCTTTTTGAGCTGTAATTGTGACCTTGCGTGGCGATCGATCATCTTCACCATGTAATGATTCCATCGGTACTCTACGAAAAACGGCCTCCGAAAACTCTTGTAAAAATTTAAGCACTATCAAATGGTCGGATCAAAAGTTATGGCCCTTTTGAACTGTTCTTTTGCTTTTACGCGACCACCCCTCATCTTCACTAGTAATGATTTTATATGTACTCTATGGAAAAAACCCTTTGAAAACTCATGTAAAAATTTGAGCTCCATCCAATGGTCGGATACAAAATTATGGCCCTTTTGAGGCGTTCTTCCTATCTTGCGCGACCACCCCTCATATTCACCAATTAGCGATTCCATATGTACTCAATGAAAATCATCCTCCGTAAACTCTTGTAAAACTTTGAGCGCAATCAAATGGTAGGATCAAAAGTTATTGCTCTTTTGAGCTGTTCTTCCAGTCTTGCGCGACCACCTTTCATATTCACCAATTAGCGATTCCATAGGTACTCCATAGAAAACGGCTTTGGGAACTCTTGTAAAAATTTGAGCGCGATCAAATGGTTGGATAAAAACTTATGGCCCTTTTGAGCTATTGTTCTGGTCATACGCGACCACCCCTTATCTTCACCAAGTAGCGCTTCCATAGATACGCCGTTAAAAATATTTGAGCTCAATTGAGCAATCGGATCAAAAGTTATGACCATTTTGAGATGTTCTTCCTATCTTGTGTGACCACTCCTTATCTTTAGCAAGTAACGATTCCATATGTACTCCATGGAAAATGGCCTCCAGAAACTCCTCTAAAACTTTGAGCGCGATCCGACGGTTGGATAAAAAGTTATGGCCCTTTTGAGATATTCTTCTAGACTTGCACGACCACCACTCATCTACACCAATTTGCAATTCCATAGGTACTTCATGAAAAATAGCTTTCGGAAACTCTTGTAAAACTTTGAGCGTGATCTAACGGTAAGATCAAAAGTTATGGCCTTTTTTAGCTGTTCTTTTTGTATTGCACAACCACTCCTCATCTTCACCTTTTAACGATTCCATCGGTACTCTATGAAAAACGGCATCCGGAAAGTCTTATAAAAGTTTAAGTGCTATCAAATGGTTAGATCAACAGTTATGGCCTTTCTGAGCTGTTCTTCCGGTCTTGTGTTGTCACCCCTCATCTTCACCTTGTAATGATTACATAGGTACTTCATGGAAAACGGCCTCCGGAAACTATTGTAAAAATTTGAGCGCTATCAAATACTCGGATCAAAAGTTATGGTGATTTGGAGTTGTTGTTCCGGTCTTGCACGACCATCCCTCATCTTCACCAAGTAGCGATTCCATATGTACTCCAAGTAAAACGGCCTCTGAAAACTACTATAAAACTTTGAGCGCCATCAAATGATCGAATAAAAAGTTATGGCCCTTTTGAGCTGTTATTCTGGTTTTACACGACCACCCCTCATCTTCTCCAAGTAACGATTCCATAGGTACTCCAAGGAAATGGCCTTTGAAAACTCTTGTAAAACTTTAAGTGCGATCCAATGATCGGACCAAAGTTATGCCCCTTTTGAGCTGTTGTTCCGATGTTGGGTAACCACCTCTCATATTCAACAATTAGCGATTCCATAGGTACTCTATGAAAAACTACCTCCGAAAACTCATGTAAAAATTTAAGTGCAATCAAACGATCAGATAAAAAGTTATGACCCTTTTAAAGTTTTGTTCTTGTCTTGTGCGACCACCTCTCATCTTCACCAAGTAGCAATTCAATCGGCACTCCATGAAAAACGACCTCCAGAAACTCCTGTAAAACTTTCAGCATGATCTAGAGGTCGGATAAAAAATTATGGCCCTTTTGAGCTGTAGTTCCAGTCTTGCACAACCACCCCTCATCATCACCAATTTGCGATTCCATAAGTGCTCTACAAAAAATGATCTTCGAAAACTACTATAAAACTTTGAGCACCATCTAGAGGTCGGATTAAAAGTAATGGCCCTTTTGAGTTGTTGTTTCAGTGTTGCGCGACCACCCCTCATCTTCACCATGAAGCGATTCCATCGGTACTCCATGGAAAACGGCCTCCGAAAACTCCTGTAAAACTTTCAGCACTATCTAGAGGTCGAATTAAAAGTTATAGCCCTTTTGAGTTGTTCTTCTTCTTTTGCGCGACCACCCCTCATCTTCCCTAAGTAACGATTCCATAGGTACTTGACATGACCAAAAGATTGATGTCTTCTTCCAAGTGCAGGAGTGTCGAAGTAATAAATAACCTGACAAGACCGGGGTCGAACCACAAAGAGGTTAATTGTATAAATTATAAATAACAATACAACAACAGCAACAACAACAACAACAATCATAACAACAATCATAACAATAATAGTAATAGTAATAATAATATTAATAGTAATAATAATAATAATACTTAGTACGTGGCGTTGTTATACCTGAGAATGATCTAAAAGATCGGGTCATAGATTTCCAGCCTATATACTAAGTTTATGAAAAGATCAAAGATAGATTTTTGATGCGAATGAACAAGGCAGGACCAATAATGTCAGGATCCTTGATAAAACACAGAGCATACTTAACGCACATAAAATATAACAAGAATTTAAATAGTAGTAGTAGTAGTAGTAGTAGTAGTAGTAGTAATAAAAAGAGGAAGAAATTAATGAGAACCTTGAGATGAAAGATTACTGTAAGGATTAAACAATGATAAAAACAAATGTCAAGGTTAGAGGATCCACTAATGGTACTTCAAACAAGTATAGTATAAACTCTTATTACTCAATTTGGAAACCACACACGAAGGAGGTTCCAATCGGATGATTTGTCGTTAATAGCTCATTATAAATTGTTAACATGATCATATTAATTATCTTATTTACGTAACACCAAACTTTTAAATATTCCCAGGAATTCATGATGCTTACTTATGTTAACAACAAATCAAGTTCCTTTTATAGCACAGGTGTAGGTAATACCATACGGTTGGGCTATGAGAGTGCCAAGCATTTGTTGTACCAAGTGTTATACAACACAAATCTAGATTAACCAGTTAACAAGCAAGGTATTATGAATTATTAAGATAAAAAGATAAGACATGTTAATATTAAACATTAAGGTCCATGTTGAGTTTACACGATACTTATTCTTACACCATTAGTGTAACCTTTTCACCTTGACATAATAAACTTAGCTAAACATAATGAAGAAGAGAAACATAAATAAACAAAACAAGAACATAAATAAGATACAAGTTAACTAAGGAAAGGAAAGGAAATGAAAAGCATAAACAAGATATTAATGAAAGCAAAACTTAAGAATTACAAAAAATATATAAAGAGAGAAATAAAGAGCATGAACTTGATCTGAATAACCAAGCCCCTAAATACATGGCAAATGCCTCCTTTTATAGGCCAAAATTCTGAATTATTGATTTGATGACTAATTGTTGAGTGGGTGGCCAACTCTTAACTTTGTGAAAATCCTTATCTTCTTGTCTGAATAAAACGAAATTACTAGCATCAGAACTGAGACTACTTGAAAACATGAAAGTTGTAGGAAATTGACTCAGCTTTCCAAGAAAAAAAAATAGAGGTCATTTGGACTTCAAGAACTCCAAATATGGGCTAAACACTAAACAATGTTTGGGCTGCATGACAGATTTGGACTTCTCTTTTGTTGCTATAATTTGGACTTGCAAACGGCCTTCTTAGATCTTGGTGTCCACATGAAAGTTGTAGGCCTATGTCTTACTGAATTTGTGTAAAAATTTGAGATCATTTTGACATCTAGAACTCGAGATATAACCCAATTACCAAACAGTGTTCTAGTTTGGACTGCACCAACATCTCTTTTCTAAGTTTGGCCCTCTTTTTGTCCTTTCAATTTCCATACTTGAACTCATCAATCAATCCTTTGATTTATTTGATAGGCCTGCATTTAAGATGAACATTTACCATATATTAAGGCATTCTATAGTATTAGACTTGTTATTATAAACATGCTTTAGTTAAGGAGTTATTAATACTTTAAGTGCAAAATGATGATATAAAATCTTGATAAATATGCACTTTTAAGTACTAATCAGTACTCCATGGAAAACGGAAACTCTTGTAAAACTTTGAGCGCGATCCAGCAGTCAGATCAAATGTTATGGCCCTTTTGAGTTGTTTTTTTGGTCTTGGGTGAGCACCTCCTATATTCACCAATTAGCGATTCCATAGGTACTCCACAGAAAACTGCCTTCGGAAACTCATGTAAAAATTTAAGAATGATCAAACAATCATATAAAAAGTTATAACTCTTTAGAGCTTTTGTTCCTGTCTTGCGCGACCACCTCTCATCTTCACCAAGTAGTGATTCCATATGTACTCTATGAAAAACGGCCTCCGTAAACTCCTGTAAAACTTTAAGCGCCATCTTCACCAATTAGAAATTCCATAGGTACTCCATGGAAAATGGACTCGAGAAACTTTTGTGAAAATTTAAGCGCAGTCAAACAATCGGGTTAAAAGTTATGGCCCTTTTGAGTTATTCTTCAAGTCTTACGTGACCACCCCTCGTATTCACCAATTAGCGATTCCAAAGGCACTTCACAGAAAACGGCCTATGGAAACTCTTATTAAATTTTTAGGGCAAACAAAAATGTTGGATCAAAAGTTATAACCCTTTTGAGCTATTCTTTCGGTCTTGCGTTACCACCCCTCATCTTTACCAAGTAGCAATTCCATAGGCACTCTGCGAAAAATGGCCTCTAGAAACTCCTCAAAAAATTTGAGCGTGATTGAGCAGTCGGATTAAAAGTTATGGCCCTTTTGAGCTGTTCTTCTTCTTTTGCGCGACCACCCCTTATCTTCCCCAAGTAACGATTCCATAGGCACTTCACGGAAAACAGCCTCCAGAAACTCCTCTAAAAATTTAAGCGCGATCAAACGATTGAATAAAAAGTTATGACCCTT
The DNA here is from genome assembly GCA_029228515.1 of Populus alba x Populus x berolinensis. Taxonomy (NCBI): domain Eukaryota; kingdom Viridiplantae; phylum Streptophyta; class Magnoliopsida; order Malpighiales; family Salicaceae; genus Populus; species Populus alba x Populus x berolinensis. Next base: position 16,099,238 of record CM055363.1, read on the forward strand.
TTGAGCTATTGTTCCTGTCTTGCGCGACCACCTCTCATCTTCACCAAGAAGCGATTCCATTTGTACTACATGGAAAACAACCTCCAGAAACTCCTCTAAAAATTTAAGCGCGATCAAACGATTGAATAAAAAGTTATGACCCTTTTGAGCTATTGTTCCTGTCTTGCGCGACCACCTCTCATCTTCACCAAGAAGCGATTCCATTTGTACTACATGGAAAACAACCTCCATAAACTCCTGTAAAACTTTGAGCACGATCAAACGGTCAGATCAAAAGTTATGGCCCTTTTGAGCTCTTCTTCAAGTCTTGCGCGACCACCCCTCATATTCACCGATTAGAGATTCCAAAGGTACTCCACGGAAAATAGCTTTGAGAAACTCTTGTAAAAATTTAAGCACGATCAAAATTTATAGCCCTTTTGGGCTATTCTTTCGGTCTTATGCGACCACCCCTCATCTTCTCCAAGTAGTGATTCCATAGGCACTCCGCGGAAAATAACCTCTGGAAACTCCTATAAAAATTTATGCATAATCGAGCGGCCAGATTAAAATTTATGACCCTTTTGAGTTGTTGTTCTTCTTTTGTGTGACCACCCCTCATCTTGCCCAAGTAATGATTCCATAGGTACTCCACGAAAAATGACCTCTGGAAACTCCTGTAAAATTTTGAGCACCATCTAGTGGTCGGATAAAATGTTATGGCCCTTTCGAGGTGTTCTTCCTGTCTTGCGTGACCACCCCTCATATTCACCAATTAGCGATTCCATATGTACTCAACGAAAATCATCATCCGTAAACTCTTGTAAAACTTTGAGCGTGATCAAATGGTCGGATCAAAAGTTATTGCCCTTTTGAGCTGTCGTTCCGGTCACGCGCGACCACCCCTCATATTCACCAATTAGCGATTCCATAGGTACTCCATGGAAAACTGTCTCCGAAAACTCATGAAAACTTTGAGCGCAATCCAGTGGTGGGTGAAAAAGTTATGGCCTTTTTGAGGTGTTCTTCCAGTTTGCGCGACCACCCCTCATCTTCAACAAGTAGTGATTACATTAATTATCTTATTCGGGTAATACCAATACTTGTAAATATTATCAGTTATTCATGGTGATAACTTTTGTTAACGACAAATCAAGTTCCTTTAATACTAATACTAATAGTAGTAGTAGTAGTAGTAGTAGTAGTAGTAATAAAGAGGACTTTGAGATGTAAGATTAATGTGAGGATTAAACAATGATAAAAACAAATGTCAAGGTTAGAGGATTAACTAATGGTACTTCAAACAAGTATAGTATAAACTCTTATTACACAACTGGAAACCACACACAAAGAAGGTTCTAATCAGATTATAAATTGTTAACATGATCACATTAGTTATCATATTCGACTAATACCAGTGCTTGTAAATATTATCAGGTATTCATGGTGACAACTTATGTTAACAACAAATCAAGTTCCTTTCATAGCATAGGTGTTGGTTATACTATACAGTTAGGCTATAAAAGTGCCAAGTATTTGTTGTACCAAGGGTTGTTCAACACAAATCTAGATTAACCATTTAACAAGCAAGGTATTAAGAGTGAGAAAGATAATAAATATAAAACATGTTAATATCAAGCATTAAAGTCCATGTTAAGTTTATAGTATACTTATTCTTACACCATTAGTGTAACATTTTCACCTTGACATAATACATTTAGAAAAACATAATGAAAGAAAGAAACATAAATAAATAAGATAAGAACATAATTATGGAAAGGAAATGAAAAGCATAAACTAATATGATCCAGGCAAGGTCAAATTTGGATTTTGACGTAAAATATGCAACTATCTAATTTTACAGCAATAGTCATAATTCTCAATTCTACCTTTGGATCGGGCTGAAATTTTATGTGGAGTCTCCTGACATGTTGTCCTACCATGGGTTAAAATATCATGTTAATCGGAGTTTGGCAAGGCATCCAAACACAGGTCAAAAGAGGTTGTACGAGTTTTGTTGTTTACTTCCTTATGACTTGTGGACTTCCTATTTGGCTAGGGTTCTTTTCCTAAAAGGATGTGTCAGCTTATTTTGGAAATCTTCTAATTCTACAAAGATATTTAATAGGTTTCAACATAGTTTCCAAGTGTGGCAAGAATTCATAAATGTTTCAGAATCCTTTTCTTACAAGGATTCCTTATTCATCCTAGCTACAAAAAGGAAAGAAGATTTCAGAATTAATTCCACCTTCAGATTTGATTCTCCTAAAGCATATGGGACTTCTAAAGGGCAACAACTCTGATCCTTTCATATTTAGGATATTAAATTCGGATTTATTTATTTTCTTATTAGTTTAAGGGTTTATTTATATTATTTAGGTTTAATTGTAAGTGGACATCATATAAGTCCACATAAAGGGTCCATTAGGTTTATTTTAGTTTGGAGTCACTATAAATAAGGGCATAACTAGACAAGTAAGATTAGACAATTCATATTAATAAAACTTCTTGTTTGCCGCACTTTGTGTGTGTGTGTGTGTTGGTGAGATAATCTCCCTTCCATGGTTCTCTAAAGAATTGAAAAATAACTTATCGAAGAACAACTATCTTTGTGGCGTCATCCTTATCCTTCTCGTTCACGAATCAATATTCGTTGTGTGGGGGTCTCCATTTTCAATAGTGCTGGTGCCTAGGTACAAGTTATCTTTGTGTCACACTCTTATTAAACCTGATTTACTTGGCTTTCTAGGAATTGTTGTCTTTGCGTGTGGGTTGTGTGACCATGTGATCATGAGGTTCGCATCATAAACAAGAGATTAATATAACATAAAATAAAACTTGAACATTACAAAAATATAAAGAAAGAGAGCAAGAGCATGATCTTGATGTTAACACCAAGATGCCTAAATGCATGGCAAATGTTGTAGTTCCAGTCTTGCGCGACCACCCCTCATCTTGACCAAGTAGCAATTCCATATGTACTCCACGGAAAACATCCTCCTGAAACTCCTGTAAAACTTTGAGCATGATCCAGTGGTGGGATAAAAAGTTATGGCCCTTTTGAGGTGTTCTTCTAGTCTTGCATCACCACCCCTTATCTTTAATAAGTAGTGATTCCATAGGCATTATGCGGAAAACGATCTCTGGAAACTCTTGTAAATATCTGAGTGCGATCAAACGATCAGATCAAAAGTTATGGCCCTTTTGAGCTATTCTTCTAGTATTGCGCGACCATCCCTCATATTCACCAATTAGTGATTCCATAGGTACTCCATGGAAAACATCCTCCGACAATTCTTCTAAAAATGAGAGCGCGATAGAATCAAGAAAGAGCTCTCAGAAGAAAGAGCTCTTAGTAAGTAAGAGAGAGAAGCTCTCGGTTGTAGGTAGAGTCACGGTGCTACTGTTAGCATTTTTCTCCTCTCTTCCTGTGCAACATCTTCTTCTCTTACTCTCTGCATTGTCATAGACTCTTCTTCTGGTCTCTTTGTGTTGTTTCTTCATGGCAAAATCTAAGAAAAAGTCATCAGTGTTGCGGTCTACCCAGCAAGACTATGATTACTATTCATCGTGACCCTCGTCATCGAATGCTTAGCGAGCCTTGAGCCGGAGTGTTTCTCCTGATATGCAGCACCCCTCCAGTTCCCCTCCACCTCCTAGTCCTCTGCGAGCAACAATAGCCCTTGATGATGTTGTTAATTTCCAATGCCATTCCAGGGTTTGAACTAAAAATCAAAATAGGGGTATACACCATACACCCTCTGCTACTCCTCAATTGTCTTCTCCTTGCTGCTGTGGGCTCACTACATCCTCCCCTGTCTCAACCCAACCTCGCTATGGTCCCCTTGGTGAACTTGTGTCCCCTAACCCATGGTTTGGTGTTGGAAACCCCAACCTTGAGGCGATGACTGGTGCCGCTGCTTCACCACCTCCTCATATGCTTAGTAAAGCTTCAACAGAAAGCCATAAGCCTTCCTCCCCAGTCTGCCCCATAGGTACTCCCATCGTTCCTCAATCCCCTCCCCTGGTGCATTTTTCTACTTACACGGCTACATCATCTTGCACATTTCTGGACACGGATTTGGGTACATACAAAGACCGGTGGAGGTTTGATCTAATTGGGTTCATTGCTGGCAAGTTTCCAGGTTACACTTCACTCTCTACTTTTGTCAATAATTCCTGGAAATGCAATGTTAATTTCTCCATGCATGATTCTGGTTGGTTAATCTTCAATTTTGATTCTGAAATGGATATGTTAGAAGTGCTAAATAGAGGCCCTTACTATGTACATGACCGGCTTTTGATATTGAAAATTATGCCTGAGCTCTTTGATTTTGATACCTCTGATATGGTTCAGATGCCAGTATGGATTAGATTTCCTAATTTACCTCTTTAGTACTAGTCCCTGCTTTGCCTCTCTAAACTAGCAAGTGTGATAGGGAAACCGCTCCACTTGGATACCCCAACATCCTCTATGACTCGGTTATCATACGCCAGAGTGCTAGTTGAGACTGATTTGTTAGCTAAATTGCTTGAAATGATCAACATTTCCCTGCCTAATGGTGTAACCATGACCTAGAAAGTGCTATATGAATCATTACCACAATTTTGCAAATAGTGCAAGACCTTGGGACACAACACCTCTTCCTGTGCCAACAATTCCAGCCATAAACGCAAAAAGCATGCTCAGACAACTCCTACTCCTTCTGGATGCTCTAACCCTTCAACAGACACTGAAGTTGTGGAGAAACAGCCTCTTTGGGATGAACCTCAAGGCGAGACGGAGTTTGATCCAATGTCTACTGAGGCCGCTGTGGCTAGGGAAGAGTGAGCAGGTATTTCTGATCGCAAGTGGGCCAAATTGGCTACACCTACTGGTCCTCTAGGTGACCATCCTCCTGGCTCTCCTTCGGTTGTGCCTGTGTCTGAAGATGATACCACTGCTGAACTGCTGCCCAAGAGACAATATTTGACAAGGAGTAAAGCTGTTGCCACTTCTGACCGATCAGGGAAGGCCTCATGGAAGAGTCATCCTTCCAACAACTCCTCTTTGGCCGAGACTCAACACAGCCTCTACTTCCTCACCCTCTTTATGATGTTCCTTGGTTTTGACTTAGGAACCTATTCCTTGTACCTGTTTTGGGTCTCTGCTTGTTTTAGTTTTGATGCTGCTGCCTTTGTTAGCTTGGCTATTGTTTGTTGCAGTATTCTTGCCTGTAGCTATTCTGTTTCTCCCAGTTAATTGGATTGGTGGCCTTTGGGTCTGCTGTTAGGATTTCCCTAGCTGTTCTACTGCTTTCTTGTAGTTTGGTTGCTTGGGTTTCTCCTTGCTGGATTGCTGACTACCAGATATTTTGCTTGATGTTTTCTGGATGTGGCCAACTGGTTGGCTTATTGGTTCTCCAGGGAGAGTCTCTCGTTGGTCTTGTGTTTGCTAGCTGCTGGCTGGGTGCTTTTTGGAATTGTAGCAGATATACTGCTATCAACTGCAGTTTTGATTTGCAAGTAATGAGGTGCGGAGGTGCTTGGGTGTTGAGTTGTTGGTTGATGTGTTTATGGGAAGGCTTGCTGCCTATTTGCTAGGTTGAAACGGATCATGTTGGCTTGCTACCCATCTACTTCTGATGCGGCTGGTTTTTTAGGTTTCTAAGTAGATGCCTTTTGTTTGTTAGGTTAGACTGATGTATATATGTAATGCCGCTGGGTTTGTTCAAGGGAGTCTATTCCCTTTGCTGATGTATGTAATGTTCTGCTTGTCTCCAACCATTCCACAAGCTTGTCTTACTATTAGGTTGGTTTTATTTCATATGGATTTTGCTAGGGTTTGTTCAAGGGAGTCTATTCCCTTTTTCTGATGTATGTAATGTATTTTTGGTTTCCAACTTGTTCCGCAAGCTTGACTTGCTATTTTTGATCTATATAATTCTTACATTTGATAAAAAAAAAATGAGAGTGCGATTAAACAGTCGAATCAAAAGTTATGGCTTTTTTTAGCTGTTCTTCCGATCTTGCGTGAACACCCCTCATCTTCACCAAGTAACGATTCCATTGTCAAAAGTTATGGCCCTTTAGAGGTGTTCGTCCTGTTTTGCATGACTATCTCTCAGCTTCACCCAGTAGCAATTCCATGTATACTCCTTGGAAAACTACCTTTGAATCTTGTAAAAATTTGAGCATGATCACATGTTCTGATCAAAAGTTATGGCCATTTCGAGCTATTGTTCTGGTTTTGAGCGACCACCCCTCATCTTGACCAAGTAGCGATTCCATATGTACTCCATGGAAAACAGCCTCTGAAAACTCCTGTAAAACTTTGAGCGCGTTCCAGAGGTTCGATAAAAAGTTATTGCCCTTTTAAGGTGTTCTTCCAATCTTGCGTGACCACCCCTCATCTTCTCCAAGTAGCGATTCCATAGGTACTACATGAAAAACATCCTTCAAAAACTCTTGTAAACATTTAAGCGCGATCAAATGGTCGGATCAAAAGTTATGGCCCTTTTGAGTTGTTGTTCTATTGTTGCATGACCACCCCTCATCTTCACCATATAGCGATTCCATAGGTACTCCTTAGAAAATGGCCTCCAGAAACTCCTGTAAAAATTTGAGCACGATCGAGCGGTCAAATCAAAAGTTATGGCCATTTTGAGCTATTCTTCTGCTTTTACGCAACCACCCCTCATCTTCTCCAAGTAATGATTCCATATGTACTCCATAGAAAACGGCCTCCAAAAACTCCTGTAAAACTTTAGGTGCGATCTAGCAGTCGGATCAAAAGTTATGGCTCTTTTGAGCTATTTTTTCAATCTTGCACGACCATCCCTCATATTCACCAATTAGCGATTCCATAAGTACTCCACTAAAAACAGCCTCTGGGAACTCTTGTAAAAATTTCAGCGCGATCAAATGGTGGGATCAAAACTTATTGCATTTTTTAGTTGATCTTCGGTCTTGCATAACCACCCCTCATCTTCACCAAGTAACGATTCCATCAATACTCCATGGAAAATGGCCTCCAGAAACTCTTGTAAAAATTTGAGCTTGATCAAATGGTTGGATCAAAAGTTATGGCCATTTTGAATTGTTGTTCCAGTCTTGCGAGAGCACCACTCATCTTCAACAAGTAGCGATTCCATGTGTACTCCATGGAAAACAGCCTCTAAAATCTCCTGTAAAACTTTGAGCGCGATCCAGTGGTTGGATAAAAAGTTATGGCCCTTTTGAGGTGTTCTTCTGATCTTGCACGACCACCCATTATCTTCTCTAAGTAGCGATTCTATAGGTACTTCGTGGAAAATAGCCTCTGGAAACTCCTATAAAAAATTTGAGTGCGATCAAATGATCAGATCAAAAGTTATAGCCCTTTTGAGCTGTTATTATAGTCTTGCGAGACCACCCCTCATATTCACTAAGTAGCGATTCCATAGGAACTCCACAGAAAATGGCCTCTAGGAACTATTGTAAAAATGTGAGTGCGATCAAACGGTTGGATCAAAATTTATGGCCTTTTTAAGCTGTACTTTCGATCTTGCGCAACTAGCCCTCTTCTTCACCAAGTAAAGATTCCATCGGTACACTGTGGAAAACGGCCTCTGGAAACTCTTGTAAAAATTTGAGAGTGATCAAATGGTCCGATCAAAAGTTATAGCCATTTTGAGCTATTGTTCTAGTCTTACGCGACCACCGGAGATCTTCACCAAATAGCAATTCCATTTGTACTCTATAAAAAATGGCCTCTGAAAGCTCCTGTAAAACTTTGAGCATGATATAGTGGTTGGATAAAAAGTTATGGCCCTATTGAGGTGTTATTCCAGTCATGCGTGACCACCCCTTATCTTCTCCAAGAAGCGATTCCATAGGTACTCCGCAGAAAACGGTCTTTGAAAACTTCTATAAAACTTTGAGCGCGATCAAATGGTCGGATCAAAAGTTATGGCCCTTTTGAGCTATTGTTTCTGTTCTTGCATGACCACCCCTCATATTCCCCAATTAGCGATTCCATAGGTACTCCACGGAAAACATCCTCCGGAAACTCCTGTAAAACTTTGAGTGCGTTCTAGAGGTTCGATAAAAAGTTATTGCCATTTTGAGGTGTTCTTCTAGTCTTGTGCGACCACCCCTCATCTTCTCCAAGTAGTGAATCCATAGGTACTCCATGAAAAACGTTCTTCGAAAACTCTTGTAAACATTTGAGCGCGATCAAATGGTCCAATCAAAAGTTATGGCCCTTTTGAGATGTTGTTCCATTCTTGCACAATCACCTCTTCTCTTTACCAAGTAGCGGTTCTATAGGTACTCCAAGGAAAACGGTCTCTAAAACTCTTGTAAAAATTTGAGCGTGATCAAATGGTCCGATCAAAAGTTCTAGCTCTGTTTAGCTGTTTTCCGTCTTGCACGTCCATCCCTCATCTTTACCAATTTGCAATTCCATAGGTACTCCACGAAAAACATCCTCTGGAAACTCTTGTAAACATTTGAGCGTGACCAAACGGTCGGATCAAAAGTTATGGCCCTTTTGAGATGTTCTTCTGCTTTTATCCGACCACCCCTTATGTTCTCCAAGTAATGATTCAATAGGTGCTCCACGAAAAATGGCCTCCGAAAACTACTATAAAAATTTAAACGCGGTCGAACGTTTTGATCCAAAGTTATGGTTCTTTCAAGCTGTTGTTGCGATATTGCACGACCCCCTCTAATCTTCACCAAGTAGCGATTCCATAGGTACTCCACTTGAAACATCCTCTAGAAACTCTTTTAAAATATGAGCGCGATCAAACGATAAGATCAAAAGTTATGGCCCTTTTGAGTGACCTCCTTTCATATTCACCAAGTAGCAATTCCATAAGTACTCCATGAAAAATGTCCTCCAGAAACTCTTGTTAAAATTTGAGCGCGATCAAATGGTCGAATCAAAAGTTATGTCCTAGTTGAGTTGTTATTCAGGTCTCGCTCGAAAAGACTTCCCCTTCAATGAGTAAGTATTCCATAGGTTCTCCAAAGAAAACAGCCTCCAAAAACTATTCTAAAAGTGGCTTTCACTGACTTCGCTACCCCATCTAGTGGAGTTAGGGTTTCTTCTAAAAGCAGGAATAAAACCATGCAAAAAAACTCATTCCTCTGCTTCTTGTGACAACAAAGGCATCTCCTCTAGTGGCTTTAGGGCTGGTTCCTCGACAAGCACTAAGAGGGCTGGGTCTACCCTTCTGCGTCCAACCCTCCTAGTTCGCCTCTCCAGTCAACTACTACACCGAGAGGTACTTCTCCATAACCATCAATGCTTTTTTCCAACCTCTGCTGATTCTACTTTTGGTTCTTCTCTGGATCGGCCCGCTAAACCACAAATGAATGCTAGACCAAACTCACCTAGGTACTTCTTAGTCTCCTGGTCTCGTTCACTTTCCTGATTTTACATCAATTGCTTCATGTCAATTTAAGGATACGTTAATAGTCCTACTGATTTGTGGAAATTCTCTTTAATTGGGTTTGTTACCGAGAAGTTCACTGCTATGCTTCTTTGTCTCACTATATTGGTAAACATTGGAAATATCATGCTAACTTTAAAATGCATGATTCTGGTTGGTTGATATTTGCATTCCCTACTAAAAATAAAATGCTGGAAGCTCTAGGTGGTGGACCATATTATGTTTTTGGCAGGCCACTAATTCTCAAGGTCATGCCTGATTTTTTTTACTTCAAGCCTCATGACATGACCAAGATACCAACCTGGGTGAGATTTCCCAACCTGCTTATTTGATGCTAGACTCCCCTCTTCTTATCAAAATTGGCTAGTGTGATTGGTAAGCCAATTCACTATGATGACCCCACTACCAACATGACAAGGCTCTCCTATGCTCGGGTTCTTATTGAGGTTGATTTGCTTGGAGATTTTCCCAATTCAGTCTATGTTGTTCTCCCCAATGGCTCACCCCTTGCTCAACAGGTTCTATATGAGTCACTCCCTCGTTTCTGTAAATTATGTCATGTCATGGGGCATAATGCTATTGCATGCCGCAAAGGCTCTATGTCAAAGCACAAGAAAAGGCCTTAAAACCTTCATGAAGGTTCTGGTAGTCCATCTGCAAACATGGTGGCAAATGAGAAACAACAACCGTATAGTCAGGGCCTTCATGTTGACACTCCTATTGATCCCATGTCCACTAAAGCAGCCATTTTTGAAATCAGGAGACACTCGTCCCCTGGGCATAAACAAACTAAACTTGTTGCATCTTCCATCCCTAAACAAGCCTCAAAACCTGCTCTTTGTCCTGAATATTGTGAGGATTTGCCTATCTTACGGTTAAAAGGCAATATTTAACCAGGAGCAAAGCTAGCAATATGGTTACCCAACCTAGTTTAGGTAAACCGGGGACTACCAAGCGGCTTGTTACTGTACATTGCAGCTATGATGATTTAGCACCATAGTTGTCGATGTAGTTTGGTTAAGGGTTTGGTCCTCTGTTGGTTGTTGCTGTCTTCTGTTATCTGTATTATGTTTTGTGCGATTACTCTGCTGGTTGGCTTTTTGCTTGTTTGCTCCTATTTGTCAAGCTGATTCCTAGGGAATGCAAGGTGTTTCCCCTATTTTGCTTGCTTGTTCTATGATATCCTTGTTGCTGGATCTAACTTGTTGGTTGTATTGTTGCTTGCTCTTCTCTACTCCTAATTGTCAAATTGTTTCCTGGGGGTGCTTCCCCTGTCTTTTTGCTGGGTTTGTGCTTTGCTTGTTGCTGGCTGGGTCCATTCTAGAATGGTTGGCTATGGTCTCTTGGCTTTGCTGCTTTTTCTGCAGGTTGTTGTCAAGGTTTACTTCTCGTCTAATGTTGGTTTGCTCATGGGCTTTGTTTTGCTTTGGTTGTAGGAGCCTATTCCCCTAGCCTCCTTTTGTTTTTGGGTGCCTGTTCCCTCTTTTCTTTGTTCTGCTTTGTTGATCCTTGCCTGTCGTCTTGGTTAGGTTGCTAGGTTTGCTGTATGTTTCTGGGGGTTTGTTCCCTATGTTTCCAGGGAGTCTATTCCCTATTTTTTGTATATGCCTGTACAATTGACTTGCTGTCTCTAGCAATGTTCTATTTTTTATCTAAATATTTCTTACATTTGATATAAAAAAAATTAAGCGTGATCAAAACGGTCGGATATCAAAAGTTATGGTCCTCTTGACCTTTTTTTCTCGTCTTGCACAACCACCCCTTATCTTCACCAAGTAGCGATTCCATAGGTACTCCATGAAAAACAGCCTCTAGTAACTTTTGTAAACATTTGAGCATGATTAAACGGTCGGATAAAAAGTTATGGCCCTTTCAAGTTGTTGTTCCAGTATTGTGCAACCACCCCTCATCTACACTAAGTAGCGATTCATAGGTGCTCCACCAAAAACAACCTCCAGAAACTCTTGTAAAATTATAAGCGCGATCAAACGATCGGATCAAAAGTTATGACCCTATGAGTATTTGTTTCGGTCATTCGCAACCACCTCTCATCTTCACCAAGTAGAGATTCCATATGTAATCCATGAAAAAAGTCCTCCGAAAACTCTTGTAAAAATTGAAGCGTGATCAAACAATTAGATCAAAAGTTATGGCCCTTTTTGAACTGTTATTTAAGGTCTAGCTCGAAAAGACTTCCCCTTCAACAAGTATTCCATAGGTTCTCTAAGGAAAAATTCCTCTTGAAAATCTTCTAAAAATTTGAATGCGATAAGAAAGAGCTCCAACGCTCCCAGTAGTACTAGTGAAAGGAGAGAGACGCTCTTGGTTGTAGTGAGAGAAGGTATCACTGTGCTTCCACCATGCTCTCGGTTTCCTCTCATTGTGTATCGTTTTTCTTCTCCTATCCCACTGCTCATTGTAGCTTTCTCTTCAATTCATTATGAAGAAATCAAAGAACAAATCTTTGCGTTTTAAGTCTGCCCAAGGTGATTTCAGCCTTCAAGCTCCTCATCGTGGGTCTGCCTTGCGAGTATCTAGGGCTTCGTCTAGAAGCTACTCTCTTGTCCAACAAAACCCCATGCCCTCCTCTCCAGTTTCTTCTCCCCCCAGAGCGAAGGCAGTCCTCGCTGATTTTGCTAGCCCTTCGCATGGTATTAGGGTTTGTTCAAATCACAGGAACAGATCATGCAGAGGAATTGTTCTCCATGCTCTTCTTCTCCTGATCATGGTGATAACTGTTCCTCTGGCCTTTATAGACCCACCCTTTCTCCAAAGGCACATTTAGCTAGGTCTTATCGAAAGGATTCCAACCCAGGTTCAAATACTCTCACTCCCAGTCGAGCATTTAACCCTCCCTCCCATATATGCTTTTGGAAGTAGTCTTCATGCCTCTCAGCACAACCCTAACAGGTACTTCCACCTTTTCGCCTCCACCTCTTGTGCATTTCCTTGATTATGTGTCCTTTGCTTCCTGCCAACTTCAGGACACCAACATTGATGACATTATTCCAACATGGAAATTCTGCTTGATAAGCTTATATTGCCGGGAAATTCCCAGGCTATGCAACTTTGTTCAATTTTATTGGGAAAAATTAGAAACACAAATCTAATTTTACAATGCATGACTCGGCCAGTTGATATTTGCTTTTCATTTTGAATTGGAAATGTTAGACATTATAAGTAATGGTCCATACTTCATATTCGGTCGATAGCCCCTAATCTTGAAGGTTATGCCTGGATTTTTTTATTTCCAACCCTCTGATATGGCTAGAATACCGGACTTGGGTGAGATTCCCCAATCTCCTTCTTTGTTATTGACCCTAATCTGCTCTTTAAGATTACTAGTATGGTTGGAAAACCCATCCATTATAATGTGCCCACTACCAACATGACCAGACTTTGTATGCCAGAATTTTGATTGAGGTCGACTTCCTTCAAGACCTACCAGTTGCTGTCAATGTGATTCTGCCGAATGGAACACCCTTTTCCCAACAGATTACTTTTGAATCTCTTCCTTGTTTTTGCAAGAGATGTCAAGTTATTGGCCATTCTACTAATGCATGCAAGAGGGGTCCCTAGAAACAGTCTTATATAGCTCCTTCTGGCCCTGATTTTGGTAGCCCATCTGAAGAGACTGTTGTTGTGGAGAAGCAACAACCATATAAAACAACCCCTCCTATGGATCTCCTGTTGATCCCATGTTCACAGAGGTTGTCATAGTTGGTGACATTCGATCTCAATCCCTTGACCGTAAGAGGTCTAAAACTATAGCCGTAATGCCCTTTGGATCCAAGCACTCTACTACTCCAAAAGGTAGTGCAACTTTCTAAAGATGGTGACCATCCTACTGTGGAGCCTCCTAAAAGACAGTACTTGACTAGGAGCAGGCCAGCTGCATTGCTAAGACACCTGCTGTAGTTGCAAGGCCCCTAAGGAGTTCTGAGGACATTGCTCCCTCATCCACCTTTTGATTTATTTGTTCGTAATATGGATCTTTATTTGCTTATATCTATTGCTACTTTCATGTAGCTTGTTCTCCTAATTTGTGCAGGTTCCCTACTTGTTTTCATCTGTTGTGCATGGTAATTTGGTTGGCTTGCCTTTTAGGCTTGTTGCTGGTTTAGCTGGCTTGTTCAGATTTTCTACTTCAAATTTGCTATGCTGCTCTTTGCAGTCCTGTGGTCTGTACGGCTCTGCTATTTGGCTTTGTGTTGTTGCTGGTGTCTCTACATCAATGTAGGTTTTTTTCTTTCTAGGATTGCAGGCTTGTTCCACTGCTAGTGATATTGGTTGCTGTGTTTTGTATTGGCTTTGTGGGTGTTTGTTCCCTTAGCCTTTTATTTTGGAAGGCTTTTCCCTTTCTTGGTTTTAGGCCACGATGGCTTTTTAGATTGTATATGTAAACACCCAAAAGAATATATATATATATATATATATATATATATATATATATATATATATATATCTAATTGATGACTCCACCATCGTTCTCGATTTTATGAATCTGCAGCGATGCAATCTCACTGCCTATTTCCTGAATCAACTATGACACAATTCTCACTATTGATTTCCTAAATCGACAACTATGCAGTTTTTTGCTATCAGAAAAGTCGGTAGCAATGGCTAAAGTCAACGCTATTCACAATTTCCTGAACTCGACAGCAACATAGATTCTTCGGCTGAGCTCGATTTCTGAATCGGCAGTTGAAACAATTTTTTATATTGATATTAAATGAGATATTTTTTTATTGGGGTTGTGTTGTGTGGTTTTTGTATTTCTTTTGTTGGGAGAGGTGAAGGGGTAAAACTGGTTTTGATAGAAGATTCCAACCAAAGACCAAGGATAAAAGAACAAACATTTAAGACCAAACCCAAACATCCCCATCGTCATTTAATGGGGAGTTACTGATAAATACAAGGCGGAAGAGATGAAGGTGAGCCCTTCCTCTTCCCAAAGTGTGTCTCGCACAAGCTGCATGTCCAGCTAGCTACATGTTGCTCTTTCCGTCTTCCTCTGTTCGCAACATGTGAACGCTTTCAAACCAAAACCAGCTAGACGTAGTGCTCATGTGAACGATGTGAAGGGAGAGTTAAGGACCTGAGAGAAGATTGGACAGGCTGGCCTAAGAGGGAAGAAGGAAAAAGGGGCCAGAAAAATGTTGAGAGGCAGACAGAAGGTAGGAGAGGATCCAGCTAGCGAGAGGGTAGAAGTAGAAATCTTATGTGTCAAACCTTCCTCAAACAGTTAGTGTATGGATTCTAAATAGGGGTTATGGGTTATGATATACTCCCTTACCTATCTTTCTCCTTAAGACACCAGAACCGAAAATCAAGAAGAAGACTCCTAAAGAAAATTGACCTAAGTAGACAACTAAGTGCTAAGCTGTTAGAAGGAAATTGAAATTTAAACTTAAGATGTACAAGGAGGGACAAAAAACTAAAAGATGGCCGAATTCCCATAACATACTACAAATGGAATTAAAAATGGAAAGAACAAATCTATGGGTAAGAGGGCAGGCCTTAAGCTGAATGGGGTTGGCCAGAGCGGTAATTGCATGTGTGTGTTTATAAGCGTAGAAGATTGTGGTTTGAAAGATAGATATGTTTGGTAATATGTGAATGGTTTTCAAATGTGTGTGTTCTGGGCTGGGAACTTGTTAAGAAAGATTATATGATGAAGAATTGATGGCTATCAATGTGTATAACAAAGAGATAATGATGTTGAGACAGTTTTCACTGCTGATTTCTACAAATAGGCCTTCTAAGCGTACAGAAATGACTTTAAATGCTAAGTAACAAATTTTCATGGTATGGAAATGGTGTTAAAATGTGGGAAACCCTTGATAGTGAACATATTGAACCTTTTTGAAATAAGTGTGGTAGACGAATGTGATTCAAAAGCGTGGGAGTGTATAATAAAATAAAGTGTACCTAATTTGTGTACTCATAGATGTACTATAGATGGTTGCGGTGGCCGGGATTGGGACGTCATTAGTCTAAGATAAGAACAACGACATGAAGTGGGAGGCAGTGTGAGTGAGCTTTCACCTTCACTTTTTCATATAGTTCGAATTAAAATACTGATTATCATGGAATGGTTACCAGTATTTGTGTTAGAACATATAGATCTAGTATAGTCCAAAACATTTTGATGTTCACCAAATGGTTGGAGTTAGCTTTGGTGTAATTGGCATCCTAAATGTGATGGACTCAAAACAAATGAATGGCAATCTGCAGATTGGTGTTTTTGGATTTACTTTCCCTATTGGACTTGTTTGGCCCTAAATTGTTAGGGATTAGCTTGATTGCGAGGACTTTAATCCTTTTGCTTAGAGGACGTGAGTCTTGTGGTCCCTTACTATTGGTATTTTACTTATATAAGCATGACTAATGCCTTGGTTTTCCAGCCGATTAGTTTTATTTTGATCTATTTAATACAAAAACTTACATAGATTGAGTCAAAAAAATCAATTGAATTGGCCGATCAAATGGTGCACAACTTAAAATGTTTATAGGCCCTAATTGAGACTATTGTTTTTAGTAGCGTGTGGCGATCAAACGACCGCTCATCTATTCATCCAGAGCATGGCGATTCCATAGGTACTATAATCCATAAAAAATGGCACTCCGCGGAACTTTTTAAAAAAATTTCAATGAGATCCATAAAACGGTCGGATCAAAAGTTAATGAGGCTTTTTTAAGCTGTTCTTTTATGTCTAGTCCTTGTTGTGACACCTCTTCATCTTTCACGCAAGTAACGGATTTACCTCAGGTACTGACCACTGGTGGAGGGGAAAGGCAAAAACGGCCTCTTACGAAAACACTCTTGTTAGAAATTTAAGCATATATCAAGATGGTAGGACTCAATAAGTGCTAATTGAGCCATTTCGAAGCTGATGTTCGCGTTGTATGAAGCGCTACCACTGCCCTTACATATTCTTCACTAGAAGTAGCGACATCCATACGGGTCGGTACTGCCTGACCAAAAACAGCCTCTATGAAGACTCTTGTAAAAACATTATGAGCTGCAAGATCAAATGATTCGGAAGTAGAAAATGATTATGGTATTGATTTTGAGCTGTTGTTCCGAGTACTATGCTATGGTCAATACATCTCATCTCTCACCATGTAGTAGATTCCATAAGTGTACGTTCGAAAAAAATCCTTAGCGAAAAAGTCCACAATGTAAGAAGAAGTTTTGACCACTGATCAACAGATTGGATCAAAAAAGTGGTTAATGGCTCATGAGTTTTGAGAGCCTATATATTTAGGTTTGGCTAAAAAAAGACTATCCCCTTCAATAAGTATATCCCTGAGGGTTCATCCAAAGTGACAAAAAAAACAAGGACTTTAGAAAATTACTTTTAAGAATTTGAACGCGAATCAAAGAGATCGATCGGCATATAAAAGTATTTATGACACCTTTTAGAGCTTTTTTTCTAAGTTCCTGTGCTGTGAGACCACTGAAATCCCTCATCCTTCACGCACAATAGCGATTCCATAGTGTAATCTGCTACGGAAAATGGCAATTCAGGGAACTCTTAGTGTTTTTAACACTTTGAGTGCGATCAAACTGTCGGATTCAATCAAGTTTTGGCCCTTTTGAGAATGTTGTTCCGATGGTATTGCACAAACAATCACCGCCGTTAGTCTTCACCAAGTAGTGATTCCATAGGCACTTCCACACTAATGAACGACACTCACAAGGAAACTCTTTGTAAAATATGAGTCACGATCAAACGGCTAGAGATCAAAAGTTATGGCCCTTTTTTAGCTGTTATTCAAGTCTCGTCGTGAAAAGACTTTCCCCTGTTCGAATGGGTATATTATTCCATAAGGATATTATTCCAAACACAAAAAGGCAGCACTCTAGAAATTGTTCTTAAGAAATTTTGAGAGAGGGTCGTGATCAAACGGTCAAATCAATAAGGATTAATTGATATCCTGCTTGTGGCTTTGTTGTTCTAGTCCCTTTGCGCCACCATTCCCTATCTATCTTCACCAGCACTAGCTAATTAGCATAGGTACTTCGCACAGTAAACAACCTCATAGGAACTTCTATGTAAAAAATTTGTAGCACTGCATACCAAACTGGCTTTGAGTAAAAAGTAAATAGGCCAGTTTCGAACTGTTGAATTCCGGTCTGGCATAAGCTTGCCCCTCATTCTTTACACCAAGTTAGCGATTCCGATAGGTAATCTATAAAAATTACCATGGAAAACGAACCATCGCAAGAAAACAGTTTTGTAAACAATTTTCGAACATGGATCAAATGCTGCAGATCATAAGTTATCGGCCCTTCTTGAGCTGTTGTTCAGGTCTTAGCGCGATCTACAGCGTTAACTTTCAGCTCTGTATTACCAAGTAGTGATTCTATATGTAACTTCCACGAAAAAGGCCTCTGGGAAACTCCTGTAAGATAACTTAGAAGCGCGAATCCATGTGGTTGAGAATAAACAAGTTATGGGCCCGTCTTTAGAGGTGTTCTATCTCAGCTCTTGCGCGACCACCCTCATTCTTGACCTCAATTTTTAATTCCATAGCTACTGGTCGCAGAAGTAAACAAGCCTCTGGAGAACTCTTGTAAAACATTGATATGAAAATAAGGCGGGACGGATGACAATTGGTTAGATCATAAAGCGCACAAAATGGTTAAGACTCAAAAGTTATGGCCCTCATAATGTTGTTTTTTCATCTTAGTAAAGAGCACACTCTACATCTTACACGAACTAGCGGTTCCAAAGGCACTCCAACGAAAAATACAACCTTCGGAAACTCTTGTAAAACTTCATGAGCGCATGAGTCAAATAATAAGCTTGAATCAAAAGATTATGGTCCTTTTTGGTATGTTTTTCCAATCTCTGCAAGACGCATAGCCTCATCTTGTCACCAAGTAAGCTAGAGTTCCATAGCTACTTCCGCGGAAATGTGGGCCTCCAAAAAAATTCCAGTAAATAATTTATGAAGTCCCGGATAGATAATAACGGTCATCATTAAAAAGAATTTATGGCACCTATTTGAGTTGTTCTTCTGATTTTGTGTACGAACTCACAAAAATCCCATCATATATCTCAATAGTAGCGATTCCAATAGTTACTCAATGCATAAATCAGCCTTCGGAAACTGTCTTGTAAATAAATTTTGAGCCTGATTCAAATAACAAACACGCTCGGTATGGCAAATAGTTAATTGTCCCTTTTGAACTGTTGTTTTGGTCAGTATAGCGTGACCATGCAGCTCAATTCTTTCATATTGGAGCGATTCCATAGGTTTACTCCGAATAAAAGATAAAGAAATGATAAGAGAATGATAAATAAAATAAAAAGATAAAGAATGCGAAAAATAAAAGATAAAGGTGAAAAAAGAAAGGGGAATAAAATACTTTATTTATTTTCGTTATTTATGATGGGTTGCCTTCCGACAGGTAAGCACTTTTTTGTTTTATGTCACTTAGCTCTGATCATGGGTTAGCATGCTTCATTATTAATAGATTGTTTCAGTCTAACTTCGCAGAAGCGATGTCAAGATTTTGTCATACTAAACCTTCATAAGAGGTAGAGGTGATTCAAATGAGTGACACATTGACCATTGAGTACTTTTAGTGGGTTTCTAAACTTTGATAATGTTTTCAACTAGCACCGATAAGAAAAAAAAATCAATAAGTTAAACAACAAAGGGTCCAATCCAACGAATGAGCACAACTTTTCGATGAATCAAAGTATTCAAAACCCGAATGATAAAGAAGGACTTTATGGTCTCTCAACTATTAAACTCTTTTCTTGTAATGCATTCAGTGAATCAGGATGACATTTTAGATCTTTTCTTTGTAAATAATCCTTGCTATTCTCATAAAAAGCATCATTTTGTATTTCGCATTCCAATTGTTAATTACCAATCTTGTTTGGGGGAGCACCAAAAATATAGGCGGGCCAAACCCTTTATTTCATCTGATCCATTGGATGAGGTGATATGATCGTCAACGATACACATGCAGGTGGGGATATAGTTTTAGTTAATGGCTTTGCGCAAATGCCAATGCCTTGATTCAGATGGCAAGCTATTTTGGGGAGCACATAATATGCCTCTTGACAATCTACTTACTACGCGGGCCAAGACGACAACCCAAACCCACCATTAATCCATCCTTGTCACTATTTATTAAAGTCACCAAAACTTGATTGCACACACAGTTATCAACTTGAGTCATAACATGTGTGATAAGAATGAAAACATTGCTTAATAAAGAGGATATGTCAGTTGCATCATGAAAATTAAATTTCAAATTTTTTCATCTTATATCTAATATCTATTATAAAAAAAAACAGACAAAGTCAATCTACTTAGCCACAATCAATTTTTGTTATTGGCAGTTTTCGAGAATGGTCTAGCTCCAATAATATAAGGAGTGTTATTTTGATGAAATTTCATTAAGAACTCGAATGTCATCCATATCAAGAATATTAAAAGTCAGCATGGAATGTCTAAACTATCAATCTTGACACTACTCGGGTACATCTTTCTATCACATCCAAGTGCTTGGTAAACACGAACACTACGATACCGAGCGAGTTGTAACTTAACAATATGCTGTAGTTGTTAGATTAAGCAAAGGCATTAAGGGACTAAGAAAATCATAAACATGTTTAGGCAATAAACACTATCATAGATGCACCGTAAATCGCAAGGCTCTCTTTGAATGAATAGTCATAATACCAATAACAGACATGGGATAAAGTAAATTAGCAGCTAGGTCATCTATAGCATTCAAAAACGGCAGTATTGTTTTGAGACAAATCAGCAGATACGCCAACTATCACCCATACTATACCAATTATGCAGTGACCTTTACAGTTTAAAAGCTCTGATTGGTAGTACATAACTCTTTTCAAGGATTTGGCATGACTTGGAAATTTGATTAATAGCATCAATGTAAAGGAACATGGTTGTGAGAAACTTGATCGCCTATCTTGTCTTGAAAAACGTAGCTCTAAAATCTCTTTTTCTTTAGTTCGCTCTTTCTTTTACGACACTAAAGGAAGAACTACATTAGGAAAGGGTGGACATTGTTTTAAAAACTGAATTACATTTAAAGATGAGGAGTTAGCCTTTGGGAGTGTTGGTTAATGGTTTAGTTTGTTGGAGAGAGGAGGAAGTTTCCTCTATTATACTCCAATTCAATTTGTATCTCTTCTTGCTTTCTTCAGCATCTCAATATTGGGTTATGACATTTTACTCTCTCAAGTTCATTCCCACTTTTCGCAACATGCATCCCGCACCTAACATTTCTCTATTAAATTCATAGTATGCTTGGGGAGGGCTAATTTTCTTAGCCATTCTTTTGTGCTTCCAATTTCCGCCGACAGCTTGAAGCTAAGCTTGCGCCACAGGCCATTTTCTTCTCCAAGGTTGTGAATACTTGACCTTCTTGCCTGTTGGAAAGACTATATGATATTTTGTTCTGGCAAGGTTATATGTGTTAGAGATAGCCAATTAGTGTCCATCATTCTCAATATGAATGATCAAATACAATGGAAATGAACAAAAAAACCCGCATAACATTGGAGAGTTGTGATGTGAATGGAGGGGGTTGTTTCTTGCTTAAGTATGGAATTTCTTGATGGGCTGAAAATCCATAGGGATGGAATTGTCAGCACTTGATTGGAACCTTATTGAGGTTGGTTCCCATTAGCAGACTGTTATAGGTCGTAGGTTGGAAGATTGATGCTGCGTCCATTGCCAAGAACTTGTACATGTGGAGAAAAAACTGGATCATACTTACAGTTGAAGTTAGTTCCATTGAATCCTCACATCAAACGTGCATGAAATCTTGTTTTAATGTAATATTCTTGCATTGTGTGGGGCACATATTCTATATGTAAATGTCCTCAATGAAAGAATACATGATGCTGACATAACTATTTTCAACCTGTTGATACCAATGTATCCATCAAGCCAAATGAATATCGAACAAGAAGATAGTTAAAGATCATTAACTTTCACATTTTAAGGTTAGAAATACTAAATACCTCATTTACTCAAATTTGTTTGTGAAATTTCTCACACATTGTGCCTAAATTGTTTTGCCAAGTTGGCTACGCATTATTCTTGGGAGATCAATTGGCGTGCACTCCTTGGGTTTTGATATCTACCAAGTGCCCCATCCTATATTGTTAAAGCATCAATGATACAGAGTACGGTTTGTAGGCTATAAGAGTCCTTCATAAGAAAATATATGAATGAATAGTTAATCCGGTAATCTGATCGGTAATGGGCATTGAATGCACAATTGCTCAAATCTTTCCCAATACTCGGAAAATGTCTCTCCATGTGATTGTCGAATTACACATATTTATTTCCTTATGTTGGCAACTCGAGATGTTGGGAGATATTTTTCAAGGAAAATCTTCTTCATTGCATTTCACATTTCAATGGAACCTGGGAGAATAAAGGAAAAACCATGCCTTTGTTGCCCCTTTTAAAGAGAAAG
>CM055363.1:16121222-16143855 GCA_029228515.1 Populus alba x Populus x berolinensis
ATTTAAAGTATCAATAACTCCTTAATTAAAGCATGTTTTATAATAACAAGTCTAATACTATAAAATGCCATAATATATGGTAAATGTTCATCTGAAATGCAGGCCTATCACATAAATCAAAGGATTGATTGATGAGTTCAAGTATGGAAATTGAAAGGACAAAGAGAGGGCCAAACTTAGAAAAGAGATGTTGGTGCAGTCCAAACTGGAACACTGTTCGGTAATTGGGTCATATCTCGAGTTCGAGATGTCAAAATGATCTTAATGTTGTTCACAAATTCAGTAAGACATAGGGCTACAACTTTCATGTGGACACCAAGATCTAAGAAGGTCGTTTGCAAGTCCAAATTATAGTAACAACGGAGAAGTTCGAATCTGTCCTTCAGTCCATACACTGTTCAGTGTTCAACACATATCTCGAGTTCTAGAAGTCCAAATGACCTCCATTTTTTTTCCTGGAAAGCTGAGTCAATTTCCTACAACTTTCATGTTTTCAAGTGGTCCAAGTTCTGATGCTAGCAATTTTGTTTTATTCAGACAAGAAGATAAGGATTTTTACCAAGTCAAAAGTTGGCCACCCACTCAACAATTAGTCATCAAATCAATAATTCTGAATTTTAGCCTATAAAAGGAGGCATTTGCCATGTATTTAGGGGCTTGGTTGTTCAAATCAAGATTATGCTCTTTATTTCTCTCTTTATATTTTTTTTGTAATTCTTAAGTTTTGCTTTGATTAATATCTTGTTTATGCTTTTCATTTCCTTTCCTTTCCTTAGTTAACTTGTATTTTATTTATGTTCTTGTTTTGTTTATTTATGTTTCTCTTCTTTATTATGTTTAGCTAAGTTTATTATGTCAAGGTGAAAAGGTTACACTAATGGTGTAAGAATAAGTATAGTGTAAACTCAACATGGACCTTAATGTTTAATATTAACATGTCTCATCTTTTTATCTTACTAATTCTTAATACCTTGCTTGTTAAATGGTTAATCTAGATTTGTGTTGTATAACACTTGGTACAACAAATGTTTGACACTCTTATTACCTACACCTGTGCTATGAAAGGAACTTGATTTGTTGTTAACATAAGTTAGCATCATGAATTCCTGACAATATTTAAAAGTTTGGTGTTACGTAAATAAGATAATTAATATGATCATGTTAACAATTTATAATGAGCTATTAATGACAAATCATTCGATTGGAACCTCCTTTGTGTGTGGTTTCCAAATTGAGTAATAAGAGTTTATACTATACTTGTTTGAAATACCATTAATGGATCCTCTAACCTTGACATTTGTTTTTATCATTGTTTAATCCTTATAGTAATCTTCCATCTCAAAGTTCTCATTAATTTCTTCCTCTTCTCTTTTTTTACTACTACTACTACTACTACTACTACTAGTATTATCATTATTATTATTGTTATTGTTATTATTATTATTATTTACATTCTTGTTATATTTTATGCATGTTAAGTATGCTCTGTGTTTGATCAAGGATCTGACATTGTTGGTCTTGCCTTGTTCATTCGCATCAGAAATCTGGTTATATTATATAATATATCTCTTTGATCTTTTCATAAACTCAGTATATAGGCTGGAAACTTGTGATCCGATCTCTTAGATCATTCTCAGGTATAACAACGCCATGTACTGAGTATTATTATTATTATTATTATTATTATTATTGTTATTATTACTATTACTATTACTATTACTATTACTATTATTGTTATTATTGTTGTTATTATTGTTGTTGTTGCTGTATTGTTATTTATAATTTATACAATTAACCTCTATGTGGTTCGACCCCGATCTTACCAGGTTATTTATTACTTCGACACTCCTGCACTTGGGAGAAGACATCAATCTTTTTGTCATGTCATATCGCCTGACCGGACGTCGTTGTTGTGGTACTGCTTTCCACGCTACTCCATGGAAAACAGCCTACGGAAACTCCTCAAAACATTTAGCGCGATACAACAATCGGATCTAAAGTGATGGAACTTTTGAGCCGGTACTCGAGCCATGTCGGTGGTATCATGCTATCGGATGTCTTCTTCATGGAGTAGCGATTCAACGCTACTTGAAGGAAAATAGCCTATGGAAACTCCTTAAAAAATTAGAGCGCGATCCAACGGTCGGATAAAAAATTATGGACCTTTCGAGACGGTACTCTGGTTGTTGCGGTGGTAAGGCCTGACCGGACATCGTCTGCATGGCATAACAATTACAAGGTACTCCATGGAAAACAACCTATGGAAACACCTCAAAAAATTTAAGCGCGATCCAACGGTCGGATCTAAAGTTACGGACCTTTTGAGCTGGTACTCGGTTCGTGTCGGTGGTATTGCCCTACCGGACATCGTCGTGGAGTAGCGATTCCACGCTATTACATGGAAAACAACCAACGTAAACTCCTCAAAAAATTTAAGCGCGATCCAACGATCGGATCTAAAGTTATGGACCTTTGGAGCTGGTACTCTGGTTGTGGCGGTGGTAGGGCCCAACCGGATGTTGTCGGCGAATCGAACAGTCAGATCTAAAGTTAGGGACCTTTTGAGCCAGTACTCAGGTTGTGTCGGTGGTAACGCCCGACCGAAAGTCTTTCTTGTGGAGTAGCGATTCCACGCTACTCCATGGAAAACGGCCTACAAAAAGTTGTAAATTTGAGCGTGGTCGAATGGTCCAATCTAAAGTTAGGGACCTTTTGAGTCGATACTCGGGTGATGTCGGTGGTAACGCCCGACCGAACGTCTTTCTCGTGGAGTAGCGATTACACGCTACTCCATGGAAAATGGCCTATAGAAACTCGTAAATTTGAGCGCGGTCAAACGGTCCTATCTAAAGTTAGGGACCTGATTGTGCATCAAAAGTATTATTAAGTCTTTTATTTTACATATGTATTTATTGTTTTTATTTGGGTTTTTTTATAATAAGTGATGTGTTTTTTAGTAATGAAGTTTCTTTTAATGTTTCGATAGGTTTTTGGAGCTTAAATGAATTATTTCAGAAAATTCAACGTCGGAATTCGGAACAAAGAATTGAAGAGAAATTTAGTTGAAGATTGAAGCAAATCTTGGTTCAAATACGTGCTCCAAATTTACCCCAAAAATCAATTCTATTCCAATTCTAGAAAAGAATATCACATGATCTATTTCAAGCCCAAACTTGCCTTATGTTGTGTGCAAACTTCAACCATCAAACACTCAAGGTTTCAATGTCAATCTTAGCCCAAATAATAGGTACATTTGTGTACTTATTTGATACTTAAATTCAGCCCCAAATCAGCCCAAGCACAATCCATGATTTTACATGTCCACACAACAAATAACATTTGATTTATTTTGGGCAATTCATTGATCCAAGAGGGCAAGCACATGCATGGAAAGCTGGAGGGGACATTGTTACATTATTTTGGGTCAAAAAGAAGAAAGAGACAGCTCATAAAGGAGGAAGAAAAACGTGCACCAAAGTGTTCTCCAAGTTGGCCTGATTTGATTTTCCAGAACACCTTTTGGTGTCTGTCCATAACTTTTGACTCGAATGTCCAAATGATCTGTTCTTTAATGATCTGGGAAGATAACAGAATTGCCTATAAATATGTCTCTAATAGCCATCTCCAAAGGAGGCTTTGAAGAGGATCGAATTGTTGTCCAAAGTTAGAGTCAGATTTGTGTTAGAATTTTTACCGAAATTCTGTTGTGTTCTTCTTTGTAGATTTCGGTTCTTTAGTTTGTAAAACTTATTATTTCAGTTTGATTCAAGTTATTTCATGTTTATTA
The DNA here is from genome assembly GCA_029228515.1 of Populus alba x Populus x berolinensis. Taxonomy (NCBI): domain Eukaryota; kingdom Viridiplantae; phylum Streptophyta; class Magnoliopsida; order Malpighiales; family Salicaceae; genus Populus; species Populus alba x Populus x berolinensis. Next base: position 16,125,010 of record CM055363.1, read on the forward strand.
AAGTGTTCTTATATATAATCATGGTTGGCTAATCTCTTTCTTGGATCCAAATCAAGGATGATGGTGATCGAGGTGAGTTCTTTAAGATATGAATGAATCTTAATGTTTATCTTCTATTTTCTTTATGAATGTTTTATTATTGCAAAAAAAAATTAGAAATCATTTAGGTAATTTTATAATCTTGAATTTTTATCCACAAACCTTAGTTTTGGTATAGAGATTGCTTGATTCAATGTCTTAGTTAATATGAAAGTACTTGTTCATTCTTAAGCAATAATCAATCTTCATCTTTTTAAACTTCATTGTAATATCTTCCCATCTAATATCACCATCGTTGATATTAGGTTGAGTTATCTTATATATGTTGAAGAAATCACCAATACATAACCATTAAAATTGATTTGGACCAAGACTTACTTTTTCTTGTCATTTAAAATCTATTTACATTTTTTCATCTTTGAAAACAAATCCATCAATTATTTTCAACCAAGTTATTGTTAATTTAATTTCTCTTGAGTTTTTTTTGTTACCTAGCTTAATTTCCAGATTTAGCCCTCTGTGGATATGAGCTCGATCTTACCGAGTTAATTGCTATATCGTACACTCGTGCACTTGCGAGTTAAAACAAGCCGATCATGAAAAGCGGTCAAGTAATTTTGGCGCCGTTGCCGGGGAGCTAGCAAGCAAAGGTAACAAATTTATATTTGATTATTGGAAAATAAAAAAAAATTCATATAAATAAAAAATAAAATGGCTGGTTTTACCGCCTAAAAAAACAAATTGACCTCAACTTTTCAGATATTGGACTGTGGATTGGACTATTAATTGTTGAATTTTGGTTGGTTCAACCATTTTTCTTTTATTGTCTATTCTAGTTAGTTTCTAATATTTATTATTTATATTATAAGGCTGGTTTTACCACCTCTTGTTTATTTTATTTTATTTTGTTTTGTTTTTATTTTTTCTCTTATATTTATTGTTTGAAGTGCTTGGCCGGTATTACCGCCTCTTTATTCATGCTTGTTATAATTATCTTTTAATGTTTATTGTTGTTAATATTGCTTATTAGTTGGAGAGTGAATTTCTTAATTTGTTGTATTTTTATTTTTGAGCTATTACTTTATCTTTTACGTTTCATTTACTTTTATTTGCAATTTTCTATCTTTCTTTCTTTTCCTTTCCTTTCGTATTCATATAATTGTTATATTATTATTATTATTATTATTATTATTATTATTATTATTTATCATGGCTAATGTTGAAGATGTAGAGGGTGAAGTGAGTGTTCAAGGTAATGGACCTCCACAATTCAATGATCAACTAATTTTCGAACTCTTAGAGAGTATCTTCACCCGGCTAGACAAAGTACACCTTCGTGTATTATCTTGCCTCTTAACCAACAAGCTTTCAATTTGAAACCGGGCATGATTCAACTTCTTCCCACATTTCATGATATGGATTCTGAAAATCCATATATACACATTAAGGACTTTGAAGAGGTATGTAATACTTTTATTGATAGAACATGCACCGAGGAAACTATTCGACATAAATTGTTCCCATTCTCTCTAAAGAATAAAGCCAAACTTTGGCTAAACTCCTTACGTCCTAGGTCTATAGGTACATGGAGAGAAATGCAAGCTGAATTTTTGAAAAAATACTTCCCCACTCATAGGATGGTAGCCTTACAACGTCAAATGATGAATTTTTCTTGAAGTCTAAATGAGTCATTTCACCAAGCTTGGGAAAGGTTCAAAGACTTGTTAAATGCATGCCCCCACCATGGTTTTGAGATGTGGAGGTTAGTGAGTTTCTTCTACGACTCTCTTACCGTAGATTTTAAAAAGCTAGTGTCAACCATGTGTAATGGTGAATTTTATGACAAAGAACCAAGTGAGGCCTTTGATTTTTTTGATCAATTGGCTGAAAACACAAAGCAATGGGAGACTTCTCTCCCACTTCATGTTGAGTCTAGAAACACCATTTCTCATTCAAGTAGGAAGTTCCAATTGAAAGAGACTGATGATCTCAATGCTAGATTAGCCTCATTGGCTAGGAAAGTAGAGCCTCTTGAGATTAAAAAAGTGCATGTCATGAGTGAACAACAAGAGGAAAGTTGTGTTGTTTGTGAGAGCAAAGGGCATAGGACAACTGAATGTCCTACCATTCCAGCCTTCAAGGAAGTGCTATTTTCAAACTTCTGATTCAAATAATGTTAGAAAGCCATTTTCAAACCAAGTAGGCAATCCCTACTCTGAGACCTATAATCCTGGATGGAGGAACCACCCAAATTTTGGATGGAGAAATGATGGCTCTTTAGTACCTCAAACATTTCAACCTCCACCCCAACCATTTCATGCTCCCACACATAACACGTACCAACCACCTCATAAGAGATCCCTAGAGGATACTCTTCAACAATTCATGCAAACACAAGAAGGAATCAACAACCAAGCTTACAAATTTCAAGACCAGACCAATAGGACCTTAGATGACATTTAAAGTCAACTAACTAAGTTAACTCAATCACTAAGCATTCAAGAGAAGGGAAAGATCCCAGCTCAACCAATGCCAAATCCTAGAGGTCAGGTACACATGAGTGAATCCTCACTTAGTGAACCTTCAAACCATGAACAGGTCCAAGCCATCACTACCCTTAGAAGTGGAAAGATTGTTGACAAAGCTATAGGTTTTGGGATTCTTAGAGGTATTGTGGAGGAGAAATCTAGGGAAAGTGAAGAGGGAATCAAAACACAAGTGACAAATGAGAGTTTGAGTGACAAAGAAGGCGAGATAAATGAGAAAGAGATGAGTGAGAAAGGAGACGATTCAAGAAAAATTGGAGTCAAAGTGAGTGATTTAGAATTTGTTCCTAGAGCACCATTTCCACAAAGGTTAGGGAAACCTAAACATGATCTTATGAACTCAGAAATCTATGAATTGTTCAAACAAGTGAAAGTCAACATTCCACTCCTTGATGCAATTAAACAAGTCCCATCTTATGCAAAGTTCCTTAAGGACTTATGCACAGTCAAAAGGAGATTGAATGTGAAAAAAAGAGCCTTTCTAACTGAGCATGCTAGTGCCATCATCCAGTTTAAGACCCCTCCCAAATACAAAGATCCTAGTTGTCCTACCATTTCATGCATTATTGGAAGTCATAAGATAGACCAAGCTTTGTTGGATTTAGGAGCAAGTGTGAATTTAATACCCTACACTGTTTACAAACAGTTAGGTTTAGGAGAAATCAAGCCTACTCGAATCACCCTTCAATTAGCTGATAGGTCAATCAAGATTCCTAGGGGTATTGTTGAGGATGAGATGATCCAAGTAGATAAATTCTACTTTCCTGTTGATTTTATAGTGTTAGACACCGCACCTATTCAAGGTTCTAATGCTCCCATCCCAATCATCTTAGGTAGACCTTTCCTAGCTACATCCAATGCTTTAATTAACTTTAGGAATGGGGTGATGAAATTGTCTTTTGGGAATATGACTGTGGAGATGAACATATTCAATGTCTCCAAACAAATTGGTGAACATGAGGACATTAAAGAGGTAGATTTTATCCAAACAATTTGTCAAGAACAATTTGAGAGAGAATGGGTAAAGGATCCATTGGAAAGAACTTTAATTCATGATGAAAGACTTTATTCTTTGGAATGTGTTGATGAGGAAGTAAGAGAACTCGAGACTTATCTGGATCCAATGCCTATTATGTCAATAGGTCAATGGACCCCATCGTTTGAGCCTTTGATTTCACCCCAAGTGAAAGTTGAGGCATCTCTTATCCAACCTTATAAACCAGAAAGGAAGCCTTTGCCGAGTGATCTTAAGTATGCATTTCTAAGGGAAGATGAATCATATCCTATTGTGATTTCATCAAAACTTAGCATAGAGCAGGAACAAGAACTTTTGAGAGTGGTGAGAAAACACAAGAAAGCAATTGGGTGGACAATCACTGACTTGAAAGGAATTAGCCCTCTTTTATGTACACATAGAATTTATCTTGAAAAAGAGGCTAAATCTGTGAGGCAAATGCAAAGACGATTGAACCCAAACATGAAGGAAGTAGTGAGAGGTGAAATGATTAAACTACTTGATGCAGGTATCATTTACCCTATTGCAAACTCAAAATGGGTTAGTCCAACCCAAGTTGTCCCTAAAAAATCTGGAGTCACGGTAGTGAAGAATGAAAATAATGAGCTAGTACCAACTAGAATCCAAACTGGATGGCGTATGTGCATTGATTATCGTAAGTTGAACATGGTGACTAGGAAGGACCATTTTCCGCTTCCATTTTTAAACCAAGTGCTTGAAAGAGTAGTCGAAAGAGCTTTCTATTGTTTTCTTGATGGATACTCAGGTTACAACCAAATTGAGATTTCTTTAGAAGACCAAGAAAAAACCACTTTCACTTGTCCTTTTGGTACCTATGCTTATAGAAGAATGCCTTTTGGCTTGTGTAATGCACCAGCCACTTTTCAAAGGTGTATGATGAGTATCTTTAGTGACATGGTGGAAATTTTTTTGGAAGTTTTCATGGATGATTTTTCAGTTTATGGGGATTCTTATGAGTTGTGTCTAATGCATTTAGAAAAAGTCCTTGAAAGGTGTGAGGAGAGCAATCTTGTACTCAATTGGGAGAAGTGCCATTTTATGGTGACACATGGCATTATCTTAGGTCACATTGTCTCTTCAAAAGGGATAGAGGTAGATAAGTCAAAAGTTGAAGTCATTCAAAAATTACCTACCCCTAGGACTATGAAAGATGTGAGATCCTTTTTAGGACACGCTGGTTTTTACCGAAGATTCATTCATTCTTTTAATACCATTGCCAAACCATTGTGTAACTTGTTGTCACAAGATGTCCAATTTGATTGGACATCAAAATGTCAAGAAGCTTTTGAAAAGCTTAAAGGGTTGTTGACCACTGCACCAATCATGCAAGCTCCTGATTGGTATTTACCATTTGAACTGATGTGTGATGCTAGTGATTTTGCGGTAGGGGCTGTTTTAGGTCAAAGAAAAGATAAGAAGCCTCATGTCATTTATTATGCTAGCAAGACTTTGAATGATGCTCAATTGAATTACACTACAACCGAAAAAGAACTCTTAGCTGTGGTCTTTGCATTAGACAAGTTTAGGTCTTATTTGGTTGGATCTCTTGTTATTGTTTTCACTGATCATGCAGCATTGAAATACTTGCTCACAAAACAGGATGCCAAGCCACGTTTGATTCGATGGATGGTCCTACTCCAAGATTTTAACCTTGAAATTCGAGATAAAAAGGGAGTAGAGAATGTAGTGGCTGATCATTTGTCCCGTCTTTCAAGCTATGAGACCATAATTGATGAATCTCCAATAAATGAATTCTTTGCTGATGAAAATTTATTTTGTGCAGGTACTGTTTCCTACATTGGCTCTCCATGGTATGCTGACACAGCAAATTACCTAGCCATAAGTCAGATTCCTTCTCATTGGTCTAAACTTGATAAACAAAAATTCATGCGCAATGTGCGTACTTTTTTTTGGGATGATCCCTACCTATTTAAATATTGCCCTGACCAAATTGTTAGGTGGTGCATCCCTGATCATGAAATTCCAAGTGTCATTAATTTTTGTCATACATTAGCCTGTGGTGGGCATTTCTCTTCCAAGAAAACCACTGCCAAGATCTTGCAGTGTGGTTTTTATTGGCCCACTATGTTCAAAGATGTTCATGCCTTTTGTGTTGCATGTGACCGATGCCAACGACTAGGTAACCTCACTAGGCGTAACATGATGCCCCTTAACCCCATTCTTGTTTTGGAAATATTTGATTGTTGGGGGATTGATTTCATGGGACCTTTTCCAAGTTCATTTGGTTACCAATTCATCCTTGTAGTTGTTGATTATATGTCTAAATGGGTGGAGGCCATTGCATCTCGGACTAATGACCATTGATTTGTTGTCAAATTCTTGAAAGAAAATATTTTCTCTCGTTTTGGCATGCCCCGGGCTAAGATTAGTGATGGGGGAAAACATTTTTGTAACAAGCCTGTTGGGATTTTGATGAGAAAATATGGTGTAATTCACAAGGTCAGTACCCCCTATCACCCACAGACTAGTGGCCAAGCTGAGTTGGCAAATAGGGAGATCAAAAACATTTTAGAGAAAACAGTCAATCCAAACCGTAAAGATTGGTCCCTACGACTAGTTGATGCTTTATGGGCATATCGCACTACTTACAAGACCTCTTTAGGAATGTCTCCTTATAGGCTAGTTTATGGAAAGCCTTGTCATCTCCCTGTTGAGATTGAGCACCGTGCATATTTGGCCATTCGGCAATTCAATGACAATGAAAACGAAGTTGGCAAAAATAGAAAGCTTCAATTGGATGAATTAGAGAAGCTGAGAAATGATGCATTTGAAAATGCAAAAATTTCAAAACATAAGATGAAAGCTTTGCATGATAAACATATTTTTAGAAAATCCTTTCATATTGGTCAAAAGGTTCTCTTGTATAATTCACGATTACATCTCTTTCCTGGGAAGTTGAGGACAAAATGGATTGGTCCATTTGTGATTAAATCCATCTCTGAGCATGGTGCATTTGAGGTAGAAAATCCTAAGAATGGAAATGTTTTCAAAGTAAATGGTCATCGATTGAAACCTTATCTTGAAAACGTCGTGGCTGAAGTTAAGACATTGGATCTTGAAGATCCAATACCATTGTAGTATCAGAAGCAATGAATTTTTTTTTTTAATTTTTACTTTTATTTATTTTTTTCTTTCTTCCATCTCTTATATTTTCTTGTTCATGCATTAGGGACAATGCATTATTTTAAGTTGGGGGGTGTGAGGTTCTTTATTTTCAAAAAAAAAAAAAAATGGTTTGATGTTTTCTTTTAGTTGTGATATGAAGGTAAAAAAAAAAAAAAGAATCAAGCAAGAAGCTAGCTCATTCATCCTTGAAAAAAAAAAGGGGGGAGTATCAGTTTTCTAATCCTTATTATTTTCTTCTCTTCTTTTTTATTTTACATTGAGGATAATGTAAAACTTAAATTTAGATATTTGATTATGTTGAATGCTTGAGATGGCCATGCTTGTTTGAAAGAAAAAACTTGCATTCATAGGTGAGTGAGACTTGTTTAGGATCAACATTACATTTTTGGATTCATTATTGTGTTGAACATTGCATGCTTTAATTTGGGATAAATAATATCTTATAAAGCAAGATATAGCATACTTTTTTTTTTCTCTTTAAGATTATTGAAGTACATCTTTCCTTGTAAAAGTTGTGTGAGTTGTGTGATTATGCATGAAAGATGAGTGTGATGCTTTACTTGTGATTATCCCTTTTGATCTAGTCCTAAACAAGGTTTAAGTAAATAGATTAATAATTATTACACAAATAAATAAATAAATGTGTACAAAGTTCTATCTACTCCAATGTTTTGAGTTGCTCAGTAACTAGGGGTATTCATTACAAATGTTTATCTTTACATCAAACGACAGCTTGAGATATGAGTATGCAAAGCACTTTAAGTTTGTGACTTTGTGAGTAACCGGGTGCATTCATCACAAATGTTTGTATTCGCGTCAAAAGGGAAGTGACCACTTAAAGAAAAAGAATAAATAATATCTTCAAAAAAAAAAGAGAAAAAAATATATATAGATATTTCTCTAGTTTGCTACCTTGTTTGTAGTAATGAAAAGGGAAGATTACAAGTTGAGTTTTTGCGTGAATCAATTATGTTGGTTGCATGATAAATACAATTGAATTTGGAATTTTGTATGGATGTTTGATTTAGAGAATGTGAGTATGCTTATTTTTCTTTATTTGCTATTGTGTACACTAAGTTAAAGATACCAATGTTTGTATGATAGGTCCTTTAAGTGTGATGAGTCGAGCCTAATTATGTTCTTATTATTCTTTTTATTTCAAAGGTTTTATGTTTTGTTTTGCTTGAGGACTAGCAAAATCTAAGTTAGGGGGTGTGATTGTGCATCAAAAGTATTATTAAGTCTTTTATTTTACATATGTATTTATTGTTTTTATTTGAGTTTTTTTATAATAAGTGATGTGTTTTTTAGTAATGAAGTTTCGTTTAATGTTTCGATAGGTTTTTGGAGCTTAAATGAATTATTTCAGAAAATTCAACATCGGAATTCGGAACAAAGAATTGAAGAGAAATTTAGTTGAAGATTGAAGCAAATCTTGGTTCAAATAAGTGCTCCAAATTTACCCCAAAAATCAATTCTATTCTAATTCTAGAAAAGAATCATATGATTTATTTCAAGCCCAAACTTGCCTTATGTTGTGTGCAAAATTCAACCATCAAACACTCAAGGTTTCAATGTCAATCTTAGCCCAAATAATAGGTACATTTGTGTACTTATTTGATGCTTAAATTCAGCCCCAAATCAGCCTCCAAATCAGCCCAAGCACAATCCATGATCTTACATGTCCACACAACAAATAACATTTGATTTATTTTGGGCAATTCATTGATCCAAGAGGGAAAGCACATGCATGGAAAGCTGGAGGGGACATTGTTACATTATTTTGGGTCAAAAAGAAGAAAGAGACAGCTCATAAAGGAGGAAGAAAAACGTGCACCAAAGTGTTCTCCAAGTTGGCCTGATTTGATTTTCCAGAACACCTTTTGGTGTCTATCCATAACTTTTGACTCGAATGTCCAAATGATCTGTTCTTTAATGATCTGGGAAGATAACAGAATTGCCTATAAATATGTCTCTAATAGCCATCTCCAAAGGAGGCTTTGAAGAGGGTCGAATTGCTGTTCAAAGTTAGAGTCAGATTTGTGTTAGAATTTTTACCGAAATTCTGTTGTGTTCTTCTTTGTAGATTTCGGTTCTTTAGTTTGTAAAACTTATTATTTCAGTTTGATTCAAGCTATTTCATGTTTATTAAAGTGTTCTTATATATAATCATGGTTGGCTAATCTCTTTCTTGGATCCAAATCAAGGATGATGGTGATTGAGGTGAGTTCTTTAAGATATGAATGAATCTTAATGTTTATCTTCTATTTTCTTCATGAATGTTTTATTATTGCAAAGAAATTTTAGAAATCATTTAGGTAATGTTATAATCTTGAATTTTTATGCACAAACCTTAGTTATGGTATAGAGATTGCTTGATTCAATGTCTTAGTTAATATGAAAGTACTTGTTCATTCTTAAGCAATAATCAATCTTCTTCTTTTTAAACTTCATTGTAATATCTTCCGATCTAATATCACCATCGTTGATATTAGGTTGAGTTATCTTATGTATGTTGAAGAAATCACCAATACATCACCATTAAAATTGATTTGGACCAAGACTTACTTTTTCTTGTCATTTAAAATCTATTTACACTTTTTCATCTTTGAAAACAATCCATCAATTATTTTCAACCAAGTTATTGTTAATTTAATTTCTCTTAAGTTTTTTTTGTTACCTAGCTTAATTTCCAGATCTAGCTCTCTGTGGATATGACCTCGATCTTACCGAGTTAATTGCTACATCACACACTCGTGCACTTGCGAGTTAAAACAAGCCAATCATAAAAAGCGGTCAAGCAGGATCTTTTAAGCTGGTACTCGAGTCGTGTCATTGATATCGCATGACCGGACGTTGTCTTCGTGGAGTAGCGATTCTACGCTACTTAAAGAAAAACAACCTATGGAAACTCCTTAAAAAATTTGAGCGCGATCAAAAGATCTGATCTAAAGTTATGGACCTTTCAAGACAGTACTCTGGTCGAGTCGGTGGTATCACCCAATCAAGCATTGTCGATGTGGAGTAGCAATTCTACGCTGCTCCATGGAAAACAGCCTACGGAAACACCTCAAAATATTTGAGCATGATCCAATGGTCGGATCTAAAGTTATGGACCTTTGGAGCCGGTACTCTGGTCGTGGTGGTGGTAGGGCCAAACCTGAAGTCGTCAGTTTGGCGTAGCGATTGCACTTTATACCATGAAAAATAGCCTATAGAAACTCCTTAAAAAAATTGAGCGCAATAGAACGATTGGATCTAAAGTTAGGGACCTTTTGTGCCGGTTCTCGTGTCGTGTCAGTGGTATAGCCCGACTGGATGTCTTCGTCGTGGAGTAGCGATTCCACGCTACTCCATGTAAAACAGCCTACGAAAACTTGTAAATTTGAGCGCGGTCGAACAATCTGATCTAAAGTTAGGGACCTTTTGAGCTGGTACTAGGGTCGTGTCAGTGGGAGGTCCCGAACGGACGTCGTAGTCGTTGAGTAGCGATTCTACACTACTCCGTGGAAAACAGCCTATGGAAACTCATCAAAAAATTTGAGAGCGATCCAATGGTCGGTTCTAAAGTTATAGACCTTTTTAGCCGGTACTTGGGTTGTGCCGGTGGTTTAAGCTCGACCAGACGTCATCTTCGTGGAGTAACGATTCCATTCTACTCCATGGAAAATAGCCTATGGAAACTCCTTAGAAAATTTGATCATGATCCAACGATCGGATCTAAAGTTGTGGACCATTCGAACCGGTACTCTAGTTTTGGTGGTGGAAGGGCCGGACTAGAGGTTGTCGGCATGGCGTAGCGATTCCACTCTACTCAATGGAAAATAGCCTACAACAACTTGTTAAAAAATTTAAGCGCGATCCAACTGTCGGATCTAAAGTGATGGACCTTTTGATCTAGTACTTTGGTCGTGGCGGTGATAGGGTCGGACCAAACATCGTCGGCACGGCGTAGTGATTCCACTCTACTCATTGGCAACTTGTGAAAAAATTCAAGCGTGATCCAACAACTGTATCTAAAGTTATGGAACTTTGGAGCCTGTACTTGGGTCGTGTCGGTGGTATCTCCCGACTGGACATCATTGTCGTGGAGTAGCGATTCCACGCTACTCCATGGACAACAGCCTACGGAAACTCCTTAAAAAATTTGAGCTCGATCCAATGGCCAGATTTAAAGTTATGGACCTTCTGAGCAGGTACACGGGTCATGTCAGTGGGATCACAGGACCAGATGTTGTTGGCGTGGCGTAATGATTCGACGCTCCTCCATGGAAAATAGGCTACGGAAACTCATCAAAAATTTGAGCGCGATCAACGACTGGATCTAATGTTAAGGACTTTTCGAGCCGGCACTCTGGTCGTGGCGGTGGTAGTGTCGGACCAGACGTTATTGGCGTGGCGTAGCGATTCGATGCTACTCCATGGAAAACAGCCTACGGAAACTCATTATAAAATATAAGCGCGATCCAACAGTTGGATGTAAAGTTATGGACCTTCTGAGTCGGTACTCGGGTCATGTCGATGGTATCGTCTGACAGGACATCGTCGTCGTGGAGTAGCGATTCCACTGTACACGATGGAAAACAACCTTAGGAAACTCCTTAGAAAATTTGAATGCGATCCAACAGTCGGATATAATGTTATGGACCTTCTGAGCCGGTACTTGGGTCGTGTTGGTGTTATCGCCCTACCGGACATCGTCGTCGTGGAGTATCGATTCCACACTACTCCATGTGAAACATCCTACGGAAAGTCATCAAAAATTTTGAGCGTGATCCAACGGTCGAATCTACAGTTCTGGACCTTCTGAGCCGGTACTCGGGTCGTTCTGGTGGTATCGCCTGACCGGACATCATCATCATGGAGTAGCGATTCCACGCTACTCGATGGAAAACAGCCTTAGGAAACTCCTCAAAAAATTTGAGCGCGATCCAATGGTCGAATATAATATTAGGGACCTTTTGAGCCGGTACTCGGGTCGTGTTGGTGTTATTGCCCCACCGGACGTCGTCGTCGTGGAGTAGCAATTTATCGCTACTCCATGGAAAACAGCGTACGGAAACTCATCAAAAAATTTAAGTGCAATCCAACAGTCGAATCTAAAGTTATGGACCATTTGAGCCGGTACTCTGGTCGTTCTGGTGGTATCGCTCGACCGGACGTCATCGTTGTGGAGTAGCGATTCCACGCTACTCCATGTGAAACATCCTACGGAAAGTCATCAAAAATTGTGAGCATGATCCAACGGTTGGATCTACAGTTATGGACCTTCTGAGCCGTTACTCGGGTCATTCTGGTGGTGGCTCCCGATCGGATGTTGTCGTCGTGTAGCAACGATTCCATGCTCCTCAATGGAAAACAACCTTAGGAAACTCCTTAGAAAATTTAAGCGTGATCCAATGGTCGAATATAATGTCATGGACCTTTTGAGCCAGTACTCGGGTCGTGTTGACCTTTTGAATCTAGAATTCTAGACCTTTTGAGCTTGTACCGGGGTCATGGCCGTGGTAGCACCGACCGGACGTCGTCGTCAAGGATTATCAATTCCACGCTACTCCATGGAAAACCGCCTTTGAAAAGTCCTCAGAAAATTTGAGCGTGATCCAACGATCGGATTTATAGTTATGGACCTTTTGAGCCGGTACTCTGGTCGTGTTGGTGGCATCGCCCCACCGGACGTCGTCATCGTGGAGTAGCGATTTAACGCTACTCCATGGAAAACAGGTTACGGAAACTCCTCAAAAAATTTAAGCGCGATCCAACAATCGGATCTAAAGTTATGGACCATTTGAGCCGGTACTCGGGTCATTCTGGTGGTATCGCCTGACCGGACATCGTCGTCATGGAGTAGCGATTCCACGTTACTCCATGTGAAACATCCTATGGAAATTCATCAAAAATTTTGAGAGTGATCCAACGGTCGGATCTACAGTTTGGGAGCTTTTGAGCTAGTACTCGGATTGTATCGGCGGTATCCCCCGACCGGACGTCGTCATCCTAGAGTAGCGATTCCACGCTACTCCATGGAAAACCACCTTCGGAAACTCCTCAAAAAATTTGAGCACGATGCAACAGATGGATCTAAAGTTATGGAACTTTTGAGGTGGTACTCGGGTTGTGTCGGTGGTAGCGTCCCACCGAACATCGTTGTCGTGGAGTAGCGATTCCACGCTACTCCATGGAAAACAGCCTACGAAGACTAATCAAAGAATTTAAGCGTGATCCAACGGTCGAATCTAGAATTCTAGACCTTTTGACCTTGTACTGGGGTCATGTCGGTGGTAGCACCCGACCGGACGTCGTCGTCAAGGATTATCAATTCCATGCTACTCCATGGAAAACCGCCTTTGAAAAGTCCTCAGAAAATTTGAGCGCGATCCAACGATCGGATTTATAGTTATGGACCTTTTGAGCCGGTACTTTGGTCATGTTGGTGGCATCGCCCAACCTGATGTCATTGTCGTGGAGTCGCAATTCCACGCTACTCCATGTAAAACATCCAGCGAAAAACTAATCATAAAATTTCAGCACGATCCAACTGTCGGATCTAAAGTTCTTGACCTTCGGAGCCGGTACTCGGGTCGAGGCGGCGGGATTGCTTTACCGGCCTTCGACATCGTGGAGTAGCGATTCCACGCTACTCCATGGAAAACAACCTATGGAAACTCATCAAAAGAATTGAGTGCGATCCAACAGTTGGATCTAAAGTTATGGACCTTCTGAGCCTGTACTCGGGTTGTGTCGGTGCCATCACCCGACCGGAGGTTGTCGTCGTGGAGTAGCGATTTCACGCTACTCCATGAAAAATAGCCCACAGAAACTCCTCAAAACATTTGAGCGCGATCCAACGGTCGGATCTAAAGTTATGGACCTTTTGAGCCGGTACTCGAGTCTGTCCGGTGGCATCGCCTGACCAGAGGTCGTCATCGTTGAGTAGCGATTCCACGCTACAACCATGGAAAACAACCTACGGAAACTCCTCAAAAGAATTGAGAGCGATCCAATGGTCGGATCTAAAGTTATGGGCTTTTTGAGCCTGTACTCGGGTCATGTCGGTGGCACTAACCAACCGGATATCGTTGTCAAGGAGTAGCGATTCCACGCCACTCCATGGAAAACAGCCTACAGAAACTCCTCAAAAGATTTGAGCGCTATCCAGCGGTCGGATCTAAACTTGTGGACCATTTGAGCCGGTACTCGAGTCTGTCGGTGGCATCGCCCAACCGGAGGTCGTCGTTGTGGAGTAGCTTTTCCACGCTACTCCATAGAAAACAGCCTATGGAAACTCCTCAAGATTTGAGCACTATCCAGCGGTCGGATCTAAACTTGTGGACCATTTGAGCCTGTACTCGGGTATTGTCAGTGGCTTCGATCGACCGGATGTCCTCGTCATGGAGTAGCAATTCCACGCTACTCTATGGAAAACAACCACTTAAAATTACTCAAAACATTTGAGCGCGATCCAACGGTCGGATCTAAAGTCATGGACCTTTTCAGCCGGTACTCGAGTTTATCGATGGCATCGCTCGACCGCAGGTCATCGTCATGGAGTAGAGATTCCAAGCTACACCATGGAAAACAGCCTACGGAAACTCCTCAAAAGATTTTAGAGCGATCCCACGGTCGGATCTCAAGTTATGGAACTTTTGAGCCTGTACTTGGATCGTGTCGGTGGCAATGACTGACCAGACGTCGTCGTAGAGAAGTAGGGATTCCACGCTACTCCATGCAAAAACAACCTACAGAAACTCCTCAAAAGATTTGAACGCTATCCAATAGTCTGATCTAAAGTTATGGACCTTTTAAGCCAGCACTCGGGTATGTCGGTGGCATCGCTCAACTGACGGTCGACGTCGTGGAGTAACGATTCCATGCTACACCATGGAAAACAGCCATCGGAAACTCCTCAAAACATTTGAGCGCGATCCAATGGTAGGATCTAAAGTTATGCACCTTTGGAGCCGGTACTCAGGTAGGTCAGTGGCATCGCCCGACCGAAGGTCGTCATTATGGAGTAGCGATTCCACGCGACACCATGGAAAATAGCCTATGGAAACTCCTCAAAGATTTGAGTGCGATCCAACGGTCGAATCTAAAGTTATGGACCTTTTAAACCTGTACTGGGTCGTGTCAGTGGCAGTGACCGACCAAACGTCGTCGTCAAGGAGTAGCAATTCCACGCTTCTCCATAGAAAAAAGCCATCAAAAACTCCTCAAAACATTTGAGCCGATTCAACGGTCGGATTTAAAGTTATGGACCTTTTGAGCTGGTACTCGGGTCTGTCGGTGGCATCGCCCGAAAGGAGGTCGTTGTCGTGGAGTAGCGATTCCACGCTACACCATGGAAAACAACCTACGGAAACTCCTCAAAAGAATTAAGAGCGATCTAATGGTCGGATCTAAAGTTATGGGCTTTTTGAGCCTGTACTCGGGTCATGTCGGTGGAACTGACCAACCGGATATCGTTGTCGAGGAGTAGCGATTCCACGCTACACTATGGAAAATAGCCTACGGAAACTCCTCAAAAGAATTGAGAGCGATCCAAACGGTCGGATCTAAAGTTATGGACCTTTTGAGCCAGTGCTCGGTCTGTCGGTGGCAGCGACCGATCAAAGGTTGTCGTCGTGGAGTAGCGATTTCACGCTACACCATGGAAAAGAGCCTACGGAAACTCCTCAAAACATTTGAGCGCGATCCAACAGTCGGATCTAAAGTTATGGACCTTTTGAGCCAGTGCTCGGGTCTGTCGATGGCAGCGACCGATCAAAGGTCATCGTCGTGGAGTTGCGATTCCACGCTACACCATGGAAATTAGTCTACGAAAACTCCTCAAAACATTTGAGCACTATCCAACGTTCGGATCTAAAGTTATGGACCTTTTGAGCTGGTTCTCGGGTCTGTCGGTGGCATCGCCCGACCGGAGGTCGTTGTCGTGGAGTAGCGATTCTAGGCTACACCATAGATAACAGCCTACGGAAAGTCTTCAAAAGATTTGAGCACGATCTAACAGTCAGATCTAAAGTTTTGGATCTTTTGCGCCGATACTTAAGTCTATTGGTGGCATCGCCCGACCAGAGGTCGTCGTCATGGAGTACCAATTCAAAGCTACTCCATGGAAAACAGCCTAGGGAAACTCATCAAAACATTTGAGCATGATTTAACGGTCGGATCTAAAGTTATGGACCTTTGGAGCCTGTACTCGAGTCTGTTCATGGCATCGCCCGACCGGAGGTCATCGTCGTGGTGTAGCGATTCCACGCTACTCCATGGAAAACAGCCTACGAAAACTCCTCAAAAGCTTTAAGTGCGATCCAACGGTCGAATCTAAAGTTATGGATCTTTTGAGCCTGTACTCGGGTTGTGTCGATGGCATCGACCGACCGGACCTTGTTGTCGAGGAGTAGCGATTCCATGCTACTCCATGGAAAATAGCCTTCGAAAACTCCTCAAAAGATTTAAGTGCGATCCAACGGTCGGATCTAAAGTTATGGACCTTTTGAGCCGGTACTCGGGTCTGTCGGTTGCATTGCCCGACAGGAGGTCATCGTTTTTGAGTAGCAATTCCACGCTACTCCTTGAAAAACATCTTATGGAAAGTCCTTAAAACATTTGAGCGCGATCCAACGGTCGGATCTAAAGTTAATGCGACCTTTGAGCCTGTTACTTGGGTCGTGACTGTCTGGTGGGCCATTAGATTGACTGGATTGTTGTCGTTGAGGAGTAGCAATTCCATGCTACTCCTAAGGAAAACAGCCTACAGAAAAACTCCTCAACAGATTTGAGCAACGATCCAACAGTCGGATCTAAACTTAGTGGACCTTTTGAGCCAATTAATTGGGTCTGTCGGTGGCATCGCCCGACCCGAAGGTTCATCGTCGATGGTAGTAGCGATTCCACACTCCAACCATGGAAAACAAGCCTTACTGAAAACCTCTTCAATAACATTTGAGCGCGATCCAACAGTCCGAATTTAAAGTATGTTTTGACGCCGATGTGGTGCTCCGAGTCTATTAGGGTGGCATCGCCCAACTAGAGGTACCGTCGTCGTGGAGTACCAATTCAACGCATTACTCCATGGAGGAAACCAGCCTAGGGAAACTCATCAAAAACATTTAAGCACGATCCTAAACGGTTCCATATCTAAAGTTAATGGGACCTTTGGATCCTGTACTCTAGTCTATGTCAGTGGCATCATGCCCCTGACTGGAGGTCATCATTGTGGAGTAGCAATTTCCATGCTACTCCATGCGAAAACAGTCCTACGTAAACACATCAACAGATTTTGAGCGCGATCCAATGTTCGGATCTAAAGTTATGGACCTTTCTGAGCCTGTACTCGGGTCGTGTCGGGTGGCATCGCTCCGATCGGAGGGCAGTACGTCGTCGTGGAGTAGCGAGTCCACACTCCAACATGGAAAACAGCCTACGGAAACTCTTCAAAACATTTGAAGCGCAATCCAACAGTCACATTTAAAGTAATAGGACGTTTTTGAGCCTCTACTCGGGTTATTTTTTTTTTCGTGTCGTTGGCGGAACAATCATACTCGGCGGAACGTCGTCGTCGTTGGAGGGCTGTAGAGCATTCCAAGCTACACCATGCAAAAACAAGCCTACGAGAGAAACTCCTCAAAAGATTTTTGAGCACAGATACAATTGGTCGGATATAAAGTTATGGACCTTTTGAGCCAGTACACGGGTCTGTTAGTGGCATCGCCCGACCTCGAGGTCGTCAACCTGGAGCTCCAATTCACACATACTTCCATGGAAAAACAACCTATGAAACTCTTCAAAACATTTGAGCGGCAATCAACAACACTCGGATCTAAAGTTGAGGACCTTCATTCTGAGTCCGGTAGCTCGGAGTCTTTTGTCGGTGGCTTCGTCCAACCGAGGTCGTCGTCGTGGAGTAGCGAGTCCACACTACTACATGGAAAACAGCATAACGGAAACTCATCAAACATATAAGCGCGATCCAATGGTCGGATCTAAAGTTTAATGGAAACCCTATTGAGCCGATTACCTGGGTCGTGACCAGGTTGGGCATAAACCGGACCCGAGAAACGTCATCATCGTGGTGTAGTAGCAATTCCAAGCTACTCCATGGATAACCAAACCAACGGAAACTCCTCAAAACATTTGAGCGCTATCCAACGGTCGTAACCAAAAGTTATACACCTTTGGAGCTTGTACTCAGGTCGTGTCTGTGACATATTTCGACCGATCCGAGACGTCGTCTTCGTGGAGTAGCGATTCCATGCCTACACCATGAAAACAGCCATCAAAACTCCTCACAACATTTGAGCACGATCCAACGGACCGGATCGAATGTTATGGACCTTTTTGAGCCGATAACCGGGTCTATCGGGTGGGTGGCGAGGTCTGCCCGAGGGGGGGGGCCGGGACTCATCTTCCATGGAGTAGCGATTCCACGCAACTAACATGGAGAAACAGCTAGCGGAGACTCCTCACAACAATTTGGAGCGCAGATCCCACGTTCGGATATTAAAGTTATGGACCTTTGAGCCGTACTTGTGTCTATACGGTGGCATCGCCGACCGAAAGGATTTCCACCCCGTCATCGTGTAGTAGCGATTCCACTCCTAACCATGGAAATTAGGCCTAACGGAAACTCCACAAAAATGTTGAGCGCCGATCCAATGTTTCGGATCTAAAAGTTATGGAACTTTTAAGCCCGATACTCGGGTGTGTCGGTGGCATCGCCCGACCGGAGGTCGTCGTCGTGGAAGTAGCGATTCCACGCTACACCATGGAAATGAGCCTACGGAAACTCCTCAAAACATTTGAGCGCAATCCAACTTCCAAATCCTAAAGTTATGGACATTTTGAGCCATTACTGCACGTTGTCTGCGGTGGCATCGTCCCAACCCGATTGTCGAGTCGTGGGAGTAGCGAGTCCATGCTACACCAAGGAAAACAGCCTACGGAAAGAAATCAAAACATTTAATCGGCGATCCAATAAGTCGAATCTAAAGTTATGGACCCTTTTTGAGTTGATGACCTGATGTCCGTGTTGGTGGCATGCGGCCTGACGGACCGATCGTTGTCGTGGAGTAGGAA
>CM055363.1:16143955-16182537 GCA_029228515.1 Populus alba x Populus x berolinensis
TAAGGCAATCAAGGCTGACAATTCCATCCCTATGGATTTCAGCCCCAACAAATATCAAGCAAGACAACCCCCTCCATTCACAAACTCCAATGTTATGGGTTTGTCATCCATTGATGAACTTCATGAGATGATGAAAACTTTGGCCTCTAACACTATAACCTTGCAGCAAAATATCATGTCTTTCCAACAGAAAGAAGGTCAAGTATTCACAACTTGGAGAAGAAAATGGGGCAAGTAGCTTCAAGTGTGGGTAAATTGGAAGCACAAATGAATGGAAAATTGCCCTCCCAAGCATTGAATTTAATAGAGAATGTTAGTGCGATCATGTTGCGAAGTGGGAATGAACTTGAAGAGAAAATGTCAAAACAAATTGAGATGGAGAAAGAAGAAGAGATACAAATTGAATTGAGTATAAAGAAGGAACATCCTCCTCCTCCACAAACTAAACCATTAACCAACACTCCAAAGGTAACTCCTCACTTAATGAATTCCAGTTTTAAAACAATTCCACCCTTTCCTATGAGTTCTTCTAGGTCAAAGAAAGAGGATAAAGAAAAAGAGATTTTAGAGGTTTTCAAGAAAGTAGAACTCAACATTCCTTTACTTGATGCTATTAATCAAATTTCCAAGTATGCCAAATTCTTGAAAGAGTTATGTACTACCAACAGAGCTTTTAAACTGAAAGGTCATGAAATGGTAAGTATGGGTGAAGTTGTATCTGCTGTTGTTCAAAACAATATGCCTTTGAAGCAAAATGACCTAGGTGCATTTACTATCCCATGTGTTATTGGTAATGCTAGTTTCAAAAGGGCCTTGCGATTTAGTGCATCTATTAGTGTTATGCCTAAACATGTTTATGATTTTCTTAGTCTTAAGCCTTTGAATAAAACTAGCATTGTAATACAACTTGCGGATCGTAGTTTTGTTTACCCACTTGGTGTGATAGAAGATGTCCCGGTCAAGATTGATAGTTTGGGCATTCCATGCGACTTTTATATTCTTGATATGGAACATGATTCTTATGATTCATCAAATAACACTCCTATATTATTTGGCAGACCATTCTTGAAAACTGCCAATACAAAAATTGATTGTGGTAAGGATACTTTGTCTATAGATATAGGAGATGAAAAAATTGAATTTAATTTTCATGATGCAATGACATATCCTTATAGCAATGTTTATTCTATCACATGTTATGACCAAGTTGATAAGTGTGTGCAACAAGTTTGTGATTTTAATAGTGAGGATGGATTAAGCGTAGAAGAGATGAAGAGGCATATATGTGCTCCCCAAAATGTGCATGAATCAGCATTGGCTTTGCAAGCCTTACAAACTATTCCCCATGATGTAGGAATCATTCACCTCATCATGGATAGTGAATGGGTGGCGCCTATATTTTTGGTGCCCAAAAAGATTGGAATTACATTGGAAGAAATACAAAATGATGCTTATGAGAATTGCAAGGATTTACAAAGAAAAGATCAAAAGTCTTCATGACTGAATGATTACAAGAAAAGAGTTTAATGTTGGAGACAAAGTCCTTCTTTATCATTCGGGTTTGAAACTTTTTCCTGAAAAGTTGTGCTCTCGTTGGATTGGACCCTTTGTTGTTTCTATTGTTTTTTCTTATGGTGCAGTTGAAATTACAAGTTTAGAAACCAACAAAGTACTCAAGGTCAATGTGCATCATTTGAAACCTTTCTATGAAGGTTAGATGACAAAACTCATCGCTTCTGCGAAGTTAGCTGAAACAATCTATTAATAATGAGCATGCAACATGTCGAGCTAATGACATAAAACAAAAGTGCTTACTGGGAGGCAACCCATCATAAAAAGAAAAAAAAAATAGATTTCCTTTCTTTTTCCCTTATCTTTTATTTTTCGCATTTTACTTTATTTTTATCATTCTCTTATATTTCTTTTCTTTTATTGGAGTACCTATGGAATCGCTCCAATATGAAGATGAGGCTGGTCACGCAAGACCAAAACAACAGTTCAAAAGGGCCATAACTTTTGATCCGAGCGTTTGATCAGGCTCAATTTTTTACAAGAGTTTCCGAAGGCTGTTTAGCATGGAGTAACTATGGAATCGCTACTTGGAGAATATGAGGGGTGGTCGCACAAAATCAGAAGAACAACTCAAAAGGGCCATAATTTTTAATATGACCGTTTTATCACGCTCAAATTTTTACTGGAATTTTTGGAGGCCACTTTCCGCGGAGTGCCTATGGAATCGCTACTTGGTGAAGATGAGGCATGGTCTTGCAAGATTGGAAAAACAACCAAAAGGACCATAACTTTTGATTCAAGCATTTGATCGCGCTCAAAGTTTTACAAGAGTTTCCGAAGGTTGTTTTTCGTGGAGTGCCTTTGGAACCGCTAGTTGGTGAAGATGAGAGGTGCTCTTACAAGAATGAAAAAACAACTTATGAGGGCCATAACTTTTTGATCTAACCATTTGAGCGCTTTTGATCTAACCATTTGATCGCGCTCAAATGTTTACAAGAGTTTCCAGAGGCTGTTTTTCGCGAAGTAGCTATGGAATTAAAAATTGGTCAAGATGAGGGGTGGTCGCGCAAGACTGGAAGAACACCTCAAAGGGGCCATAACTTTTTATCTAACCACTGGATCGCGCTTCAAGTTTTACAGGAGTTTCCAGAGGCCTTTTTCGTGGAGTACATATAGAATCACTACTTGGTAAAGATGAGAGGTGGTCGCGCAAGACCTGAACAACAGCTCAAAAGGGCCATAACTTTTGATCTGAGCATTTGATCATGTTGAAATGTTTACAAAAGTTTCTGGAGGTCGTTTTCCATGGAGTACCTATGGAATCGCTACTTGGTGAAGATGAGGGGCAGTTATGCAAGACCGGATCAACAGTTCGAAATGGCCATTACTTTTTATCAAGCCGTTTGATGGTGCTCAAATTTTTACAAGAGTTCCTAGAGGTTGTTTTCTGTGGAGTACCTATGTAATAGCTAGTTGGTGAAGAAGAAGGGTGGTGGCGCAAGACTAGAAAAAAAGCTCAAGAGGATCATAACTTTTGATTTGACCGTTTGATCACGCTCAAATTTTTAGAACAATTTCTAGAGGCTGTTTTCTTTGGAAAACCTATGGAATAATTACCCATTGAAGGGGAAGTCTTTTCAAGCTAGACTTGAATAACAGCTAAAAAAGGGCCATAACTTTTGATCCAGCCGTTTGATCGTGCTCATATTTTACAAGAGTTTCTGGAGGTCGTTCTAGGTGGAGTGCCTATGGAATCACTACTTGGTGAAGATAAGGGGTGTTTGTGCAATACCGGAACAACATCTCAAAAGGGCCATAACTTTGAATCCGACAGTTTGATCGCACTCAAAGTGTTACAAGAGTTCCCGAATGCCATTTTCCGTGCAGTACCTATGGAATCGCTATTTGGTGAAGATGAGGGGTGGTCACGCAAGACTTGAAAAAAAGCTCAAAAGGGTCATAACTTTTAATCCGATCGTTTGATCGCGTTCAAATTTTTAAAAGAATTTCTAAAGGCCTTTTTCCTTGGAGAACCCAGGGAATACTTATTGAAGGGGAAGTCTTTTTTAGCCAAACCTAAATAATAGCTCAAACTGAGCCATAACTTTTGATCCAATCGTTTGATCGTGGTCAAATTTTTACAGGACTTTTCGAAGGATTTTTTTCGGAGTACCTATGGAATCTCTACTTGGTGAAGATGAGAGTTGGTCATGCAAGACCGGAACAACAGCTCAAAAAAACCATAACTTTTTATCCGATCATTTGATCGCGCTCATATTTTACAAGAGTTTCTAGAGGCTGTTTTTGGTGGAGTACCTATGGAGTCGCTACTTCGTGAAGATGAGGGGTGGTAGCGCTATACCGGAACATCAGCTCGAAATGGCCATAACTTTTGATCCAACCATTTGATTATGCTTAAATTTTAACAAGAGTTTTTGGAGGCCGTTTTCCGTGTAGTACCGAGGTAATCGTTACTTGGTGAAGATGAGAGGTGGTCACACAAGACTAGAAGAACAGCTTAAAAAGCCCATAACTTTTGATCCGACCGTTTGATCTCATGAAATTTTTAAAAAAAGTTCCCGGAGGCCATTTTTTATGGAGTACCTATGGAATCGCTGCTTGGTGAAGATGAGGGGTTGTCGCACAAGACTAAAAAAATAGCTCAATAGGGCCATAACATTTAATTTGACCATTTGATCGCATTCAATTGTTTTTTGATCAAATGTAAGTATGTATTATAGATCAAAATAAAACATCGCTGGAAACCAGCAAGTCAGCTATATAAGTAAATACAATAAGAGGGACCAGACTCCCTAGAAAAAAAGGATAGACCTCGAATCAAGCAATCCTAACAATTAGGGCCAAACAAGTCATAGGGAAAGGAAATCCAAAAACCCAACTCAGATGCCATTCATTTGTTTTGGTCATCCATTTGGATGCCATTAACCAAAGCTAATCAACCATTTGTGAACATCTAAATGTTTGACAATCTGATATATGTTCTAACACAATATGGTAACATTCATGATAATGTATTTAATTCAACATATGAAAAAGGAAGGTGAAAGTCACTCACCTGCTCCACTTATGGGTTGTTCTTATCTTGACAATGGTCCAATCCCGACCGCACCATCTAAGACATCAATGGTCACAAATTAGTACATTTATATCTTTGAATCACATTCGTCACCACACTTATTTCAAAAGTTCATATGTTCACTTTCAAGGGTTCCACATTTTACACCATCATACCATGAAATTGTTACTAGCATTTAAGTCATTTCTGCTTAGAAGGCCTATTGTAGAAATCAGCAGTGAAAACTGTTCAACATATAATCTTTTGTTAACACATTGAAGCCATCAATTCCAGCATATAATCTTTCAACAAGTTCCAGCAGAACACACACATTGAAAACCATCAATTACAACATATCATCTTTCAACAAATTCTAGCAAAACACACACATGCATGCTGGCCAACCCCATAGTTAAGGCCTGCCCTCTACCATGATTTGTTCTTTCCATTTTATTCATTTTAGATGTTATGGGAATTGGCCTCTTTTAGTTTTTGTCTCCTTGTCCTCTTAGTTAATTTCAATTTCCTTCACAGCTAGCTTAGGTCTTAGGTCAATTTTCTTAGGGTCTTCTTCTTGATTTTCGGTTCTGGGTCTTAAGGAGAAGAGGAAGGGAGTTTCATAACCCATACCTTTTGAATCTAACTAAGTTTGGGGAAGGTTTGACAAGATTCTTTCTCCTCTCCTGCTGGCTCTCCTCCTTCTTCTGCCTCTCACATTTTCTGGCCCCTTTTTCCTTTCCCTCTAGGCAGCTGTCCAATCTTCTCTCAAGGTCTTAACTCTCCCTCACACGTTCACAAGGCACACTCTGCTGGTTTGGTTTAGGTTTCTGTTGGGAACGAGGAAAGGAAGAGCAACATGTAGCTAGCTGGACATGCAGCTGCTGCAGACAACTTTGGGAAGAGGAAGGGTCACCTTATCTCTCCGCCTTGTATTTATACTCCCCATTAAATGAGATGGGGTGTTTGGGTTTGGTTTAAATGTGTTCTTATCCTTGGTTTGGTGGTCTCTACAAAACCAGTTTTACCCCTCCCTCCCAACTCCTTAAGACAATTAAAAAATTGTTTCACTGCCGATTCAGAAATCGGCAGCGAGAACTATGTTGCTGTCGATTCAGGAAATTGATAGCGAGACTGCATTGCTACCGATTTCTGATAGCAAAAAACTGCATAGTTGTCGATTTAGGAAATCAATAGTGAGAATTGTGTCATAGTTGATTCAGGAAATAGGCAGCGAGATTGCATCGCTGCAGATTCAAAAATCGAGAACGATGGTGGAGTCATCAATTATATATATATATATATATATATATATATATATATATATATATATATATATATATTCTTTTGGGTGTTTACATATACAATCTAAAAAGCCATCGTGGCCTAAAACCAAGAAAGGGAAAAGCCTTCCAAAATAAAAGGCTAAGGGAACAAACTCCCACAAAGCCAATACAAAACCAGCAACCAATATCACTAGCAGTGGAACAAGCCTGCAACCTAGAAAGAAAAAAACCTACATTGATGTAGAGACACCAGCAACAACACAAAGCCAAATAGCAGAGCCGTACAGACCACAGGACTGCAAAGAGCAGCAGAGCAAATTTGAAGTAGAAAATCTGAACAAGCCAGCTAAACCAGCAACAAGCCTAAAAGGCAAGCCAACCAAATTACCATGCACAACAGATGAAAACAAGTAGGGAACCTGCACAAATTAGGAGAACAAGCTACATGAAAGTAGCAATAGATATAAGCAAATAAAGATCCATATTACGAACAAATAAATCAAAAGGTGGATGAGGGAGCAATGTCCTCAGAACTCCTTAGGGGCCTTGCAACTACAGCAGGTGTCTTAGCAATGCAGCTGGCCTGCTCCTAGTCAAGTACTGTCTTTTAGGAGGCTCCACAGTAGGAGGGTCACCATCTTTAGAAAGTTGCACTACCTTTTGGAGTAGTAGAGTGCTTGGATCCAAAGGGCATTACGGCTATAGTTTTAGACCTCTTACGGTCAAGGGATTGAGATCGAATGTCACCAACTATGACAACCTCTGTGAACATGGGATCAACAGGAGGATCCATAGGAGGGGTTGTTTTATATGGTTGTTGCTTCTCCACAACAACAGTCTCTTCAGATGGGCTACCAAAATCAGGGCCAGAAGGAGCTATATAAGACTGTTTCTAGGGACCCCTCTTGCATGCATTAGTAGAATGGCCAATAACTTGACATCTCTTGCAAAAACAAGGAAGAGATTCAAAAGTAATCTGTTGGGAAAAGGGGGTTCCATTCGGCAGAATCACATTGACAGCAACTGGTAGGTCTTGAAGGAAGTCGACCTCAATCAAAATTCTGGCATACAAAAGTCTGGTCATGTTGGTAGTGGGCACATTATAATGGATGGGTTTTCCAACCATACTAGTAATCTTAAAGAGGCAGATTAGGGTCCAATAACAAAGAAGGAGATTGGGGAATCTCACCCAAGTCGGTATTCTAGCCATATCAGAGGGTTGGAAATAAAAAAATCCAGGCATAACCTTCAAGATTAGGGGTCGACCGAATATGAAGTATGGACCATTACTTATAATGTCTAACATTTCCAATTCAAAATGAAAAGCAAATATCAACTGGCCGGAGTCATGCATTGTAAAATTAGATTTGTGTTTCTAATTTTTCCCAATAAAATTGAACAAAGTTGCATATCCTGGGAATTTCCCGGCAATATAGCTTATCAAGCAGAATTTCCATGTTGGAATAATGTCATCAATGTTGGTGTCCTGAAGTTGGCAGGAAGCAAAGGACACATAATCAAGGAAATGCACAAGAGGTGGAGGCGAAAAGGTGGAAGTACCTGTTAGGGTTGTGCGGAGAGGCATGAAGACTACTTCCAAAAGCTATATGGGAGGGAGGGTTAAATGCTCGACTGGGAGTGGGAGTATTTGAACCTGGGTTGGAATCCTTTCGATAAGACCTAGCTAAATGTGCCTTTGGAGAAAGGGTGGGTCTATAACTGCCAGAGGAACAGTTATCACCATGATCAGGAGAAGAAGAGCATGGAGAACAATTCCTCTGCATGAGTCTGTTCCTGTGATTTGAACAAACCCTAATACCATGCGAAGGGCTAGCAAAATCAGCGAGGACTGCCTTCGCTCTGGGGGGAGAAGAAACTGGAGAGGAGGGCATGGGGTTTTGTTGGACAAGAGAGTAGCTTCTAGACGAAGCCCTAGATACTCGCAAGGCAGACCCACGATGAGGAGCTTGAAGGCTGAAATCACCTTGGGCAGACTTAAAACGCAAAGATTTGTTCTTTGATTTCTTCATAATGAATTGAAGAGAAAGCTACAATGAGCAGTGGGATAGGAGAAGAAAAACGATACACAATGAGAGGAAACCGAGAGCATGGTGGAAGCACAGTGATACCTTCTCTCACTACAACCAAGAGCGTCTCTCTCCTTTCACTAGTACTACTGGGAGCGTTGGAGCTCTTTCTTATCGCATTCAAATTTTTAGAAGATTTTCAAGAGGAATTTTTCCTTAGAGAACCTATGGAATACTTGTTGAAGGGGAAGTCTTTTCGAGCTAGACCTAAATAACAGTTCAAAAAGGGCCATAACTTTTGATCTAATTGTTTGATCACGCTTCAATTTTTACAAGAGTTTTCGGAGGACTTTTTTCATGGATTACATATGGAATCTCTACTTGGTGAAGATGAGAGGTGGTTGCGAATGACCGAAACAAATACTCATAGGGTCATAACTTTTGATCCGATCGTTTGATCGCGCTTATAATTTTACAAGAGTTTCTGGAGGTTGTTTTTGGTGGAGCACCTATGGAATCGCTACTTAGTGTAGATGAGGGGTGGTTGCACAATACTGGAACAACAACTTGAAAGGGCCATAACTTTTTATCCGACCGTTTAATCATGCTCAAATGTTTACAAAAGTTTCTAGAGGCTGTTTTTCATGGAGTACCTATGGAATCGCTACTTGGTGAAGATAAGGGGTGGTTGTGCAAGACGAGAAAAAAAGGTCAAGAGGACCATAACTTTTGATCCGACCGTTTGATCACGCTTAATTTTTTTTATATCAAATGTAAGAAATATTTAGATAAAAAATAGAACATTGCTAGAGACAGCAAGTCAATTGTACAGGCATATACAAAAAAATAGGGAATAGACTCCCTGGAAACATAGGGAACAAACCCCCAGAAACATACAGCAAACCTAGCAACCTAACCAAGACGACAGGCAAGGATCAACAAAGCAGAACAAAGAAAAGAGGGAACAGGCACCCAAAAACAAAAGGAGGCTAGGGGAATAGGCTCCTACAACCAAAGCAAAACAAAGCCCATGAGCAAACCAACATTAGACGAGAAGTAAACCTTGACAACAACCTGCAGAAAAAGCAGCAAAGCCAAGAGACCATAGCCAACCATTCTAGAATGGACCCAGCCAGCAACAAGCAAAGCACAAACCCAGCAAAAAGACAGGGGAAGCACCCCCAGGAAACAATTTGACAATTAGGAGTAGAGAAGAGCAAGCAACAATACAACCAACAAGTTAGATCCAGCAACAAGGATATCATAGAACAAGCAAGCAAAATAGGGGAAACACCTTGCATTCCCTAGGAATCAGCTTGACAAATAGGAGCAAACAAGCAAAAAGCCAACCAGCAGAGTAATCGCACAAAACATAATACAGATAACAGAAGACAGCAACAACCAACAGAGGACCAAACCCTTAACCAAACTACATCGACAACTATGGTGCTAAATCATCATAGCTGCAATGTACAGTAACAAGCCGCTTGGTAGTCCCCGGTTTACCTAAACTAGGTTGGGTAACCATATTGCTAGCTTTGCTCCTGGTTAAATATTGCCTTTTAACCGGTAAGATAGGCAAATCCTCACAATATTCAGGACAAAGAGCAGGTTTTGAGGCTTGTTTAGGGATGGAAGATGCAACAAGTTTAGTTTGTTTATGCCCAGGGGACGAGTGTCTCCTGATTTCAAAAATGGCTGCTTTAGTGGACATGGGATCAATAGGAGTGTCAACATGAAGGCCCTGACTATACGGTTGTTGTTTCTCATTTGCCACCATGTTTGCAGATGGACTACCAGAACCTTCATGAAGGTTTTAAGGCCTTTTCTTGTGCTTTGACATAGAGCCTTTGCGGCATGCAATAGCATTATGCCCCATGACATGACATAATTTACAGAAACGAGGGAGTGACTCATATAGAACCTGTTGAGCAAGGGGTGAGCCATTGGGGAGAACAACATAGACTGAATTGGGAAAATCTCCAAGCAAATCAACCTCAATAAGAACCCGAGCATAGGAGAGCCTTGTCATGTTGGTAGTGGGGTCATCATAGTGAATTGGCTTACCAATCACACTAGCCAATTTTGATAAGAAGAGGGGAGTCTAGCATCAAATAAGCAGGTTGGGAAATCTCACCCAGGTTGGTATCTTGGTCATGTCATGAGGCTTGAAGTAAAAAAAATCAGGCATGACCTTGAGAATTAGTGGCCTGCCAAAAACATAATATGGTCCACCACCTAGAGCTTCCAGCATTTTATTTTTAGTAGGGAATGCAAATATCAACCAACCAGAATCATGCATTTTAAAGTTAGCATGATATTTCCAATGTTTACCAATATAGTGAGACAAAGAAGCATAGCAGTGAACTTCTCGGTAACAAACCCAATTAAAGAGAATTTCCACAAATCAGTAGGACTATTAACGTATCCTTAAATTGACATGAAGCAATTGATGTAAAATCAGGAAAGTGAACGAGACCAGGAGACTAAGAAGTACCTAGGTGAGTTTGTCTAGCATTCATTTGTGGTTTAGCGGGCCGATCCAGAGAAGAACCAAAAGTAGAATCAGCAGAGGTTGGAAAAAGCATTGATGGTTATGGAGAAGTACCTCTCGGTGTAGTAGTTGACTGGAGAGGCGAACTAGGAGGGTTGGACGCAGAAGGGGTAGACCCAGCCCTCTTAGTGCTTGTCGAGGAACCAGCCCTAAAGCCACTAGAGGAGATGCCTTTGTTGTCACAAGAAGCAGAGGAATGAGTTTTTTGCATGGTTTTATTCCTGCTTTTAGAAGAAACCCTAACTCCACTAGATGGGGTAGCGAAGTCAGTGAAAGCCACTTTTAGAATAGTTTTTGGAGGCTGTTTTCTTTGGAGAACCTATGGAATACTTACTCATTGAAGGGGAAGTCTTTTCGAGCGAGACCTGAATAACAACTCAACTAGGACATAACTTTTGATTCGACCATTTGATCGCGCTCAAATTTTAACAAGAGTTTCTGGAGGACATTTTTCATGGAGTACTTATGGAATTGCTACTTGGTGAATATGAAAGGAGGTCACTCAAAAGGGCCATAACTTTTGATCTTATCGTTTGATCGCGCTCATATTTTAAAAGAGTTTCTAGAGGATGTTTCAAGTGGAGTACCTATGGAATCGCTACTTGGTGAAGATTAGAGGGGGTCGTGCAATATCGCAACAACAGCTTGAAAGAACCATAACTTTGGATCAAAACGTTCGACCGCGTTTAAATTTTTATAGTAGTTTTCGGAGGCCATTTTTCGTGGAGCACCTATTGAATCATTACTTGGAGAACATAAGGGGTGGTCGGATAAAAGCAGAAGAACATCTCAAAAGGGCCATAACTTTTGATCCGACCGTTTGGTCACGCTCAAATGTTTACAAGAGTTTCCAGAGGATGTTTTTCGTGGAGTACCTATGGAATTGCAAATTGGTAAAGATGAGGGATGGACGTGCAAGACCGGAAAACAGCTAAACAGAGCTAGAACTTTTGATCGGACCATTTGATCACGCTCAAATTTTTACAAGAGTTTTTAGAGACCGTTTTCCTTGGAGTACCTATAGAACCGCTACTTGGTAAAGAGAAGAGGTGATTGTGCAAGAATGGAACAACATCTCAAAAGGGCCATAACTTTTGATTGGACCATTTGATCGCGCTCAAATGTTTACAAGAGTTTTCGAAGAACGTTTTTCATGGAGTACCTATGGATTCACTACTTGGAGAAGATGAGGGGTGGTCGCACAAGACTAGAAGAACACCTCAAAATGGCAATAACTTTTTATCGAACCTCTAGAACGCACTCAAAGTTTTACAGGAGTTTCCGGAGGATGTTTTCCGTGGAGTACCTATGGAATCGCTAATTGGGGAATATGAGGGGTGGTCATGCAAGAACAGAACAATAGCTCAAAAGGGCCATAACTTTTGATCCGACCATTTGATCGCGCTCAAAGTTTTATAGAAGTTTTCAAAGACCGTTTTCTGCGGAGTACCTATGGAATCGCTTCTTGGAGAAGATAAGGGGTGGTCACGCATGACTGGAATAACACCTCAATAGGGCCATAACTTTTTATCCAACCACTATATCATGCTCAAAGTTTTACAGGAGCTTTCAGAGGCCATTTTTTATAGAGTACAAATGGAATTGCTATTTGGTGAAGATCTCCGGTGGTCGCGTAAGACTAGAACAATAGCTCAAAATGGCTATAACTTTTGATCGGACCATTTGATCACTCTCAAATTTTTACAAGAGTTTCCAGAGGCCGTTTTCCACAGTGTACCGATGGAATCTTTACTTGGTGAAGAAGAGGGCTAGTTGCGCAAGATCGAAAGTACAGCTTAAAAAGGCCATAAATTTTGATCCAACCGTTTGATCGCACTCACATTTTTACAATAGTTCCTAGAGGCCATTTTCTGTGGAGTTCCTATGGAATCGCTACTTAGTGAATATGAGGGGTGGTCTCGCAAGACTATAATAACAGCTCAAAAGGGCTATAACTTTTGATCTGATCATTTGATCGCACTCAAATTTTTATAGGAGTTTCCAGAGGCTATTTTCCACGAAGTACCTATAGAATCGCTACTTAGAGAAGATAATGGGTGGTCGTGCAAGATCAGAAGAACACCTCAAAAGGGCCATAACTTTTTATCCAACCACTGGATCGCGCTCAAAGTTTTACAGGAGATTTTAGAGGCTGTTTTCCATGGAGTACACATGGAATCGCTACTTGTTGAAGATGAGTGGTGCTCTCGCAAGACTGGAACAACAATTCAAAATGGCCATAACTTTTGATCCAACCATTTGATCAAGCTCAAATTTTTACAAGAGTTTCTGGAGGCCATTTTCCATGGAGTATTGATGGAATCGTTACTTGGTGAAGATGAGGGGTGGTTATGCAAGACCGAAGATCAACTAAAAAATGCAATAAGTTTTGATCCCACCATTTGATCGCGCTGAAATTTTTACAAGAGTTCCCAGAGGCTGTTTTTAGTGGAGTACTTATGGAATCGCTAATTGGTGAATATGAGGGATGGTCGTGCAAGATTGAAAAAATAGCTCAAAAGAGCCATAACTTTTGATCCGACTGCTAGATCGCACCTAAAGTTTTACAGGAGTTTTTGGAGGCCGTTTTCTATGGAGTACATATGGAATCATTACTTGGAGAAGATGAGGGGTGGTTGCGTAAAAGCAGAAGAATAGCTCAAAATGGCCATAACTTTTGATTTGACCGCTCGATCGTGCTCAAATTTTTACAGGAGTTTCTGGAGGCCATTTTCTAAGGAGTACCTATGGAATCGCTATATGGTGAAGATGAGGGGTGGTCATGCAACAATAGAACAACAACTCAAAAGGGCCATAACTTTTGATCCGACCATTTGATCGCGCTTAAATGTTTACAAGAGTTTTTGAAGGATGTTTTTCATGTAGTACCTATGGAATCGCTACTTGGAGAAGATGAGGGGTGGTCACGCAAGATTGGAAGAACACCTTAAAAGGGCAATAACTTTTTATCGAACCTCTGGAACGCGCTCAAAGTTTTACAGGAGTTTTCAGAGGCTGTTTTCCATGGAGTACATATGGAATCGCTACTTGGTCAAGATGAGGGGTGGTCGCTCAAAACCAGAACAATAGCTCGAAATGGCCATAACTTTTGATCAGAACATGTGATCATGCTCAAATTTTTACAAGATTCAAAGGTAGTTTTCCAAGGAGTATACATGGAATTGCTACTGGGTGAAGCTGAGAGATAGTCATGCAAAACAGGACGAACACCTCTAAAGGGCCATAACTTTTGACAATGGAATCGTTACTTGGTGAAGATGAGGGGTGTTCACGCAAGATCGGAAGAACAGCTAAAAAAAGCCATAACTTTTGATTCGACTGTTTAATCGCACTCTCATTTTTTTTTTATCAAATGTAAGAATTATATAGATCAAAAATAGCAAGTCAAGCTTGCGGAACAAGTTGGAAACCAAAAATACATTACATACATCAGAAAAAGGGAATAGACTCCCTTGAACAAACCCTAGCAAAATCCATATGAAATAAAACCAACCTAATAGTAAGACAAGCTTGTGGAATGGTTGGAGACAAGCAGAACATTACATACATCAGCAAAGGGAATAGACTCCCTTGAACAAACCCAGCGGCATTACATATATACATCAGTCTAACCTAACAAACAAAAGGCATCTACTTAGAAACCTAAAAAACCAGCCGCATCAGAAGTAGATGGGTAGCAAGCCAACATGATCCGTTTCAACCTAGCAAATAGGCAGCAAGCCTTCCCATAAACACATCAACCAACAACTCAACACCCAAGCACCTCCGCACCTCATTACTTGCAAATCAAAACTGCAGTTGATAGCAGTATATCTGCTACAATTCCAAAAAGCACCCAGCCAGCAGCTAGCAAACACAAGACCAACGAGAGACTCTCCCTGGAGAACCAATAAGCCAACCAGTTGGCCACATCCAGAAAACATCAAGCAAAATATCTGGTAGTCAGCAATCCAGCAAGGAGAAACCCAAGCAACCAAACTACAAGAAAGCAGTAGAACAGCTAGGGAAATCCTAACAGCAGACCCAAAGGCCACCAATCCAATTAACTGGGAGAAACAGAATAGCTACAGGCAAGAATACTGCAACAAACAATAGCCAAGCTAACAAAGGCAGCAGCATCAAAACTAAAACAAGCAGAGACCCAAAACAGGTACAAGGAATAGGTTCCTAAGTCAAAACCAAGGAACATCATAAAGAGGGTGAGGAAGTAGAGGCTGTGTTGAGTCTCGGCCAAAGAGGAGTTGTTGGAAGGATGACTCTTCCATGAGGCCTTCCCTGATCGGTCAGAAGTGGCAACAGCTTTACTCCTTGTCAAATATTGTCTCTTGGGCAGCAGTTCAGCAGTGGTATCATCTTCAGACACAGGCACAACCGAAGGAGAGCCAGGAGGATGGTCACCTAGAGGACCAGTAGGTGTAGCCAATTTGGCCCACTTGCGATCAGAAATACCTGCTCACTCTTCCCTAGCCACAGCGGCCTCAGTAGACATTGGATCAAACTCCGTCTCGCCTTGAGGTTCATCCCAAAGAGGCTGTTTCTCCACAACTTCAGTGTCTGTTGAAGGGTTAGAGCATCCAGAAGGAGTAGGAGTTGTCTGAGCATGCTTTTTGCGTTTATGGCTGGAATTGTTGGCACAGGAAGAGGTGTTGTGTCCCAAGGTCTTGCACTATTTGCAAAATTGTGGTAATGATTCATATAGCACTTTCTAGGTCATGGTTACACCATTAGGCAGGGAAATGTTGATCATTTCAAGCAATTTAGCTAACAAATCAGTCTCAACTAGCACTCTGGCGTATGATAACCGAGTCATAGAGGATGTTGGGGTATCCAAGTGGAGCGGTTTCCCTATCACACTTGCTAGTTTAGAGAGGCAAAGCAGGGACTAGTACTAAAGAGGTAAATTAGGAAATCTAATCCATACTGGCATCTGAACCATATCAGAGGTATCAAAATCAAAGAGCTCAGGCATAATTTTCAATATCAAAAGCCGGTCATGTACATAGTAAGGGCCTCTATTTAGCACTTCTAACATATCCATTTCAGAATCAAAATTGAAGATTAACCAACCAGAATCATGCATGGAGAAATTAACATTGCATTTCCAGGAATTATTGACAAAAGTAGAGAGTGAAGTGTAACCTGGAAACTTGCCAGCAATGAACCCAATTAGATCAAACCTCCACCGGTCTTTGTATGTACCCAAATCCGTGTCCAGAAATGTGCAAGATGATGTAGCCGTGTAAGTAGAAAAATGCACCAGGGGAGGGGATTGAGGAACGATGGGAGTACCTATGGGGCAGACTGGGGAGGAAGGCTTATGGCTTTCTGTTGAAGCTTTACTAAGCATATGAGGAGGTGGTGAAGCAGCGGCACCAGTCATCGCCTCAAGGTTGGGGTTTCCAACACCAAACCATGGGTTAGGGGACACAAGTTCACCAAGGGGACCATAGCGAGGTTGGGTTGAGACAGGGGAGGATGTAGTGAGCCCACAGCAGCAAGGAGAAGACAATTGAGGAGTAGCAGAGGGTGTATGGTGTATACCCCTATTTTGATTTTTAGTTCAAACCCTGGAATGGCATTGGAAATTAACAACATCATCAAGGGCTATTGTTGCTCGCAGAGGACTAGGAGGTGGAGGGGAACTGGAGGGGTGCTGCATATCAGGAGAAACACTCCGGCTCAAGGCTCGCTAAGCATTCGATGACGAGGGTCACGATGAATAGTAATCATAGTCTTGCTGGGTAGACCGCAACACTGATGACTTTTTCTTAGATTTTGCCATGAAGAAACAACACAAAGAGACCAGAAGAAGAGTCTATGACAATGCAGAGAGTAAGAGAAGAAGATGTTGCACAGGAAGAGAGGAGAAAAATGCTAACAGTAGCACCGTGACTCTACCTACAACCGAGAGCTTCTCTCTCTTACTTACTAAGAGCTCTTTCTTCTGAGAGCTCTTTCTTGATTCTATCGCGCTCTCATTTTTAGAAGAATTGTCGGAGGATGTTTTCCATGGAGTACCTATGGAATCACTAATTGGTGAATATGAGGGATGGTCGCGCAATACTAGAAGAATAGCTCAAAAGGGCCATAACTTTTGATCTGATCGTTTGATCGCACTCAGATATTTACAAGAGTTTCCAGAGATCGTTTTCCGCATAATGCCTATGGAATCACTACTTATTAAAGATAAGGGGTGGTGATGCAAGACTAGAAGAACACCTCAAAAGGGCCATAACTTTTTATCCCACCACTGGATCATGCTCAAAGTTTTACAGGAGTTTCAGGAGGATGTTTTCCGTGGAGTACATATGGAATTGCTACTTGGTCAAGATGAGGGGTGGTCGCGCAAGACTGGAACTACAACATTTGCCATGCATTTAGGCATCTTGGTGTTAACATCAAGATCATGCTCTTGCTCTCTTTCTTTATATTTTTGTAATGTTCAAGTTTTATTTTATGTTATATTAATCTCTTGTTTATGATGCGAACCTCATGATCACATGGTCACACAACCCACACGCAAAGACAACAATTCCTAGAAAGCCAAGTAAATCAGGTTTAATAAGAGTGTGACACAAAGATAACTTGTACCTAGGCACCAGCACTATTGAAAATGGAGACCCCCACACAACGAATATTGATTCGTGAACGAGAAGGATAAGGATGACGCCACAAAGATAGTTGTTCTTCGATAAGTTATTTTTCAATTCTTTAGAGAACCATGGAAGGGAGATTATCTCACCAACACACACACACACACAAAGTGCGGCAAACAAGAAGTTTTATTAATATGAATTGTCTAATCTTACTTGTCTAGTTATGCCCTTATTTATAGTGACTCCAAACTAAAATAAACCTAATGGACCCTTTATGTGGACTTATATGATGTCCACTTACAATTAAACCTAAATAATATAAATAAACCCTTAAACTAATAAGAAAATAAATAAATCCGAATTTAATATCCTAAATATGAAAGGATCAGAGTTGTTGCCCTTTAGAAGTCCCATATGCTTTAGGAGAATCAAATCTGAAGGTGGAATTAATTCTGAAATCTTCTTTCCTTTTTGTAGCTAGGATGAATAAGGAATCCTTGTAAGAAAAGGATTCTGAAACATTTATGAATTCTTGCCACACTTGGAAACTATGTTGAAACCTATTAAATATCTTTGTAGAATTAGAAGATTTCCAAAATAAGCTGACACATCCTTTTAGGAAAAGAACCCTAGCCAAATAGGAAGTCCACAAGTCATAAGGAAGTAAACAACAAAACTCGTACAACCTCTTTTGACCTGTGTTTGGATGCCTTGCCAAACTCCGATTAACATGATATTTTAACCCATGGTAGGACAACATGTCAGGAGACTCCACATAAAATTTCAGCCCGATCCAAAGGTAGAATTGAGAATTATGACTATTGCTGTAAAATTAGATAGTTGCATATTTTACGTCAAAATCCAAATTTGACCTTGCCTGGATCATATTAGTTTATGCTTTTCATTTCCTTTCCATAATTATGTTCTTATCTTATTTATTTATGTTTCTTTCTTTCATTATGTTTTTCTAAATGTATTATGTCAAGGTGAAAATGTTACACTAATGGTGTAAGAATAAGTATACTATAAACTTAACATGGACTTTAATGCTTGATATTAACATGTTTTATATTTATTATCTTTCTCACTCTTAATACCTTGCTTGTTAAATGGTTAATCTAGATTTGTGTTGAACAACCCTTGGTACAACAAATACTTGGCACTTTTATAGCCTAACTGTATAGTATAACCAACACCTATGCTATGAAAGGAACTTGATTTGTTGTTAACATAAGTTGTCACCATGAATACCTGATAATATTTACAAGCACTGGTATTAGTCGAATATGATAACTAATGTGATCATGTTAACAATTTATAATCTGATTAGAACCTTCTTTGTGTGTGGTTTCCAGTTGTGTAATAAGAGTTTATACTATACTTGTTTGAAGTACCATTAGTTAATCCTCTAACCTTGACATTTGTTTTTATCATTGTTTAATCCTCACATTAATCTTACATCTCAAAGTCCTCTTTATTACTACTACTACTACTACTACTACTACTACTATTAGTATTAGTATTAAAGGAACTTGATTTGTCGTTAACAAAAGTTATCACCATGAATAACTGATAATATTTACAAGTATTGGTATTACCCGAATAAGATAATTAATGTAATCACTACTTGTTGAAGATGAGGGGTGGTCGCGCAAACTGGAAGAACACCTCAAAAAGGCCATAACTTTTTCACCCACCACTGGATTGCGCTCAAAGTTTTCATGAGTTTTCGGAGACAGTTTTCCATGGAGTACCTATGGAATCGCTAATTGGTGAATATGAGGGGTGGTCGCGCGTGACCGGAACGACAGCTCAAAAGGGCAATAACTTTTGATCCGACCATTTGATCACGCTCAAAGTTTTACAAGAGTTTACGGATGATGATTTTCGTTGAGTACATATGGAATCGCTAATTGGTGAATATGAGGGGTGGTCACGCAAGACAGGAAGAACACCTCGAAAGGGCCATAACATTTTATCCGACCACTAGATGGTGCTCAAAATTTTACAGGAGTTTCCAGAGGTCATTTTTCGTGGAGTACCTATGGAATCATTACTTGGGCAAGATGAGGGGTGGTCACACAAAAGAAGAACAACAACTCAAAAGGGTCATAAATTTTAATCTGGCCGCTCGATTATGCATAAATTTTTATAGGAGTTTCCAGAGGTTATTTTCCGCGGAGTGCCTATGGAATCACTACTTGGAGAAGATGAGGGGTGGTCGCATAAGACCGAAAGAATAGCCCAAAAGGGCTATAAATTTTGATCGTGCTTAAATTTTTACAAGAGTTTCTCAAAGCTATTTTCCGTGGAGTACCTTTGGAATCTCTAATCGGTGAATATGAGGGGTGGTCGCGCAAGACTTGAAGAAGAGCTCAAAAGGGCCATAACTTTTGATCTGACCGTTTGATCGTGCTCAAAGTTTTACAGGAGTTTATGGAGGTTGTTTTCCATGTAGTACAAATGGAATCGCTTCTTGGTGAAGATGAGAGGTGGTCGCGCAAGACAGGAACAATAGCTCAAAAGGGTCATAACTTTTTATTCAATCGTTTGATCGCGCTTAAATTTTTAGAGGAGTTTCTGGAGGTTGTTTTCCATGTAGTACAAATGGAATCGCTTCTTGGTGAAGATGAGAGGTGGTCGCGCAAGACAGGAACAATAGCTCAAAAGGGTCATAACTTTTTATTCAATCGTTTGATCGCGCTTAAATTTTTAGAGGAGTTTCTGGAGGCTGTTTTCCGTGAAGTGCCTATGGAATCGTTACTTGGGGAAGATAAGGGGTGGTCGCGCAAAAGAAGAAGAACAGCTCAAAAGGGCCATAACTTTTAATCCGACTGCTCAATCACGCTCAAATTTTTTGAGGAGTTTCTAGAGGCCATTTTTCGCAGAGTGCCTATGGAATTGCTACTTGGTAAAGATGAGGGGTGGTAACGCAAGACCGAAAGAATAGCTCAAAAGGGTTATAACTTTTGATCCAACATTTTTGTTTGCCCTAAAAATTTAATAAGAGTTTCCATAGGCCGTTTTCTGTGAAGTGCCTTTGGAATCGCTAATTGGTGAATACGAGGGGTGGTCACGTAAGACTTGAAGAATAACTCAAAAGGGCCATAACTTTTAACCCGATTGTTTGACTGCGCTTAAATTTTCACAAAAGTTTCTCGAGTCCATTTTCCATGGAGTACCTATGGAATTTCTAATTGGTGAAGATGGCGCTTAAAGTTTTACAGGAGTTTACGGAGGCCGTTTTTCATAGAGTACATATGGAATCACTACTTGGTGAAGATGAGAGGTGGTCGCGCAAGACAGGAACAAAAGCTCTAAAGAGTTATAACTTTTTATATGATTGTTTGATCATTCTTAAATTTTTACATGAGTTTCCGAAGGCAGTTTTCTGTGGAGTACCTATGGAATCGCTAATTGGTGAATATAGGAGGTGCTCACCCAAGACCAAAAAAACAACTCAAAAGGGCCATAACATTTGATCTGACTGCTGGATCGCGCTCAAAGTTTTACAAGAGTTTCCGTTTTCCATGGAGTACTGATTAGTACTTAAAAGTGCATATTTATCAAGATTTTTATATCATCATTTTGCACTTAAAGTATTAATAACTCCTTAACTAAAGCATGTTTATAATAACAAGTCTAATACTATAGAATGCCTTAATATATGGTAAATGTTCATCTTAAATGCAGGCCTATCAAATAAATCAAAGGATTGATTGATGAGTTCAAGTATGGAAATTGAAAGGACAAAAAGAGGGCCAAACTTAGAAAAGAGATGTTGGTGCAGTCCAAACTAGAACACTGTTTGGTAATTGGGTTATATCTCGAGTTCTAGATGTCAAAATGATCTCAAATTTTTACACAAATTCAGTAAGACATAGGCCTACAACTTTCATGTGGACACCAAGATCTAAGAAGGCCGTTTGCAAGTCCAAATTATAGCAACAAAAGAGAAGTCCAAATCTGTCATGCAGCCCAAACATTGTTTAGTGTTTAGCCCATATTTGGAGTTCTTGAAGTCCAAATGACCTCTATTTTTTTTTCTTGGAAAGCTGAGTCAATTTCCTACAACTTTCATGTTTTCAAGTAGTCTCAGTTCTGATGCTAGTAATTTCGTTTTATTCAGACAAGAAGATAAGGATTTTCACAAAGTTAAGAGTTGGCCACCCACTCAACAATTAGTCATCAAATCAATAATTCAGAATTTTGGCCTATAAAAGGAGGCATTTGCCATGTATTTAGGGGCTTGGTTATTCAGATCAAGTTCATGCTCTTTATTTCTCTCTTTATATATTTTTTGTAATTCTTAAGTTTTGCTTTCATTAATATCTTGTTTATGCTTTTCATTTCCTTTCCTTTCCTTAGTTAACTTGTATCTTATTTATGTTCTTGTTTTGTTTATTTATGTTTCTCTTCTTCATTATGTTTAGCTAAGTTTATTATGTCAAGGTGAAAAGGTTACACTAATGGTGTAAGAATAAGTATCGTGTAAACTCAACATGGACCTTAATGTTTAATATTAACATGTCTTATCTTTTTATCTTAATAATTCATAATACCTTGCTTGTTAACTGGTTAATCTAGATTTGTGTTGTATAACACTTGGTACAACAAATGCTTGGCACTCTCATAGCCCAACCGTATGGTATTACCTACACCTGTGCTATAAAAGGAACTTGATTTGTTGTTAACATAAGTAAGCATCATGAATTCCTGGGAATATTTAAAAGTTTGGTGTTACGTAAATAAGATAATTAATATGATCATGTTAACAATTTATAATGAGCTATTAACGACAAATCATCCGATTGGAACCTCCTTCGTGTGTGGTTTCCAAATTGAGTAATAAGAGTTTATACTATACTTGTTTGAAGTACCATTAGTGGATCCTCTAACCTTGACATTTGTTTTTATCATTGTTTAATCCTTACAGTAATCTTTCATCTCAAGGTTCTCATTAATTTCTTCCTCTTTTTATTACTACTACTACTACTACTACTACTACTACTACTATTTAAATTCTTGTTATATTTTATGTGCGTTAAGTATGCTCTGTGTTTTATCAAGGATCCTGACATTATTGGTCCTGCCTTGTTCATTCGCATCAAAAATCTATCTTTGATCTTTTCATAAACTTAGTATATAGGCTGGAAATCTATGACCCGATCTTTTAGATCATTCTCAGGTATAACAACGCCACGTACTAAGTATTATTATTATTATTACTATTAATATTATTATTACTATTACTATTATTGTTATGATTGTTGTTATGATTGTTGTTGTTGTTGTTGCTGTTGTTGTATTGTTATTTATAATTTATACAATTAACCTCTTTGTGGTTCGACCCCGGTCTTGTCAGGTTATTTATTACTTCGACACTCCTGCACTTGGAAGAAGACATCAATCTTTTGGTCATGTCAAGTACCTATGGAATCGTTACTTAGGGAAGATGAGGGGTGGTCGCGCAAAAGAAGAAGAACAACTCAAAAGGGCTATAACTTTTAATTCGACCTCTAGATAGTGCTGAAAGTTTTACAGGAGTTTTCGGAGGCCGTTTTCCATGGAGTACCGATGGAATCGCTTCATGGTGAAGATGAGGGGTGGTCGCGCAACACTGAAACAACAACTCAAAAGGGCCATTACTTTTAATCCGACCTCTAGATGGTGCTCAAAGTTTTATAGTAGTTTTCGAAGATCATTTTTTGTAGAGCACTTATGGAATCGCAAATTGGTGATGATGAGGGGTGGTTGTGCAAGACTGGAACTACAGCTCAAAAGGGCCATAATTTTTTATCCGACCTCTAGATCATGCTGAAAGTTTTACAGGAGTTTCTGGAGGTCGTTTTTCATGGAGTGCCGATTGAATTGCTACTTGGTGAAGATGAGAGGTGGTCGCACAAGACAAGAACAAAACTTTAAAAGGGTCATAACTTTTTATCTGATCGTTTGATTGCACTTAAATTTTTACATGAGTTTTCG
This sequence comes from Populus alba x Populus x berolinensis, assembly GCA_029228515.1. Classification (NCBI taxonomy): domain Eukaryota; kingdom Viridiplantae; phylum Streptophyta; class Magnoliopsida; order Malpighiales; family Salicaceae; genus Populus; species Populus alba x Populus x berolinensis. Next base: position 16,167,010 of record CM055363.1, read on the forward strand.
GAGGTAGTTTTTCATAGAGTACCTATGGAATCGCTAATTGTTGAATATGAGAGGTGGTTACCCAACATCGGAACAACAGCTCAAAAGGGGCATAACTTTGGTCCGATCATTGGATCGCACTTAAAGTTTTACAAGAGTTTTCAAAGGCCATTTCCTTGGAGTACCTATGGAATCGTTACTTGGAGAAGATGAGGGGTGGTCGTGTAAAACCAGAATAACAGCTCAAAAGGGCCATAACTTTTTATTCGATCATTTGATGGCGCTCAAAGTTTTATAGTAGTTTTCAGAGGCCGTTTTACTTGGAGTACATATGGAATCGCTACTTGGTGAAGATGAGGGATGGTCGTGCAAGACCGGAACAACAACTCCAAATCACCATAACTTTTGATCCGAGTATTTGATAGCGCTCAAATTTTTACAATAGTTTCCGGAGGCCGTTTTCCATGAAGTACCTATGTAATCATTACAAGGTGAAGATGAGGGGTGACAACACAAGACCGGAAGAACAGCTCAGAAAGGCCATAACTGTTGATCTAACCATTTGATAGCACTTAAACTTTTATAAGACTTTCCGGATGCCGTTTTTCATAGAGTACCGATGGAATCGTTAAAAGGTGAAGATGAGGAGTGGTTGTGCAATACAAAAAGAACAGCTAAAAAAGGCCATAACTTTTGATCTTACCGTTAGATCACGCTCAAAGTTTTACAAGAGTTTCCGAAAGCTATTTTTCATGAAGTACCTATGGAATTGCAAATTGGTGTAGATGAGTGGTGGTCGTGCAAGTCTAGAAGAATATCTCAAAAGGGCCATAACTTTTTATCCAACCGTCGGATCGCGCTCAAAGTTTTAGAGGAGTTTCTGGAGGCCATTTTCCATGGAGTACATATGGAATCGTTACTTGCTAAAGATAAGGAGTGGTCACACAAGATAGGAAGAACATCTCAAAATGGTCATAACTTTTGATCCGATTGCTCAATTGAGCTCAAATATTTTTAACGGCGTATCTATGGAAGCGCTACTTGGTGAAGATAAGGGGTGGTCGCGTATGACCAGAACAATAGCTCAAAAGGGCCATAAGTTTTTATCCAACCATTTGATCGCGCTCAAATTTTTACAAGAGTTCCCAAAGCCGTTTTCTATGGAGTACCTATGGAATCGCTAATTGGTGAATATGAAAGGTGGTCGCGCAAGACTGGAAGAACAGCTCAAAAGAGCAATAACTTTTGATCCTACCATTTGATTGCGCTCAAAGTTTTACAAGAGTTTACGGAGGATGATTTTCATTGAGTACATATGGAATCGCTAATTGGTGAATATGAGGGGTGGTCGCGCAAGATAGGAAGAACGCCTCAAAAGGGCCATAATTTTGTATCCGACCATTGGATGGAGCTCAAATTTTTACATGAGTTTTCAAAGGGTTTTTTCCATAGAGTAAATATAAAATCATTACTAGTGAAGATGAGGGGTGGTCGCGTAAAAGCAAAAGAACAGTTCAAAAGGGCCATAACTTTTGATCCGACCATTTGATAGTGCTTAAATTTTTACAAGAGTTTTCGGAGGCCGTTTTTTCGTAGAGTACCGATGGAATCATTACATGGTGAAGATGATCGATCGCCACGCAAGGTCACAATTACAGCTCAAAAAGGCCATAGCTATTGATACTACTATTTGATCACCCTCAAATTTTAAAACACATAAGGTTTAATTAACGAAAAAGGTTGCAGATGTGAATTCTAAATTCACGGTTTTTATACTATGAAAATAAAATATATGATGATTTCCTTCTTAATAGGTTTTCAAGACCTTTAAATAGGCTAGAAAATCCAACTCTACTAAGAAACAACTAGAAATCTAAAAGCATACTGGAATAAAACATGAATCTGAATTAAAATCATAAAATCTAAAAGATTTAGGAAAAATAACAAAATTAACCCAAATAAAAACTTTCAGGCCTAGTTCTGGGAGATCCAATAGTATAATAAGAGAAAAAGTGACTTCCTAAAGAGGTCGTTTTCCTTGAAGTAGCCATGGAATGACTACTTGGTGATGAGGAGGTCTGGTCGCACTAGACCAAAATAATAGCTCTAAAGGGCCACAAACTTTTAATGTGATTGTTGGATTGTGCTCAAATTATTAAAGGAGTTTTGTGGAGGTTGTTTTCCTTAGAGTAGTAATGGAAACCATTACTCATTGAAAAGGAGGTGTGGCTGCACCAAACCCGAAGTACGGCTCAAATGGGCAATAACTTTTGATTCGTCTGTTGGATCGTGCTTAAATTTTTACAAGAGTTTTCGTAGATCATTTTCCTTGGGGTACCTATGCAATGCCTATCCATTTGAAGAGGAGGTCTGGTTGCGCCAAACCGGAATAACCAGCTCAAAAGGCCATAAATTTTTTATCCGACTATTGGATCGGCACTCATATTTTTGCAGTAGTTTTCGGAGGTCGTTTTCCTTGTAATGCCTTTGGAATCCCTATTCGTTGAAGAGGAAGTCTGGTCACACCAGACCGGAATAAAAACTCAAAAGGCCCATAACTTCTGATTTGATCGTTGGACTGATCTCAAATTTTTAACAGTAATTTTGAGAGGTCATTTTTCTTATAGCAGCTATGGATTGGGTACTTGGTGAAAAACGAGGTCTGATCGTTGGATGATGCTCAAAATTTTTTACAAGAGTTTCTAAAGGCTATTTTCCTTTGAGTACTTATGGAATCACTAATCGTTGGAAAGGTGGTCTTGTCGGACTAGACTAGAATAACAACTCAAAAGGGCCATAACTTTTGATCCGATCGATGGATCACATTCAAATGTTAACAGGAAATTCTAGAGGGCATTTTCCTTGGCTTTACCTATAGATTCACTACTCGTTGTAAAGGAGGTGTGATAACGTGAGACCTGAATACTGGCTCAAAAAGGCCTTAACTTTTGATCAGGCCATTGGATCGCGCTCAAAATATTGAGTTTCCAGAGGCTATTTTTCTTATATTTTCATATGGTATCCCTACTCGTTGAAGAAGAAGTCTAGTCAAGCCAAACCCGAAGAACATATCAAAAGGGCCATAACTTTTGATCCGATCGTTGGACACACTCAAATTTTTACATGAGTTTTCAATGGTTGTTTTCCTTGGAGTACCTATAAATTGCTGCTTGGTGAAGATGAAGTCTTGTCACTCCAGACTAGAAGAACGACTCAAAATATTCATAACCTTTGATTCGATTGTTGGATAACGCTCAAATTTTAATAGAAGTTTTTGGAGTCTGTTTTCCTTAGAGTACCATTGGAATTGCTACTCATTGAAGAGGAGGTCTGGTCGTGACAAACTGGAATAACACTCAAAACAGCCATAACTTTTGATCGATTGTTCGATCACGCTCAAATGTTTTATAGTGAGTTTTCTGGTGGTCATTTTTTTAGGGGCAACTATCGAAATCACACACTCGTTTAAGAGGTCTGGAGGACCAAGGTCGGAAGAAAGGATTACAAAGGCCATAAATTTTGATCCGATCGTTGGATCACGCTTAAATGTTTATAGGAGTTTTCGAAGGTCATTTTCCTTTTAATACCTATAGAATAGCTACTCATTGAAGAAGAGGTTTGGTCACATCAAACCTGAATAAACGCTCAAAGCATGCTTCTTGCAAGTCTACAAGTTTTAGGTTAGTTCGGTTAGACCAAGGTTTCTAGAAATTTCATCATTGGATGGTGTTTATATTTGGATATGCTATACTTATAATAATGCATTTATAACTTGACCGTAATGGATTGTTTGTAATATTATTCATTTGTTATTTATGGTTGATTGAAAACTGTTGTCAAAATATAGTTTTGTGTGATCTGAAACAACCCTAAAATTAAAAGGAAATGGAGCAATAGAGAGAATTAATTTTTAAGTGACTTTGGGGTTGTTGTGATAGCCCTAAAATCAAGGTTGTTAAAATCATGTTTTAACTTGTAAAATCATACAATTATTACGAGTTAATTATATCCTTAACGTGCATAATCATCTGTAAAAACTCAAAAAATTGGTAAAATCAGCTAAATCACAAGAAATCATGATTTTAAATACCAATTTTACGATTTCAACATAGGAAGAAATTTTAGGCCACTTTTGTTTTTGATATCGAGATCTGCAAAAATATATAGTAGTTCAATGTTGAAAATTGTACTTGTATATGCTGACATGTCAACAATTACGTATTATTATCCATTTAGGATATTATAAAGGAAAAAAGTAGTCTCTCCCTATATATAAATTAGGGTTGACCTGCAGTGATTAAAATGCAACCAATAATTTTCATGTTTAATGTTTTTTTTCTATTAATATTCCATGTTCTATTATTTATTTTAACTTGTTAATAAATAAACAAATAACAAATGGATCTTTTCAATTGCTATTTTCATTTTAGTTGTTTCTTTATGTAGTTTCCAGGTTATCTCTTCGATCAAATTGTCATAAAGAGTGAACTCCTTCCTTGACATCTTCAAGGGCATATATAGAACTTGCTGATCAAATTTGAAATTTTGAATTTGACTGTAAAGCATCTAAACCAGGGGGCAAAGTGGCCCAAAATAAAACGTAAGCTTTCTTCCCTATTTTTTTGTTACGACTGCAATATAATTTCTTTTTCATTATGCTCTCCGTCTATTTTATGCTTGAACCATGTATGAATTTTTATTTGAATCATGTATTTTAAGGTACTTGAACTATGTATTAATTTTTATTTGAACCATGTATTTTAAGATGCTTAAACTATATTTATATAAAAATTCCTTGTGATTTACGATCTGTTTTTACAATCCGAGTTTATTTTACATTTTTTGTACCGTGTCAAAAATACGTTTTTGACAACCTTGCCTGAAAGTCTATGTTTAAGTGGGGCTAAAATACCTCTCCAAATCTTTTTTTTTTAAAGGGCTGGAATGACAACTTTAAGTGTAGAGTTGTTAGGGATCAAAAATGTTTCCAAGAAACTAAAGCAAGGCTATTATGACAGCCCTACTAATGGGTGTTAAGAGGCTGATTTGGACAGCTCCAAGAACAAAAACTTATAGGAAATTAGAGTCTCATATAAAGAGATTTGGACCTCAAGCTAGCAGAACGTGACCACTAAAAGGAACAAGTACATTTTTTCCACCTCACCTCTTTATATTTTGAAGAGTTTAATATATTCTAAAATTTTATTTGTTTATGCTACATGTTGATTTACAAAAGTAAAGAATGAGAAATTTGATAATGGAAACAAGATTAAACATGACGGTTGGTGTCATGAGTGTTGCCATGAAAAAAAATTGTATAAGATTAATGTGCTTGTTATCCTCATTTCTAAGGACAACTTAGATTGATATAAAGAGCTAGCCAAATGAGTGGGGGCAAGGAAAGTTAGCTGACCATATGAAAAGCAAAAGAGGAAAAAAGGCAAATTGTGGTTTTCCTTAATGAATTTATTATGATAGGTTGTTTTTTTATGTGAATGTGTGTGTGAATTGAATGAAATTAGCATGAAAAGAATGAGGGAATTATTGGTTCCTTAAGGCCATGCTATTTCGATCAATTATGCATCAAAAGGGGAGGATGTTTAATTTCACATATTTAGCTTGATGACATGTGTTTAATTATGTCAAAATAAGGGGAAAAAATGCATGTTGATAATGTCAAGGATTGTTTATAAAAGAAGAATAATGTTCGGAAAGTATGTAAAAATCGATGATAATGTTCTAGTTTGATGTTAAGAAGGAAGATTGAAATAAATATGATAAATTTGACTCTTAACAAGATAATATTAAAACACTCTTATATGGTAATTGATAGTGCTAAGGGTCGAGATTAAAAGAGAAAAAGTTGAATAATTTAAAGGATGTATGTTTGAATAAGTGGAAAGGTTGATGAATCAAAACAGAATCTTACTCTTGACATTTTAAGATAAATTGAGTAGGGAAGATGAGGAAATTAGTATTGGATTCCTTACATAATTAATTGTAGTATAGTAAGTTGATATAATCATAAATCTACAGTAGAGGTTGTTAAGAATGAACTCTAACTGATAGATTTTCGTAAAGTCCGCTAAAGCGACTAATTAGACGCGTTAAAGGGAGAAAATAATGTCCTTTCCCTTCGGGGAACATGTGATAATTATATCTTAAGCTACCCAAAATAAACAAGTCAAGTTCAAAAATGAAAATTTTTAATGAATAACTATGGTCAAACAAAGAATTATAATAATAATGGGTGAAATGGGCATGGACTTGGCATACATTTTATGTAAGTTAGGAACCCGAATTAAAGGGAACCACCATGCAAGACCCCCGAGGTAAAATCACAAGGATGTTAATTTGTAACAAATAAAGACAACAATAATACAACTACAACAACAAACACAATATTAACAATAACAATAACAATAACAATAACAATAAACAATAATAATAACAATAACAACAACAACAACAACAAAAATAATAAAAATAATAATGAAGATGAAGAAGAAGTTGATGAGAACTTTGAATATGGAAGAAAATGTATTCCTGATAGACCTTTTTTTAAAAATGTTTAACTAAGATGCGTCTCAAGAGTCACTGTTAACCACAAAAATCACCTTTATTATGTCATCCTAGTAACAACAATTTTGCAAATATATATTATGAAATATAAAAACATAAAGTTAGTTTTTTTTTTAAAAAAAAAAAAAAAACAACCACTACCCTTTCCCCCCAACAAACCAAAATGAGACATTGTCCTCAATGTCCTAAGGTAGAAAGGTAGAGTATAGAAGACATCACCTGAATTAGCGAACACTGACAAACCTGAAACACATTTAAACAAAAATAAGAAACAACAAAACACAATAAAAAAACCAAAAGACATAAAGTATTTACAAACAAAGGCTCAACTCCAATCTAAAGAATTTTACTGCTTTTCTTAGTTGACCAATTTATGCGACTCATTGAGGGATTAATTACATGGATGAAAGATTGTAGTTGGTCAATCAATTGTTCAGCAGTAGCAGCAAAGATTATGATTTGTTGTGCTGAAGATATTAGAAATTCTTGTTCCACAGCATGATCAAGAAAAGACAACAACTTATCATAAAAACCATTAACATTTAACAAACCTATGGGTTTATGGTGAATGTGCAGTTGGGCCCAAGAGAAAATATGAAAGATCTCTTCCAATGTGCCCAGACCACCTGGTAAGGCAATGAAGGCATCAGCATGGTTAAACATTGCATTCAGTCTATCGGACATTGTGGAGACATGTAATTCCTCTCCAATTGTTTTTTCAATAATGTCCCCTTTTGTTAAAGCTTTGGGGATGACCCCCGAAACTTGACTACCTCCTAAAAATACAGTTATTGACACACCCCCCATTAACCCAAGGCTGCCTCCTCCATACACTAAATGAATCTTTCGCTCACCTAGTACCAGACCAAGATGATTTGTTGATTCTAAAAACTCTTTTTCTTTCCCAGGACCGGATCCACCAAAAACACAAAAATTTCTTATGTGATGACTTGAGGAATTTGCCATTTATACACACTTCTATATTTGATGAATGTATGGGTTCAGTACAAATGAAGGGAAGGAAGAGAAGAATTTATAAATGAGAAATTAAAAATGCAATCATATCACCTATATGTAGGTCAGCTGTAGTCTCACACACTCTCTCTCTCTTTTTATTTGATTTATTTATTTTGAATAAAGCATATGTATGTATCAAGTGTAGTAGTGATTTTGTGGCTCACGTCTTTCTTTGGTTTTACGTCCAAGAACAACTTAAACGCCCTCTATGGGTCGGGGATAGGCTTCCCATCCAGTGTTCTTAAAAACTGGCAAATCTGGGTTTTTTGTAGTTTGATTCTCAAGACTAAGTTCGAGGAGGGTCTTTTTGGAAATTGTGACCATATAAATCATGAATTGCACGATGCAAAAACTCAACCTAGGGTGAGGTCTTAAGTAGTCAATAAAAGATGTTCTAAAGACCCCTTTTTCAGGCCATCACTAATGAATTGTATTTTATTCTTCATGGTTTTCAAGATATCATTCCTAAAGAACAACATGTGGCATTACAAGTCCATCTTAGCACATCTGTAAACTGTCTCTTCAGTCAGTTTGCATGAGCTTTCTTCGCAAAGTTGTTTTTTACTTGTTATTGGCATGTATGAAATGAAAGAATTGAAGGACTCACCTGATAATCAGACCTTTGCTTCAATCAGCCAGCGAATATCTTTAGAAATTCCATGATTCATTCAACAACCTCAATCTTGCATATCTAGAACGGGTAAATTTGTGTAATCATATTTTGAGGGCAGAGGGGGAAAATACCTTTTTCAATTTTTCAAGATGTTGGTGTCCATTTAAAATGAGAATTTGAGACAAGATGCAAAGAAAAGAGAAAGAGCAAGGAAATTGCACAATTATATACACAAATATCAGTTATCTTGAGAAACTGAAAAGAACCGACTTAAGAGTCACAAAGTACCGTTATCTGCCATTTGACCAGAGTGAGAGACTAGCAAAACAAAAGTCACACAAAAAAAGAAACATAAACAATCACATGTGAGAAAAGAAAAAAGAATCAATCTTTATATAGGTCTTCATAGAAGGTGTGACTCAAGGTGGTGGCAAATTTGTTGTGAAGGGTGATAAGGGGTGACAAATTTGTGTGTGATTCCATATTTCTTCATTAAAGACTCAAATGGCTTGTTGCAGAAATAGTGTTCCACCATCACTTATCATGGCTCGAAGGATTCCAAATCGACCTTAAAATGTTTTCTTTCAAAAAACATTTATCACTGTTTTATGATCATTGTTTCGACTCAGAGTTGTCTCTATCCATTTATGAAACAATAATCTACTGCGACTAATATGTAATAAGAAAAACCAAATGATGGAGGAAATGTACCCATGAAATCTATATCCCCAACAGTCAAAGATCTCAATGATAAGAATAGGATTTAAAGGCATCATGTGACCGTTTTGAAATAGATCCCAACTTTTGACAATTTTTCACAAGTCTTGCAAAATGCATGTGAGACATATGAACATGGTGGGCCAGTAAAATCCACTTTGTAAGATTTTTGGAGTTTGTCTTTCTTGATGGAGAAATGACCCCCACATGGCCTTAGAATGACAAAATTTAATGACACTACATACCTCATTGGTCAGAACATGCATCTTTAAAAAATATTTGATCAAGAAAATATTTTGAAAAAATAAGGGTCATACCCAATAAAAGTTCCTTCACTTCGTTTCAAAACTTTCTTTTGTCTTGGGTATACAATTCCAATGAGAAGGCAATTATCCTGAAACAAGAAAATTAACAATATTAGCCAACTAATAGGCAGTTGTAGAGATAGAAAATAAAGATTCTACAGAAAAGTATGTCATTGATTAGTGTGATGTCAGATCTCGAATCAGTGGTCAATCATTGAAAAATGATCTGCAAACAACATTTCCGGTGCCTTTCTTGTCCTTTAGGGTTAGTGATATTAAATTCTTGAAGTAACAAACAATCCATCGTACCAATCAAGCCTTAGAATCCTTTTTTGAAGGAAGATATTTCAAAGCTACATGATCACTACAAACGACAACATGGTGAACTAACTAGATAAGATCTGAACTTGTCACAATGTAAATACTATTGCAAGTAATTTCATTTCAGTGGAAGTGTAATTCAGTTGAGCAATTATTTAAAGTGATTACACTAGCATAGTAAAATCAAACAAGGTTTCTTATTTTTTTCTTTGCGTCTCAAGACAGCACCCTACCGGCATAATCACTATGTGTCAACAAATTATTTCAAAAGGTAGTGACCAATCAGAAGGTTGAATGACAGGAGCAAAAGTAAGCAAGTTTTTAAGTTTAACAAAAGGGCTAATTCACAATGTTTTAGTCCATTCAAAATAAATTATCCTTTGTTAGAAGGTTTACTCAAGGGCTTAGTTATTACAACTAAAATCTTTGATGAACCTTATGTAAATAACCAGCAAGTCCTAGAAGAATGATCTAACAACCTTTAACAATATTTTGGTCTATTGGTAAGTTGGCAATTAACTCAATTTTTAGATACTGTCAACCTCAATTCCATTTAATGAAACAATGGTGACCAAGTATAACATGCCATTATTTGTTACCATAAAGTGACATTTTTCCAATTTCAGTACAAGATTCTTCTAATCACGACTATCCTGTTACAAGAAACCTTTTCCCAAGCGAATTAAACAATCATCAAAATAAACACCAAAAACAGAAAAATCATTCATAAAAATCTCAAGGAAACGCTCAACCATATCATAGAATATGCTAAGCATAGCATCTTTGAACACGTGGCTAGTGCATTACATAATCCAAAAGGTATTCTTCCGGATATGCAAAATTACCAAATGGACATGTGAAAAGAAGTCTTTTTCCTTTCTTGATCTTTCCCAATTCAATTTCAATTTGGTACATATAACCATGAGTAGCCATCTAGGAAACAATAAAATTCATGACTCTATCAAACTCTTTCTAGGATTTGATCCATGAAATTGTAAAGGGAAATGATATTTCACTAGTCATTAAATTAAGTTTTCTATAGTACAAAGCACATGCACCAATCAGTAATAGTCCATAGTTGGAATTAACTCATTTTTCCTCATTTGTTATCATAAGTCACTCCATAACATTTTGGGTACAACAACTTGGGTATGACTTACCCATTTGCTGTCAGAAATAGGATAAATGAATCCAATATCTAGAAGCTTAATGACTTCATTTTTCACTTACTTCTTTCATATTAGGATTTAGTCTTCATTGGTCATTTCTCTAAAGAGGGTTTTAGCATTTCCCTCCAAATATAAATCCTATGTGTGCAAATCAAAGGACTAATTCCTTTTATGTCATCTATGGTCCATCCTAATACATTTTTGTGCATTTTCAGAGTTTGTAATAACTTACCTTCTTGATGTGCATTAAGTTTGGAAGAGATTATTACCGGAAAAGTTTCATTTTCTCCCAAAAAAGAGTATTTGAGATTGAATGGTAACGACTTCAAATAAGGTTTTGGTGGTTGAACACTTGAAGGTATAGACTCAATTGATCGTGGTGGCAATTCTTCAATTTGTGGTCTCCAATTACATGCCTTTGCTTCTTCTTGAAAATAGACCATTTGCAACTCGTCAGGTTCATTAATCTCAATTTCACTGGAAGTGGTTTGAAATTGATCATGAACTAAGTTTTCAATAAAGTCCACTTCTTGTAAATCATTATCATCTCCAGGTTGCTTGCAAATGTTGAAAATATTCATCTTCAATGTCATGTTTCCAAATGATAGCTTCAACAGTCCATTCCTACAATTAATCAATGCATTAGAAGTTGCAAGAAATGGACGTCCTAAAATAACAGGAATTGAATTACATGCTTCAACGGGTTATGTATCCAAGACAACAAAATTTACAGGGTAAATGAATTTATAAACCTGTACTAACATATACTCAACTATTCCTCTAGGCACTTTTACATATCTATCAGCAAGTAAAAGAGTTACAGAAGTTGGTTTTAACTCACCTAGATTGAGACTTTGAAAAATCGAATATGGAAGTAAATTCACACTAGCTCCAAGATCAAGTAAAGCTCTTTCAATTTTATGTTCTTCAATAAAACAAGAAATTGTAGGACAACCAGGGTCTTTATATTTCAAAGCATTATTGTTCTGAAGAATAGCACTTACTTGTTCAGCTAAAAATGCTTTCTTTTTCACATTCAGTTTTCTCTTCACAGTGCATAGATCTTTCAAAATTTTAGCATAGGAAGGTACATGTTTAATAGCATCCAACAAAGGTATATTGATCCTTACCTGTTTGAAAGTTTCAAGGATTTTCAGACTTGTGATTGACTTTCCTTTGTTTGGTCATGGTATAAGGAAATTGAAGTGCTGACAGGGAATCAGTCTTTTCTTTGCAATGTTCAGATTCAACCCCTTCCTTACCCTCAGAGATTAACTCATCATCTTTCTCACAAGGTTCAAAAGTGGGTTTTTCAATAACCTTACCACAAGGTTCCAATTGGATTATTTGTCATTAATAGCTCATTATAAATTGTTAACATGATCATATTAATTATCTTATTTACGTGACACCAAACTTTTAAATATTATCAGGAATAAATTATGCTAACTTATGTTAACAACAAATCAAGTTCCTTTCATGGTGCATGTGTAGGTAATACCATACGGTTGGGCTATGAGAGTACCAAGCATTTGTTGTACCAAGTGTTATACAACACAAATCTAGATTAACCATTTAACAAGCAAGGTATTAAGAATTAGTAAGATAAAAAGATAAGACATGTTAATATTAAACATTAAGGTCCATGTTGAGTTTACACCATACTTATTCTTACACCATTAGTGTAACCTTTTCACCTTGACATAATAAACTTAGCTAAACATAATGAAGAAGAGAAATGTAAATAAACAAAATAAGAACATAAATAAGATACAAGTTAACTAAGTAAAGGAAAGGAAATGAAAAGCATAAACAAGATATTAATGAAAGCAAAACTTATGAATTACAAAAAAAAAAAAAGAGAGAGAGAGAGAGATAGCAAGAGCAAGTTCTTGATTTGAACAACCAAGCCCTTAAATGCATGGCAAATGCCTCCTTTTATAGGCCAAAATTTGAAACTATTGATTTGATGACTAATTGTTGAGTGGTTGGTCAACTCTTGACTTGGTGAAAATCCTTATCTTCTTTGAATAAAACGTTTCTGCTAGCATCAAAATTGGAACCACCTGTACTCATGAAAGTTATAGGAAATTGTCTTATCATTCCAGGAAAAAAAATTTAGGTCATTTAGACTTCTAGAACCCAAGATATAGGCTGAACACTGAACAATATCTGGGCTATAGGATAGATTCGGACTTCTCTGTTGTTACTATAATTTGGACTTGAAAACGGCCTTTTTAAATCTTGGACTCCACATGAAAGTTATAGGCGTATGTCTTACCAAATTTTTTCAAAAATTTAAGGTCATTTGGACATCTAGAACTCGAGATATGATCCCATTACCGAATAGTGTTCTAGTTTGGACTACACCAACATCTTTTTTCTAAGTTTGGCCCTCTCTTTGTCCTTTCAATTTCAATACTTAAACTCATCAATTAATCCTTTCATTGATGTGAGAGGCCTGCTTTTAAGATGAACATTTACCATAAATAATTAAGGTATCTTATATTTAATTAGGTATGTTATTATAAAAACATGTTTTTAGTTAAGGAGTTATTGATACTTCAAGTGCAAAATGATGATATAAAACCTTGATAAAAAATGTACTTTTAAGTACTAAGCAATTCACGCTTAGAAATGTGAAGAAAAGGGGGAGTAGAAATCACATAATCTTTTTCAAAATGGTTCCAAGACAATGGGAAAATTGTCTTTGCCCCTTTATTCTTTTGAATTTGTAGAAATTAGCTAGCAAATGTCGAAATGTAGGGAAGCTAACTAGCTATAGTACGGAGAATTCAGGAAGGTTGTGTTTTGAAAAGGTTTAATATGTTTGAAGACTCAGAGTAAATGTGTAGAAAGTTGGATAAGAAACTGTAAGGAATTATGTATGAGTTTTCTTGAGAATGGAAAATCCGGTTAAAATAGGAAATAAAAGGAGGAAGTGGTGAAATGGGGTTCTGCTCAACACACATTGCAACGAAATGCTCATTGATGTGTACTTGGTTTGTAATATTTTATTACAAAAAGAAATGATGATTGTTGAAACCATTATCAGCAAACATATCACATTAAGTACTATACCAGAATAGTATTCGCTGACCGAGAGATGTTTGGGGATAAATGAAAGTTGTGCATATAAAGGGATGTAACGTTTGTAGTATAAGATGATACACATCGTTTGTAATATGATCAATAATGATGATGGAGTGCGCTTAGAAGTCACGTAATGAGAGTGGTTTATAGATAATCCATACAAATAGAACTAAAAAAAAATTCATAGTACAAGTGTAATTGTTGGAAGCATAGATCAAAGTATAGTAATACTGAGAGTTTATTACAAGTCTGAAGAACCAAGGTTGGTGAATAAATTTTAGAATCCCCAGGAATGAGAAACTAATATGAAGCGCGGGGGGTTGAAACAGGGAGATGTCTTAGTTTTTTTGATAAATAAGTTACGGACAAACAAACATCATGATGGATAGCTTAATGATGTATGATTTATGGTTTTAACAACATCATGATGGAGTAGAATGGTGGCTGAATTTTGCTAATATAATTGTATGCAGAAGGTAATAGTTTTAATGGTGGGATTCCATATAAAGGGTTGCTGCTAGACAACACATAATGGAACAGTTTAAACTAGTTCTTTACAATGTAAAGGTGAAACCGTAAAGGTTGACAAGGAAAAAAAGTGGAATGATGCAATTTGGGTGATTGTGGACCGTTTAACTAAGTTAGCCCTTTTTTCTACCACTAAGGATGGTTGACCCAATAGATAAATTGGTCAAATTGTATGTTAAAAAGGTTGTAAGGTTGCATGGAGTGTCAATATCTATTATGTTTGACCGTGACCCAAGGTTCACATCTAGATTATGCCAATAATTCAAAAATGCTATGGGGATGGAATTGAAGTTAAGCACTACATTCCACCACAAACAGACTTACTAACCGAGAGAACCATACAGACTTTAGAGATTTGTTGACGACATGTATAATAGACTTTGAAGGGAGTTAGGAAGAATACTTGCCTCTAGTGGAATTCATGTATAACAACGTTATTAGGATATAGGAATGACTTTTTTGAAGCATTGTATGACTAAGTGTCTCATACCCCTTTATGTTGGGAAGAAATGGGAGATGTTACAGTTTACATTTTGAGTTGAAGTTATGTATTGGAATTTATATAAATTATATGAAATGATGATGAAATTAATGTGTAAATTTCATTGTAAATTGATTAATGATGTATGGAAATCATTGTTATGTTTTGAGAAAATGAATTCACACACACACACACACATATCCTTTAAGGAACGACGTTTAAAATAGAATGTGTGTTCGTTGTTAAATGAATGAAAAAGATATGTTTGAATGGTGATAGTTGAACAACATTATTGATATATCTTTGAAATGTAAAATAATTAAGTAAGGAATAATTAAATGCAAATTATGTGCATGAGGTGGGATACATACTTGGGAGAGATAAGTTAGTTAGTGATTGAAGTAGTGATTGAATGACTTGACCAATGATTTATAGAGTAGATGAATTGGTAACCAAAATGATTTGCAAAAAGCTAGTGTGGGAATTTGATGAACATGTGTGGAGATTGATTTGAAAGGTTGAAAATGGGTTGCTTTGAATTTCTATATATATGGCCAAAATTTACAATAATAATAATAATTAGATTGACGGTTTAATTTTCCTGAATATAGAAGGCATGTAAGATTAATATATTAGGATTGGGGTGGAATTGAGTTAGATTCCACAAGGTGTCGCCATAATTTCCTATTAAGATCTGAGATGATTTGACTGTGGATGTGCCAC
>CM055363.1:16182637-16210004 GCA_029228515.1 Populus alba x Populus x berolinensis
TTACTATCGATTAAATTTCTCATATTTTAGTAACATAGAAAAATTATATACCGGGGTTTACATTCCTCCAGTCCGAAGATTTATGTCTTCCGCCGAATTTTTAGTTTCATGAACCCTATGTGGGAAACAATATGTTGTGGATTCGGTGGCTTCATGTATGGACCAACCAGTTAACTCGTGGCTTCTGGAATTGTTTGAACTCTGTCGTTTGTTTTGGTATCTGGTGTCTGGAAATGTCTGATTCACAGTATGCCTGTTCATGGCGAGCAAAATATCTGTGGTGGCACATCCTCAGTTCAAATATTCTCAGATCCTATATATTGGAACGTATTGGCGACACCTTTGGGGAATCTAACTTCGAATTCCTACCCCAAAATCCTAATTTTATTAATCGTAACATGCCTTCTATATTCCACGCAGAAGAATTAAACAGTCAATCTAATTGATTTTTATTATTGTATAAGCTTTTGGCCTTATATATAGGAAATTCAATGCAACCCATTTTTAAACCTTTCAAATCAATATCCACACATGTTCATCAAATTCCACACTAGCATCTTTTAGCAAATCATTTTGTGTTACCAATTCATAATTACTCTATATAATCATTGGTCAAGTAATTCAATCAATACTTCATTCAAGAACTAACTCTAGTCTCTACAAAGTATGTATCCACCTCATGCAGCGACATTTGCTTTTATATCCATGTCCTTTATTAATTATTTTATCTACATTTCAATGATTTTATCAATATATTGGTTCACCTATCACCATTCAACATATCTCTTATTCATTTCATTGAACTACGAACAAACATTTATATTTTAAACCGTCAGTTCCTTTAAAGGATATGTGTGTGTGTGTGTGTGTATTCATGTTCTCAAAAAACATAACATTGTTTCCATAAATCATTAATCAATTTACAATGATATTTTACACATTAATTTCCATCATCATTTCATTATAAATTTATATATATTCCATATACATAACTTCGCACTCAATATGTAAACTGTATCATCGCCAGTTCTTCCAAAACATAAAGGGGTATGACACTTTTTGCTCATACTTTTGCTTCAAAAAAGTCAATCCTATATTATAATTACTTTTGTTTTACATGAATTACTCTTGAGGCAAGTAAGCCTTACTAACTCTCTCTTCAATAGTCGTATTTATACATGTCGTCAAAATATCCCTCTAATGTCTGATTGTTCCTCTAGGTTAGTATAGCTCTGTTTGTGGGGTGGAACTGTAGTGCGTAACTTCTCAATTCCCTTCTATCAACATTTGCTCATTTTTGAACTTATTGGCCATAATCTAGATGTGAACCTTGGGTCACGGTCAAACATAATAGATATATTGATCACTCCTTGTCAACCTTACATCCTTTTTAACATACAATTTGGAACAATTAATCTATTGGGTTCAACCATCCGTAGTGGTAAGAAAAAAGGGCTAACTTAGTTAAACGGTCCACAATCACTCCCAAATTGCATCCATTCCACTTTTTTTCCTTGTCAACCTTTACGGTTTCACCTTTATCTTTGTAAAGAACTAGTTTAAAAACTGTTCCATTATGAGTTGTCTAGCCAGCTTCCCTTTGTATGGGAATCCACACCATGAAAATACTATTAACCTTCTGCATTCAATGTATATTCAGCAATAGTTCAGCCACCATTTAACTCTCATCATGTTGTTGTTAAAACCATAAATCAAACATCATTTAGCTATCCATCATGATGTTTGTTTGTCACGTATCTTATAGTATCAAAACAACTACTAGCGTCTCCCCTTTTAAGGGGCCCTTATTCGTTATTTCTCATTCCTTGCGGGATTCTAATAACTATATTCACAACCCTTGGTTCTTCAGACTTGTATAAATTTTAAATTTGTCTATGCGCCCTTCACTTTCATTGTACTATGATTTTTTTTTGTTCTATTTGTATGGGATATTATCTTAAACCACTATCTTTACGAGAATTCTAAGCGCACTACTTTACATCATTATGGTTCAATATTACAAGATGTGTATCATTCTTTTTACTACTAACGTAACATCCCTTTTTATGCTCAACTTTCAATTTATCCCAAACTATTCTCGGTAGGAATACTGTCTTCGATGGGTATGCAGTACGTCATGGGGTAGTTTGCTGAACTAATGGTTCAACACATTCAATCTTTTTTTTTGTAAGATAATTATTCTTTACTTGTATCTATTATGAGCATTTCGGTGCATTTGCATGTGAAGATCCCCAGTAGTTCACCTCAAGTCCTACTTTTATTTGCTTTTGTAACCGGATTGTCCATTTAAGAAGGTTATGTTTTATGACTTGGACAGTTTCAAGATATGGGGCTGAGCTTCAGTGGCGACACTGTTACTGGAGGCGTCTTTCTATTAGCGTATCCTGTTCTATCTCATACTGCACTGATTTTTAGCCGTATCGATTGATATCGTTAGCTTGACTTTCTTGTCTTTCATTGTGCTAGCTAATTTATTCTAATTCTAAGTTTCATGGGGCAAAGTCATTTGTCCCTTATGTAGGGGAACCATGGGGTCTATAGTGTATGGGCGTGCGCCGCACCAATGGCGGCTATGTGAGTATGAGGGTTGTGTCAGTGTCTTTTTTTGTTCACTTGGTATCATATTGGTTTGTTATCAGCAATGGTTGCACGGGACAGTTTTCCACTTAAACTCCTTAACTATATACTTCTGTTTTATAATATCATTAACCTAATAATATATGATACCTTTGATTTATTGTATAAAATGGTCATCTTTAAATGCCATGGCCTTTCACCAATAAATGAAAGGGATTAATTGATGTGAGTTTAATGTATTGAAATTGAAAGATACTAAGAGAGGGCAAAACTTAGAATAATGTTGTTGGTGTAGTCCAAACTTGTAGTACTCGTTGGCGGTAATGGGATCCATATCTCGTGTTCTAGGATGTCATAAATGACCTTAATATTTTTTGAAAATAAATTTGGTAAGTAACTGGCGCTATAACTTTCATTGTGGAGTACATGGATTTAAAAAGGCCGTTTTCATAGTCCCAAATTATGTAGTAACAAACAGTGAGAAGTCCGTAAGATATCCTATAGCCCAGATATTGGTCAGTGTTGCAGCCTTTTTCTTGGGGTCTAGAACGTCTTTTGGACAATTAATTTTTTGTGTCCTGGATTGTATATAGTAATTTCGTAGACCGTTTAAGGTGGATCAGGTGGTTCCAGACTAGTTTGAGGATAGCAGAATCGGGGGTGGACGCATAACAAGCCTTTGATTTGGGAGGGGGAATAACTTGAGAATTGTGAGTGAACTTACTCGCATTCTCGTAGAGCTGTTTGAATTTGTCGAGCTTATTGGGTGGACGTGACTTGGTACTGGCTGGGGCCATGCTGTTTTAGGGCGGGGGGTGGGATTCTTTATTGTACGGGGCGATGGATTGGAGCGCGCAGCGCAGAGCTTGGTGGGGCGTGTGGGATTGATAAGTTGGGGGGCGGCTGGGATGCTGACGGGTGGATGGGCCGGGGCATTGGCCTGTAACTGTATATTTTGTTAGGTGTATCTTATGTATGTTCTTATTTTGTTTTTTTCACATTTCTCTTCTTCATGTATGTGTAGCGATTGTTGAGGATGTCAAGGTGAATAAGTTACAATAATGGTGTCTAGAAATACAGTATGGGTGTATAACTCAAAACTGGACCGTAAGGTATATTATGAACAGGTATTATTCTTTTTATCCTTACATAATTTTATATTACCTTGCGTGTAAAAGGGTATAATCTAGTTTTGTGTTGTATAACACTTGGTAAAACAAATGCTTGGTCACTCTCATAGCCCAACCGCTAGGGTATTTACCTACACATGCACCATGAAAGGAACTTGATTTGGTTTGTTATCTTAATGTTTGCATTAATTTATTCAGGATTTTATTTTAAAGTTTGGTGATCACGTAAATTAGAGTATTTTTATGATCTTACGTTACGCACTCAATTTATAATGGAGCGATTAATGACAAATAATCCACAATCGGTACCTTGTGGTAAGTGTATATTGAAAAAATAACTCACTTTTGAACCTTGTGTGAAAGATGTTGTGTTTATCTATGTGGTTAAGCGAAGGGGTTGAATCTGAACATTGCAAAGAAAAGACTGAGTCCCTTTCAGCACTTCAATTTCCTTATTCATGACCCAAACAAAGGAAAAGTCAATCACATGTATGATAAAATCCTTAAAAATTTTCAATACAGGTATGGATCAATATACCTTTGTTGGATGCTATTATAACATGTAACTTCCGATGCTTAATATTTGGAAAGATCTACTGCACTGTGAAGAGAAAACTGATTGTCGAAAAGTAAGCATCTCTTTAGCTGAACAAGTAAGTGCGATTCTTCAGAACATTAATGCTTTGATATATTTTAGTCCCTGGGTGTAATACTTTCTTCCTTGTTTATTTGAAGATACTTCAAATTAGAATCGTGCTTTACTTGATATTGGATGCTAGTTGTGAATTGTCTTCACATATTCGATGTTGCAAAGGTTCTCAATCTAAGGGAGTTAAAACCAACTTCTGTCACTCTTTTACTTGCATGATAGATATGTAAAAAGTGACTAGAGGAATAGTTGAGTTCTATGTTTGTACAGGTTTTTAAATGTCATGTTTCCACTGTTATTTTTGTTGTCTTGGTTACATAACCAGTTGAAGCATGTTATTCAATTTCTGTTATTATTGGTCCGTCCATTTCTTGCACACACTTATTCCAATGCATTGATTAATCTGTAGGAAGGGGAATGTTTGAAGCTATCAATTGGAAACATGACACTTTGAGGATGATTTTTTTTTTCCTTAATTTGCAAGCTAACTGGAGATGATAAGCGATTTTACCAGTAGTGGACTTTTATGAATAAATTTGTTCATGATCAATATTTCAAGCCACTTCCTGTGAAATTAGAGATTAATGATCTGACGTGTTGCTATGGTCTAGTTTCAAGAAGAAGCGAAGGCATGTAATTGAGAGACCACCAATTGATGAATTGCCACCACGGATCAATTGAGTCTATTCCTTCAAGGCTGTTCAAACACCAAAAACTTATTTGAATGTCGTTTCCTCTGTCAATCTACAAATAGCCTCTCGTTTTTTGGGAGAAAATGAAAATTTTTTCTGGTAATAATCTCTTCCAAACTTAATTGCTACATCAAGAAGGTAAGTTATTACCAAACTCTTGAAAATGCACAAAAAATGTATTAGGATGGACCATAGATGACATAAACAGGAATTAGTCCTTTGATTTGCACACATAGGATTTATTTGGAGGAAAATGGCTAATAAATACCCTCTAGAGAAATGCAATGAAGACTTAATCCTAATATGAAAGAAGTAGTTGAAAAATGGGTTAGTCATTAAGCTTCTTTATTTTTTTTTTTTTTTTTTTTTAGATAATGGAAATTCATTTTATCCTACTTTCTGACAGCAAAAGCGGGTAAGATTCCTACCCAAGTTGTTCCCAAAAAGTCTGGAGTGACTATGATAACAAATGAGAATAAATGAGTTAATTTCCAACTAGGACTAATTACTGGTTGGTGCATGTGATCATTGACTATAGATAACTTAATTTAATGACTAGAAAATATCATATTCCCTTTACATTTTCATGGATCAAATCCTAGCATAACAAGAGGTTGTAGGTCAATGAATTTTAATTGTTTCCTAGATGGGCTACTCAGGTTACAAACCAAATTGAAATGTCATTGGAAGATCAAGAAAAGACTACTTTCAATGTCCCCATTTGGTAATTTTGGATATCGAAGAATTACCTTTTGGATTATGTAATGCACTAGCCAAAACATTTCCTAAGATGCATGCTTTAGCATATTCTAATGATATTGGTTGAACGTTTTCCCTTGAGTTTTTTATGAATGATTTTTCTGTTTTTGGTGATTACATTTTGATGATTGTTTAATTAGCATTGGAAAAGGTTTGAACAGGTGTGAATATGAAGTAATCTTGTACTGAATTGGGAATAAATGTCACTTTATGGTACTAACAAATGGCATTATACTTGGTCACACATTGTTTTCATTAATAAGGAATTTGAGGTTGACATAAATCTAAAAACTTGAGTTAATTTCGCCAACCTTACCCAATACACAAAAAGTATGTTCAAAAGATGTTAGATCATTCTGCATAGGACAATGCATGGTTGTTACAATAAGGTTCATCAATCGAGATTTTTGTGTAATACATTCTAAGCCCTTGAGTAACCTTCTAACAAAGGATAATATTTTTGAATGGACCTAAACATTGTGAATAAGCCCTTTGTTAAAACTTAATAAAACTTGCTCACTTGTAAGCTCCGTGTCATTCAAACCTTCTTGATTGGTCACTTACCTTTAGAATATATAAATATGTGACACTAGTGATTAATAGCCGTAGGGTGCTAGTCTTGAGACAAAGAAAAAATAAGAAACCTTGTGTGATTTACTATGCAAGGAAAACTTTATAATAATGCTCAAAATGGTAATAACCACTTCCACTGAAAAGAAATTACATTGCAATAGTATTTACATGTGGGACAAGTTCAGATCTTATCTTGTTTAGTTCACACTGTTGTCGTTTTTTTTAGTGATCATGTAGCTTTGGAAATATCTTCCTTCAATAAAAGGATTCTATTCGGAGGCAAAGATTGGTACGATGGATTTTGTTACTTCAAGAATTTACTATATCACAAACACAAAGACAAGCAAAGGCACCGAAATATGTTGTTGGGACAGATCTTTTTTCAAGATCTGACAACTTGATTCGAGTATCCTGACATCACAACTAATCAATGACTACTTTTCTGATGAATCTTTAATTCTATACTCTACAATGCCTTATGTTTGCTAATATTGTTAATTTTCTTGTTTCAGGATTAATTGCCTAACTCATATGGAATAACCCAAGACAAAAGAAAGTTTTTGTGAACGAAGTGAAGAACTTTTAGTTGGGAGAACCCTTATTTATTCAAATATTTTTCTTGATCAAGAATAATTTAAAGATGCATTTCTGACAATGAGGTAAAGTAGTGTCCATGAAATTTTTGTTCATTCTGGGCATGTGGGGGTCATTTATCTCATCAAGAAAGAACAACTCCAAAAATCTTACAAAGTGGATTTTACTGGCCCACCAATTGTTCAAATGACTCAACATGCATTCTGATCATAGACTTTGTGAAAATTGTCAAAAGTTGGGATCTATTTCAAAACGTCACATGATGCCTTGTAAATCCTATTCTTATCAATTGAGGATCTTTGATCTGTTGGGATATAGATTTCATGGGTCCATTTCCTCCATCTCATTTTGGTTTTCTTCTATTACATATTAGTCGCAGTAGGATTATGTTTCAAAATGGATAGAGACAAACTCTGAGAGTCGAAAACAATGGATCATAAAAACAGTGGATAAAGTTTTTGAAAGTAAAACATTTTCAAGTCGATTTGGAATCCTTCGAGCCATGATAGTGATGGTGGAAACACAATTTCTGCAAACAAGCCATTTGAGTCTTTAATGGAAGAAATATGGAATCACACACAAAACTTTGTCACTCCCTGTATCACCCTCACACCAAATTTGCCCACCCCTTATCACCCCTTATATGAAGAAAATATATAAAGATTTGATCTCTTTTTTATGTCTTTTCTCACATTGTTTTTATGTTTCCTTTCTTTTTTTGTGTGACTTTTGTTTTTGCTAGTCTCTCACCCTGGTCAAATGGCAGATAACGGTACTTTGTGACTCTTAAAGTCGGTTCTTTCAGTTTCTCATGATAACTGATATTTGGTGTATTAGATATGTGTTGCAATTCTTTGCTCTTTCTCTTTTCTTTGCATCTTGTCTCAAATTCTCATTTGAAAAATGGACACACACTCTTGAACAAAATTGAAAAAGTATCTTTCCCACTCTGCCTCAAAATAGTTTACACAAAAAAATTTACCAGTGCTAGATATGACAAGATTGAGGTTGTTTGATGAATCATGGAATTTCTAAAGGATATTCGCTGGCTGTGATTGAAACAAAGGTCTGATCTATCAGGTGAGTCCTTCAATTCTTTCATTTCATTACCATGCCTTAGAACAAGTAAAAAACACTTTTGCGAAGAAGACGTCATGCAAAAATGAAATGAAAGTCTGTTACAGATGTGCTAGATGGACTTGTAACTGCCACATGTTGTTTCTTTAGGAATGGATATCTGTAAACCGATGAAGATAAAATATCAATTCATTAGGGATGGACCTGGAGTAAGGGGTCTTTAGATAATCTTTTATTGTCGACTCTTATAAGGAACGCACCCTAGTGGAGATGTTGCATCGTTGCAATTCATTGATTTATGGTCACAATTTCCATAAAGAACTATGCTCGACTTAGTCTTTTGGGGAATCAAACTAAAAAAAAGACCCTGTTTTGTCCAGTTTTTAAGAAAACTGGATTATGGGATAGGCCTTAATCCCCTGACATACCCATAGAGGGACGTTTTAAGTTGTTCATTGGACTGTAAAACCAAAGAAAGAACTGGTGAGCCACAAACACAACTTAACCTATACATACATATTCTTTTTCAAAATAAATAAATAAATAAAAAAGAAGACCGAGAGAGTGTGTGAGACTACAGCTGACCTACATATAGGTGATTATGATTTGCATTTTTAATTTCTCATTTATAAATTCAGTCTACTCTTCCTTCCCTTCTAATATTGTACT
Source organism: Populus alba x Populus x berolinensis (assembly GCA_029228515.1). NCBI lineage: Eukaryota > Viridiplantae > Streptophyta > Magnoliopsida > Malpighiales > Salicaceae > Populus > Populus alba x Populus x berolinensis. The sequence continues at coordinate 16,191,379 of CM055363.1, forward strand.
GAACCCATACATTCATCAAATATAGAAAGTGTGTATAAATGGCAAATTCCCATCAAGGTACATCATACATAATGATAATATAAGTTTTTGTGTTTTTTGGTGGATCCGGTCCTGGGAAAGAAAAAGAGTTTTTAGAATTCAACAAATTCATATTGGTCTGGTACAAAGGTGAGGCGAAAGATTCATTTAGTGTATGGAGGAGGCAGCCTTGGGTTAATGGGGGGTGTGTCAATAACTGTATTTTTAGGATGGTAAAGTCAAAGTTCCGGGGGGTCATCACCTCAAAGCTTTAAACAATCAAGGGGACATTATTGAAAAAACATATTGGAAGGAGGGGAATTACAATGTCTCCACAATGTACGACTAGAACTGATATGCAATGTTTAACCATGCTGATGCACTTCATTGCCTTACCCCATGGTGGTCTGGGCACATTGGAAGAGATCTTTCATATTTTCTATCTGGGCCCATACTATGCACGCATTACACCAATTAATACCCATAGCTTTGATTTAAATGTTAATGGTTTTTATGATAAGTTGTTGTACTTTTCTTGATCATGGCTGTGGAAACATAGTTTTCTAATATCTTCAGCACAAACAAATCATAATCTTTGCTTGCTAACTCGCTGGAAAACAATTGAATGACCAACTACAATCTTTTCATCCATGTAATTTAAATCCCATCAATGAGTTCGCATTAAATTGGTCAACTAAGAAAAGCCCCGCTAAAAAATCTTAGATTGGATTTGAGCCTTTGTTTGTAAAAACTTTTATGGTCTTTTGGTTGTTATTATTGTGTTTTGTTGTTTCTTATTTGATTGTTTAAATGTGTTTCAGGTTGTGTCAAGTGTTCGCTATGTTCGAAGGTGATGTCTTCACTATAACTATACTCTTATCATACCTATAGTGACATTGAAGGACCAATGTCTCATTTTGGTTGGGGGGAAAGGGTAGTGGTTGATTTTTTTTTTTTTAATAAAAACTAAACTATGTGTTTCTATTTCATAAAACTATTCTGCCAAAATTTGTTGTTACTAGGATGAACATTTAATAAAAGGAGATTTTTTTTGTTAAAGTGACTCTTGAGACGCATCTTAGTAACCATTTTTAACCCCTCAAGGTCCTCATCACGAATACATTAATCTTCCCACATCTCAACAGCTTCCTCATCAACTTCTCATTCATCTTCAATAATTATTCATCTACTGTATTATCCTGTTGCTTGATTGTTGTTGTTATCTGTTATTACTTATTGTTATCTGTTATCCTCGCTCCCCCGCCCTCCGCTCGCTTTTTATTGTTATTTATTGTTGTTGTTGTTGTTGTTGTATTATTGTTGTCTATAATTTATACAATTAACCTCCTTGTGATTTAACCTCGGTCTTGCATGGTGATCCCTTTATTCGGGATCCTAACATACACTAAATGTATGCCAGTCCATGCCAATTTCACCCATTAATATTATCATTCTTTGTTTGACCATAGTTATCATTACAAATTTTCATTTTGAACATGACTTGTTTCTTTTGGAAGCTAAGATATAATATCACATGTTCCCCGAAGGGAAAGGACCTAAATTTTCTCCCTTTAACGCGTCTAAATAGTCGCTTTAGCGACTTTCCGAATCTATCGATAGAGATCATATTCCAACCTCTCCTTAGATTTATGAATATATCACCATCCAAAACTACAATTACTATGAAGGAATCCAATCCTAATTCCCTCATCTTCCTACTCAAATTCTCTTCAAAAGTCAAGAGACGAATCTGTTTAGATTCATCAACCTTTCCATTTACACACAACATCCATAATTCAACTTTTTCTCTTTTATCTCGACCCCTAGCCATATCACATACCATATAAGAGTGTTAAAAAATATCTTTTTAAGAGTCAATTTATCATATTTATTTCAATCTTCCTTCTTAACATCAAAATAGAACATTCTCATCGAATTTTACAAACTTTCCGAACAATATTCTTCTTAACACAATCCTTGACATTTCAACATGCATTTTTTCCCTTATTTTTGACATAATTAAACACATGTCATCAAGCTAAATATGTGAAATTAAACATCCTCCCCTTTTGATGCATAATTGATCGAAAGCATGGCCTTAAGGAACCAATAATTCCCTCATTCTTTTCATGCTAAATTCATTCAATTCACACACACATTCACATAAAAAAACAACCTATTATAATAAATTCATTAAGGAAAACCACAATTTGCCTTTTTTCCTCTTTGCTTTTCATATGGTCACTAACTTTCCTTGCCCCCACTCATTTGGCTAGCTCTTTATATCAATCTAAGTTGTCCTTAGAAATGAGGATAACAAGCACAATAATCTTATACAATTTTTTTTCATGGCAACACTCATGACACCAACCGTCATGTTTAATCTTGTTTCCATTATCAAATTTCTCATTCTTTACTATTGTAAATCAACATGTAGCATAAACAAATAAAATTTTAGAATATATTAAACTCTTCAAAATATAAAGAGGTGAGGTGGGAAACATGTACTTGTTCCTTTTAGTGGTCCCGTTCTGCTAGCTTGAGGTCCAAATCACTTTATATGAGACTCTAATTTCCTATAAGTTTTTGTTCTTGGAGCTGTCCAAATCAGCCTCTTAACACCCATTAGTAGGGCTGTCATAATAGCCTTGCTTTAGTTTCTTGGAAACATTTTTGATCCCTAACAACTCTACACTTAAAGTTGTCATTCCAGCCCTTAAAAAAAAAAAGATTTGGAGAGGTATTTTAGCCCCACTTAAACATAGACTTTCAGGCAAGGTTGTCAAAAACGTATTTTTGACACGGTACAAAAAATGTAAAATAAACTCGGATTGTAAAAACAGATCGTAAAATCACAAGGAATTTTTATATAAATATAGTTTAAGCATCTTAAAATACATGGTTCAAATAAAAATTAATACATAGTTCAAGTACCTTAAAATACATGATTCAAATAAAAATTCATACATGGTTCAAGCATAAAATAGACGGAGAGCATAATGAAAAAGAAATTAATTGCAGTCGTAACAAAAAAATAGGGAAGAAAGAGTCGTAACAAAAAAATAGGGAAGAAAGCTTACGTTTTATTTTGGGCCACTTTGCCCCCTGGTTTAGATGCTTTACAGTCAAATTCAAAATTTCAAATATGATCAGCAAGTTCTATATATGCCCTTGAAGATGTCAAGGAAGGAGTTCACTCTTTATGACAATTTGATCGAAAGAGATAACCTGGAAACTACATAAAGAAACAACTAAAATGAAAATAGCAATTGAAAAGATCCATTTGTTATTTGTTTATTTATTAACAAGTTAAAATAAATAATAGAACATGGAATATTAAAAGAAAAAAAACAATAAACATGAAATTATTGGTTGCATTTTAATCACCTGCAGGTCAACCCTAATTAATATATAGGGAGAGACTACTTTTTTCCATTATAATATCCTAAATGGATAATAATACGTAATTGTTGACATGTCAGCATATACAAGTACAATTTTCAACATTGAACTACTATATATTTTTGCAGATCTCGATATCAAAAACAAAAGTGGCCTAAAATTTCTTCCTATGTTGAAATCGTAAAATTGGTATTAAAATCATGATTTCTTGTGATTTAGCTGATTTTACCAATTTTTTGAGTTTTTAAGATGATTATGCACGTTAAGGATATATTAACTCGTAAAATTGTATGATTTTACAAGTTAAAACATGATTTTAACAACCTTGATTTTAGGGCTATCACAACAACCCCAAAGTCACTTAAAAATTAATTCTCTCTATTGCTCCATTTCCTTTTAATTTTAGGGTTGTTTCAGCTCACACAAAACTAATTTTGACAACAGTTTCAATCAACCATAAATAACAAATGAATAATATTACAAACAATCCATACGGTCAAGTTATAAATGCATTATTATAAGTATAGCATATCCAAATATAAACACCATCCAATGATGAAATTTCTAGAAACCTTGGTCTAACCGAACTAACCTAAAACTTGTAGACTTGCAAGAAGCATGCTTTGAGCCGTTATTCAGGTTTGATGTGACCAAACCTCTTCTTCAATGAGTAGCAATTCTATAGGTATTAAAAGGAAAATGACCTTCGAAAACTCCTATAAACATTTAAGCGTGATCCAACGATCGGATCAAAATTTATGGCCTTTGTAATCCTTTCTTCCGACCTTGGTCCTCCAGACCTCTTAAACGAGTTGTGATTTCATAGTTGCCCCTAAAAAAATGACCACCAGAAACTCCTATAAACATTTGAGCGTGATCGAACAATCGATCAAAAGTTATGGCTGTTTTGAGTTGTTATTCCAGTTTGTCACGACCAGACCTCCTCTTCAATGAGTAGCAATTCCAATGGTACTCTAAGGAAAACAGACTCCAAAAACTTCTATTAAAATTTGAGCGTTATCCAACAATCGAATCAAAGGTTATGAATATTTTGAGTCGTTCTTCTAGTCTGGAGTGACAAGACTTCATCTTCACCAAGCAGCAATTTATAGGTACTCCAAGGAAAACAACCATTGAAAACTCATGTAAAAATTTGAGTGTGTCCAACGATCGGATCAAAAGTTATGGCCCTTTTGATATGTTCTTCGGGTTTGGCTTGACTAGACTTCTTCTTCAACGAGTAGGGATCCCATATGAAATATAAGAAAAATAGCCTCTGGAAACTCAATATTTTGAGCGCGATCCAATGGCCTGATCAAAAGTTAAGGCCTTTTTGAGCCAGTATTCAGGTCTCACGTTATCACACCTCCTTTACAACGAGTAGTGAATCTATAGGTAAGCCAAGGAAAATGCCCTCTAGAATTTCCTGTTAACATTTGAATGTGATCCATCGATCGGATCAAAAGTTATGGCCCTTTTGAGTTGTTATTCTAGTCTAGTCCGACAAGACCACCTTTCCAACGATTAGTGATTCCATAAGTACTCAAAGGAAAATAGCCTTTAGAAACTCTTGTAAAAATTTTGAGCATCATCCAACGATCAGACCTCGTTTTCACCAAGTACCCATTCCATAGCTGCTATAAGAAAAATGACCTCTCAAAATTACTGTAAAAATTTGAGATCAGTCCAACGATCAAATCAGAAGTTATGGCCTTTTGAGTTTTTATTCCGGTCTGGTGTGACCAGACTTCCTCTTCAACGAATAGGGATTCCAAAGGCATTACAAGGAAAACGACCTCCGAAAACTACTGCAAAAATATGAGTGCGATCCAATAGTCGGATAAAAAATTATGGCCTTTTGAGCTGTTATTCCGGTTTGGCGCAACCAGACCTCCTCTTCAATGGATAGGCATTGCATAGGTACCCCAAGGAAAATGATCTACGAAAACTCTTGTAAAAATTTAAGCACGATCCAACAGACGAATCAAAAGTTATTGCCCATTTGAGCCGTACTTCCGGTTTGGTGCAGCCACACCTCCTTTTCAATGAGTAATGGTTTCCATTACTACTCTAAGGAAAACAACCTCCACAAACTCCTTTAATAATTTGAGCACAATCCAACAATCACATTAAAAGTTGTGGCCCTTTAGAGCTATTATTTTGGTCTAGTGCGACCAGACCTCCTCTTCACCAAGTAGTCATTCCATGGCTACTTCAAGGAAAACGACCTCTATAGGAAGTCACTTTTTCTCTTATTATACTATTGGATCTCCCAGAACTAGGCCTGAAAGTTTTTATTTGGGTTAATTTTGTTATTTTTCCTAAATCTTTTAGATTTTATGATTTAATTCAGATTCATGTTTTATTCCAGTATGCTTTTAGATTTCTAGTTGTTTCTTAGTAGAGTTGGATTTTCTAGCCTATTTAAAGGTCTTGAAAACCTATTAAGAAGGAAATCATCATATATTTTATTTTCATAGTATAAAACCGTGAATTTAGAATTCACATCTGCAACCTTTTTCGTTAATTAAACCTTATGTGTTTTAAAATTTGAGGGTGATCAAATAGTAGTATCAATAGCTATGGCCTTTTTGAGCTGTAATTGTGACCTTGCGTGGCGATCGATCATCTTCACCATGTAATGATTCCATCGGTACTCTACGAAAAACGGCCTCCGAAAACTCTTGTAAAAATTTAAGCACTATCAAATGGTCGGATCAAAAGTTATGGCCCTTTTGAACTGTTCTTTTGCTTTTACGCGACCACCCCTCATCTTCACTAGTAATGATTTTATATGTACTCTATGGAAAAAACCCTTTGAAAACTCATGTAAAAATTTGAGCTCCATCCAATGTCGGATACAAAATTATGGCCCTTTTGAGGCGTTCTTCCTATCTTGCGCGACCACCCCTCATATTCACCAATTAGCGATTCCATATGTACTCAATGAAAATCATCCTCCGTAAACTCTTGTAAAACTTTGAGCGCAATCAAATGGTAGGATCAAAAGTTATTGCTCTTTTGAGCTGTTCTTCCAGTCTTGCGCGACCACCTTTCATATTCACCAATTAGCGATTCCCATAGGTACTCCATAGAAAACGGCTTTGGGAACTCTTGTAAAAATTTGAGCGCGATCAAATGGTTGGATAAAAACTTATGGCCCTTTTGAGCTATTGTTCTGGTCATACGCGACCACCCCTTATCTTCACCAAGTAGCGCTTCCATAGATACGCCGTTAAAAATATTTGAGCTCAATTGAGCAATCGGATCAAAAGTTATGACCATTTTGAGATGTTCTTCCTATCTTGTGTGACCACTCCTTATCTTTAGAAAGTAACGATTCCATATGTACTCCATGGAAAATGGCCTCCAGAAACTCCTCTAAAACTTTGAGCGCGATCCGACGGTTGGATAAAAAGTTATGGCCCTTTTGAGATATTCTTCTAGACTTGCACGACCACCACTCATCTACACCAATTTGCAATTCCATAGGTACTTCATGAAAAATAGCTTTCGGAAACTCTTGTAAAACTTTGAGCGTGATCTAACGGTAAGATCAAAAGTTATGGCCTTTTTTAGCTGTTCTTTTTGTATTGCACAACCACTCCTCATCTTCACCTTTAACGATTCCATCGGTACTCTATGAAAAACGGCATCCGGAAAGTCTTATAAAAGTTTAAGTGCTATCAAATGGTTAGATCAACAGTTATGGCCTTTCTGAGCTGTTCTTCCGGTCTTGTGTTGTCACCCCTCATCTTCACCTTGTAATGATTACATAGGTACTTCATGGAAAACGGCCTCCGGAAACTATTGTAAAAATTTGAGCGCTATCAAATACTCGGATCAAAAGTTATGGTGATTTGGAGTTGTTGTTCCGGTCTTGCACGACCATCCCTCATCTTCACCAAGTAGCGATTCCATATGTACTCCAAGTAAAACGGCCTCTGAAAACTACTATAAAACTTTGAGCGCCATCAAATGATCGAATAAAAAGTTATGGCCCTTTTGAGCTGTTATTCTGGTTTTACACGACCACCCCTCATCTTCTCCAAGTAACGATTCCATAGGTACTCCAAGGAAATGGCCTTTGAAAACTCTTGTAAAACTTTAAGTGCGATCCAATGATCGGACCAAAGTTATGCCCCTTTTGAGCTGTTGTTCCGATGTTGGGTAACCACCTCTCATATTCAACAATTAGCGATTCCATAGGTACTCTATGAAAAACTACCTCCGAAAACTCATGTAAAAATTTAAGTGCAATCAAACGATCAGATAAAAAGTTATGACCCTTTTAAAGTTTTGTTCTTGTCTTGTGCGACCACCTCTCATCTTCACCAAGTAGCAATTCAATCGGCACTCCATGAAAAACGACCTCCAGAAACTCCTGTAAAACTTTCAGCATGATCTAGAGGTCGGATAAAAAATTATGGCCCTTTTGAGCTGTAGTTCCAGTCTTGCACAACCACCCCTCATCATCACCAATTTGCGATTCCATAAGTGCTCTACAAAAAATGATCTTCGAAAACTACTATAAAACTTTGAGCACCATCTAGAGGTCGGATTAAAAGTAATGGCCCTTTTGAGTTGTTGTTTCAGTGTTGCGCGACCACCCCTCATCTTCACCATGAAGCGATTCCATCGGTACTCCATGGAAAACGGCCTCCGAAAACTCCTGTAAAACTTTCAGCACTATCTAGAGGTCGAATTAAAAGTTATAGCCCTTTTGAGTTGTTCTTCTTCTTTTGCGCGACCACCCTCATCTTCCCTAAGTAACGATTCCATAGGTACTTGACATGACCAAAAGATTGATGTCTTCTTCCAAGTGCAGGAGTGTCGAAGTAATAAATAACCTGACAAGACCGGGGTCGAACCACAAAGAGGTTAATTGTATAAATTATAAATAACAATACAACAACAGCAACAACAACAACAATCATAACAACAATCATAACAATAATAGTAATAGTAATAATAATATTAATAGTAATAATAATAATAATACTTAGTACGTGGCGTTGTTATACCTGAGAATGATCTAAAAGATCGGTCATAGATTTCCAGCCTATATACTAAGTTTATGAAAAGATCAAAGATAGATTTTTGATGCGAATGAACAAGGCAGGACCAATAATGTCAGGATCCTTGATAAAACACAGAGCATACTTAACGCACATAAAATATAACAAGAATTTAAATAGTAGTAGTAGTAGTAGTAGTAGTAGTAGTAGTAATAAAAAGAGGAAGAAATTAATGAGAACCTTGAGATGAAAGATTACTGTAAGGATTAAACAATGATAAAAACAAATGTCAAGGTTAGAGGATCCACTAATGGTACTTCAAACAAGTATAGTATAAACTCTTATTACTCAATTTGGAAACCACACACGAAGGAGGTTCCAATCGGATGATTTGTCGTTAATAGCTCATTATAAATTGTTAACATGATCATATTAATTATCTTATTTACGTAACACCAAACTTTTAAATATTCCCAGGAATTCATGATGCTTACTTATGTTAACAACAAATCAAGTTCCTTTTATAGCACAGGTGTAGGTAATACCATACGGTTGGGCTATGAGAGTGCCAAGCATTTGTTGTACCAAGTGTTATACAACACAAATCTAGATTAACCAGTTAACAAGCAAGGTATTATGAATTATTAAGATAAAAAGATAAGACATGTTAATATTAAACATTAAGGTCCATGTTGAGTTTACACGATACTTATTCTTACACCATTAGTGTAACCTTTTCACCTTGACATAATAAACTTAGCTAAACATAATGAAGAAGAGAAACATAAATAAACAAAACAAGAACATAAATAAGATACAAGTTAACTAAGGAAAGGAAAGGAAATGAAAAGCATAAACAAGATATTAATGAAAGCAAAACTTAAGAATTACAAAAAATATATAAAGAGAGAAATAAAGAGCATGAACTTGATCTGAATAACCAAGCCCCTAAATACATGGCAAATGCCTCCTTTTATAGGCCAAAATTCTGAATTATTGATTTGATGACTAATTGTTGAGTGGGTGGCCAACTCTTAACTTTGTGAAAATCCTTATCTTCTTGTCTGAATAAAACGAAATTACTAGCATCAGAACTGAGACTACTTGAAAACATGAAAGTTGTAGGAAATTGACTCAGCTTTCCAAGAAAAAAAAATAGAGGTCATTTGGACTTCAAGAACTCCAAATATGGGCTAAACACTAAACAATGTTTGGGCTGCATGACAGATTTGGACTTCTCTTTTGTTGCTATAATTTGGACTTGCAAACGGCCTTCTTAGATCTTGGTGTCCACATGAAAGTTGTAGGCCTATGTCTTACTGAATTTGTGTAAAAATTTGAGATCATTTTGACATCTAGAACTCGAGATATAACCCAATTACCAAACAGTGTTCTAGTTTGGACTGCACCAACATCTCTTTTCTAAGTTTGGCCCTCTTTTTGTCCTTTCAATTTCCATACTTGAACTCATCAATCAATCCTTTGATTTATTTGATAGGCCTGCATTTAAGATGAACATTTACCATATATTAAGGCATTCTATAGTATTAGACTTGTTATTATAAACATGCTTTAGTTAAGGAGTTATTAATACTTTAAGTGCAAAATGATGATATAAAATCTTGATAAATATGCACTTTTAAGTACTAATCAGTACTCCATGGAAAACGGAAACTCTTGTAAAACTTTGAGCGCGATCCAGCAGTCAGATCAAATGTTATGGCCCTTTTGAGTTGTTTTTTTGGTCTTGGGTGAGCACCTCCTATATTCACCAATTAGCGATTCCATAGGTACTCCACAGAAAACTGCCTTCGGAAACTCATGTAAAAATTTAAGAATGATCAAACAATCATATAAAAAGTTATAACTCTTTAGAGCTTTTGTTCCTGTCTTGCGCGACCACCTCTCATCTTCACCAAGTAGTGATTCCATATGTACTCTATGAAAAACGGCCTCCGTAAACTCCTGTAAAACTTTAAGCGCCATCTTCACCAATTAGAAATTCCATAGGTACTCCATGGAAAATGGACTCGAGAAACTTTTGTGAAAATTTAAGCGCAGTCAAACAATCGGGTTAAAAGTTATGGCCCTTTTGAGTTATTCTTCAAGTCTTACGTGACCACCCCTCGTATTCACCAATTAGCGATTCCAAAGGCACTTCACAGAAAACGGCCTATGGAAACTCTTATTAAATTTTTAGGGCAAACAAAAATGTTGGATCAAAAGTTATAACCCTTTTGAGCTATTCTTTCGGTCTTGCGTTACCACCCCTCATCTTTACCAAGTAGCAATTCCATAGGCACTCTGCGAAAAATGGCCTCTAGAAACTCCTCAAAAAATTTGAGCGTGATTGAGCAGTCGGATTAAAAGTTATGGCCCTTTTGAGCTGTTCTTCTTCTTTTGCGCGACCACCCCTTATCTTCCCCAAGTAACGATTCCATAGGCACTTCACGGAAAACAGCCTCCAGAAACTCCTCTAAAAATTTAAGCGCGATCAAACGATTGAATAAAAAGTTATGACCCTTTTGAGCTATTGTTCCTGTCTTGCGCGACCACCTCTCATCTTCACCAAGAAGCGATTCCATTTGTACTACATGGAAAACAACCTCCAGAAACTCCTCTAAAAATTTAAGCGCGATCAAACGATTGAATAAAAAGTTATGACCCTTTTGAGCTATTGTTCCTGTCTTGCGCGACCACCTCTCATCTTCACCAAGAAGCGATTCCATTTGTACTACATGGAAAACAACCTCCATAAACTCCTGTAAAACTTTGAGCACGATCAAACGGTCAGATCAAAAGTTATGGCCCTTTTGAGCTCTTCTTCAAGTCTTGCGCGACCACCCCTCATATTCACCGATTAGAGATTCCAAAGGTACTCCACGGAAAATAGCTTTGAGAAACTCTTGTAAAAATTTAAGCACGATCAAAATTTATAGCCCTTTTGGGCTATTCTTTCGGTCTTATGCGACCACCCCTCATCTTCTCCAAGTAGTGATTCCATAGGCACTCCGCGGAAAATAACCTCTGGAAACTCCTATAAAAATTTATGCATAATCGAGCGGCCAGATTAAAATTTATGACCCTTTTGAGTTGTTGTTCTTCTTTTGTGTGACCACCCCTCATCTTGCCCAAGTAATGATTCCATAGGTACTCCACGAAAAATGACCTCTGGAAACTCCTGTAAAATTTTGAGCACCATCTAGTGGTCGGATAAAATGTTATGGCCCTTTCGAGGTGTTCTTCCTGTCTTGCGTGACCACCCCTCATATTCACCAATTAGCGATTCCATATGTACTCAACGAAAATCATCATCCGTAAACTCTTGTAAAACTTTGAGCGTGATCAAATGGTCGGATCAAAAGTTATTGCCCTTTTGAGCTGTCGTTCCGGTCACGCGCGACCACCCCTCATATTCACCAATTAGCGATTCCATAGGTACTCCATGGAAAACTGTCTCCGAAAACTCATGAAAACTTTGAGCGCAATCCAGTGGTGGGTGAAAAAGTTATGGCCTTTTTGAGGTGTTCTTCCAGTTTGCGCGACCACCCCTCATCTTCAACAAGTAGTGATTACATTAATTATCTTATTCGGGTAATACCAATACTTGTAAATATTATCAGTTATTCATGGTGATAACTTTTGTTAACGACAAATCAAGTTCCTTTAATACTAATACTAATAGTAGTAGTAGTAGTAGTAGTAGTAGTAATAAAGAGGACTTTGAGATGTAAGATTAATGTGAGGATTAAACAATGATAAAAACAAATGTCAAGGTTAGAGGATTAACTAATGGTACTTCAAACAAGTATAGTATAAACTCTTATTACACAACTGGAAACCACACACAAAGAAGGTTCTAATCAGATTATAAATTGTTAACATGATCACATTAGTTATCATATTCGACTAATACCAGTGCTTGTAAATATTATCAGGTATTCATGGTGACAACTTATGTTAACAACAAATCAAGTTCCTTTCATAGCATAGGTGTTGGTTATACTATACAGTTAGGCTATAAAAGTGCCAAGTATTTGTTGTACCAAGGGTTGTTCAACACAAATCTAGATTAACCATTTAACAAGCAAGGTATTAAGAGTGAGAAAGATAATAAATATAAAACATGTTAATATCAAGCATTAAAGTCCATGTTAAGTTTATAGTATACTTATTCTTACACCATTAGTGTAACATTTTCACCTTGACATAATACATTTAGAAAAACATAATGAAAGAAAGAAACATAAATAAATAAGATAAGAACATAATTATGGAAAGGAAATGAAAAGCATAAACTAATATGATCCAGGCAAGGTCAAATTTGGATTTTGACGTAAAATATGCAACTATCTAATTTTACAGCAATAGTCATAATTCTCAATTCTACCTTTGGATCGGGCTGAAATTTTATGTGGAGTCTCCTGACATGTTGTCCTACCATGGGTTAAAATATCATGTTAATCGGAGTTTGGCAAGGCATCCAAACACAGGTCAAAAGAGGTTGTACGAGTTTTGTTGTTTACTTCCTTATGACTTGTGGACTTCCTATTTGGCTAGGGTTCTTTTCTAAAAGGATGTGTCAGCTTATTTTGGAAATCTTCTAATTCTACAAAGATATTTAATAGGTTTCAACATAGTTTCCAAGTGTGGCAAGAATTCATAAATGTTTCAGAATCCTTTTCTTACAAGGATTCCTTATTCATCCTAGCTACAAAAAGGAAAGAAGATTTCAGAATTAATTCCACCTTCAGATTTGATTCTCCTAAAGCATATGGGACTTCTAAAGGGCAACAACTCTGATCCTTTCATATTTAGGATATTAAATTCGGATTTATTTATTTTCTTATTAGTTTAAGGGTTTATTTATATTATTTAGGTTTAATTGTAAGTGGACATCATATAAGTCCACATAAAGGGTCCATTAGGTTTATTTTAGTTTGGAGTCACTATAAATAAGGGCATAACTAGACAAGTAAGATTAGACAATTCATATTAATAAAACTTCTTGTTTGCCGCACTTTGTGTGTGTGTGTGTGTTGGTGAGATAATCTCCCTTCCATGGTTCTCTAAAGAATTGAAAAATAACTTATCGAAGAACAACTATCTTTGTGGCGTCATCCTTATCCTTCTCGTTCACGAATCAATATTCGTTGTGTGGGGGTCTCCATTTTCAATAGTGCTGGTGCCTAGGTACAAGTTATCTTTGTGTCACACTCTTATTAAACCTGATTTACTTGGCTTTCTAGGAATTGTTGTCTTTGCGTGTGGGTTGTGTGACCATGTGATCATGAGGTTCGCATCATAAACAAGAGATTAATATAACATAAAATAAAACTTGAACATTACAAAAATATAAAGAAAGAGAGCAAGAGCATGATCTTGATGTTAACACCAAGATGCCTAAATGCATGGCAAATGTTGTAGTTCCAGTCTTGCGCGACCACCCCTCATCTTGACCAAGTAGCAATTCCATATGTACTCCACGGAAAACATCCTCCTGAAACTCCTGTAAAACTTTGAGCATGATCCAGTGGTGGGATAAAAAGTTATGGCCCTTTTGAGGTGTTCTTCTAGTCTTGCATCACCACCCCTTATCTTTAATAAGTAGTGATTCCATAGGCATTATGCGGAAAACGATCTCTGGAAACTCTTGTAAATATCTGAGTGCGATCAAACGATCAGATCAAAAGTTATGGCCCTTTTGAGCTATTCTTCTAGTATTGCGCGACCATCCCTCATATTCACCAATTAGTGATTCCATAGGTACTCCATGGAAAACATCCTCCGACAATTCTTCTAAAAATGAGAGCGCGATAGAATCAAGAAAGAGCTCTCAGAAGAAAGAGCTCTTAGTAAGTAAGAGAGAGAAGCTCTCGGTTGTAGGTAGAGTCACGGTGCTACTGTTAGCATTTTTCTCCTCTCTTCCTGTGCAACATCTTCTTCTCTTACTCTCTGCATTGTCATAGACTCTTCTTCTGGTCTCTTTGTGTTGTTTCTTCATGGCAAAATCTAAGAAAAAGTCATCAGTGTTGCGGTCTACCCAGCAAGACTATGATTACTATTCATCGTGACCCTCGTCATCGAATGCTTAGCGAGCCTTGAGCCGGAGTGTTTCTCCTGATATGCAGCACCCCTCCAGTTCCCCTCCACCTCCTAGTCCTCTGCGAGCAACAATAGCCCTTGATGATGTTGTTAATTTCCAATGCCATTCCAGGGTTTGAACTAAAAATCAAAATAGGGGTATACACCATACACCCTCTGCTACTCCTCAATTGTCTTCTCCTTGCTGCTGTGGGCTCACTACATCCTCCCCTGTCTCAACCCAACCTCGCTATGGTCCCCTTGGTGAACTTGTGTCCCCTAACCCATGGTTTGGTGTTGGAAACCCCAACCTTGAGGCGATGACTGGTGCCGCTGCTTCACCACCTCCTCATATGCTTAGTAAAGCTTCAACAGAAAGCCATAAGCCTTCCTCCCCAGTCTGCCCCATAGGTACTCCCATCGTTCCTCAATCCCCTCCCCTGGTGCATTTTTCTACTTACACGGCTACATCATCTTGCACATTTCTGGACACGGATTTGGGTACATACAAAGACCGGTGGAGGTTTGATCTAATTGGGTTCATTGCTGGCAAGTTTCCAGGTTACACTTCACTCTCTACTTTTGTCAATAATTCCTGGAAATGCAATGTTAATTTCTCCATGCATGATTCTGGTTGGTTAATCTTCAATTTTGATTCTGAAATGGATATGTTAGAAGTGCTAAATAGAGGCCCTTACTATGTACATGACCGGCTTTTGATATTGAAAATTATGCCTGAGCTCTTTGATTTTGATACCTCTGATATGGTTCAGATGCCAGTATGGATTAGATTTCCTAATTTACCTCTTTAGTACTAGTCCCTGCTTTGCCTCTCTAAACTAGCAAGTGTGATAGGGAAACCGCTCCACTTGGATACCCCAACATCCTCTATGACTCGGTTATCATACGCCAGAGTGCTAGTTGAGACTGATTTGTTAGCTAAATTGCTTGAAATGATCAACATTTCCCTGCCTAATGGTGTAACCATGACCTAGAAAGTGCTATATGAATCATTACCACAATTTTGCAAATAGTGCAAGACCTTGGGACACAACACCTCTTCCTGTGCCAACAATTCCAGCCATAAACGCAAAAAGCATGCTCAGACAACTCCTACTCCTTCTGGATGCTCTAACCCTTCAACAGACACTGAAGTTGTGGAGAAACAGCCTCTTTGGGATGAACCTCAAGGCGAGACGGAGTTTGATCCAATGTCTACTGAGGCCGCTGTGGCTAGGGAAGAGTGAGCAGGTATTTCTGATCGCAAGTGGGCCAAATTGGCTACACCTACTGGTCCTCTAGGTGACCATCCTCCTGGCTCTCCTTCGGTTGTGCCTGTGTCTGAAGATGATACCACTGCTGAACTGCTGCCCAAGAGACAATATTTGACAAGGAGTAAAGCTGTTGCCACTTCTGACCGATCAGGGAAGGCCTCATGGAAGAGTCATCCTTCCAACAACTCCTCTTTGGCCGAGACTCAACACAGCCTCTACTTCCTCACCCTCTTTATGATGTTCCTTGGTTTTGACTTAGGAACCTATTCCTTGTACCTGTTTTGGGTCTCTGCTTGTTTTAGTTTTGATGCTGCTGCCTTTGTTAGCTTGGCTATTGTTTGTTGCAGTATTCTTGCCTGTAGCTATTCTGTTTCTCCCAGTTAATTGGATTGGTGGCCTTTGGGTCTGCTGTTAGGATTTCCCTAGCTGTTCTACTGCTTTCTTGTAGTTTGGTTGCTTGGGTTTCTCCTTGCTGGATTGCTGACTACCAGATATTTTGCTTGATGTTTTCTGGATGTGGCCAACTGGTTGGCTTATTGGTTCTCCAGGGAGAGTCTCTCGTTGGTCTTGTGTTTGCTAGCTGCTGGCTGGGTGCTTTTTGGAATTGTAGCAGATATACTGCTATCAACTGCAGTTTTGATTTGCAAGTAATGAGGTGCGGAGGTGCTTGGGTGTTGAGTTGTTGGTTGATGTGTTTATGGGAAGGCTTGCTGCCTATTTGCTAGGTTGAAACGGATCATGTTGGCTTGCTACCCATCTACTTCTGATGCGGCTGGTTTTTTAGGTTTCTAAGTAGATGCCTTTTGTTTGTTAGGTTAGACTGATGTATATATGTAATGCCGCTGGGTTTGTTCAAGGGAGTCTATTCCCTTTGCTGATGTATGTAATGTTCTGCTTGT
Organism: Populus alba x Populus x berolinensis; assembly: GCA_029228515.1. Lineage (NCBI taxonomy): Eukaryota > Viridiplantae > Streptophyta > Magnoliopsida > Malpighiales > Salicaceae > Populus > Populus alba x Populus x berolinensis. The sequence goes on from CM055363.1 coordinate 16,208,074, forward strand.
CTCCAACCATTCCACAAGCTTGTCTTACTATTAGGTTGGTTTTATTTCATATGGATTTTGCTAGGGTTTGTTCAAGGGAGTCTATTCCCTTTTTCTGATGTATGTAATGTATTTTTGGTTTCCAACTTGTTCCGCAAGCTTGACTTGCTATTTTTGATCTATATAATTCTTACATTTGATAAAAAAAAAATGAGAGTGCGATTAAACAGTCGAATCAAAAGTTATGGCTTTTTTTAGCTGTTCTTCCGATCTTGCGTGAACACCCCTCATCTTCACCAAGTAACGATTCCATTGTCAAAAGTTATGGCCCTTTAGAGGTGTTCGTCCTGTTTTGCATGACTATCTCTCAGCTTCACCCAGTAGCAATTCCATGTATACTCCTTGGAAAACTACCTTTGAATCTTGTAAAAATTTGAGCATGATCACATGTTCTGATCAAAAGTTATGGCCATTTCGAGCTATTGTTCTGGTTTTGAGCGACCACCCCTCATCTTGACCAAGTAGCGATTCCATATGTACTCCATGGAAAACAGCCTCTGAAAACTCCTGTAAAACTTTGAGCGCGTTCCAGAGGTTCGATAAAAAGTTATTGCCCTTTTAAGGTGTTCTTCCAATCTTGCGTGACCACCCCTCATCTTCTCCAAGTAGCGATTCCATAGGTACTACATGAAAAACATCCTTCAAAAACTCTTGTAAACATTTAAGCGCGATCAAATGGTCGGATCAAAAGTTATGGCCCTTTTGAGTTGTTGTTCTATTGTTGCATGACCACCCCTCATCTTCACCATATAGCGATTCCATAGGTACTCCTTAGAAAATGGCCTCCAGAAACTCCTGTAAAAATTTGAGCACGATCGAGCGGTCAAATCAAAAGTTATGGCCATTTTGAGCTATTCTTCTGCTTTTACGCAACCACCCCTCATCTTCTCCAAGTAATGATTCCATATGTACTCCATAGAAAACGGCCTCCAAAAACTCCTGTAAAACTTTAGGTGCGATCTAGCAGTCGGATCAAAAGTTATGGCTCTTTTGAGCTATTTTTTCAATCTTGCACGACCATCCCTCATATTCACCAATTAGCGATTCCATAAGTACTCCACTAAAAACAGCCTCTGGGAACTCTTGTAAAAATTTCAGCGCGATCAAATGGTGGGATCAAAACTTATTGCATTTTTTAGTTGATCTTCGGTCTTGCATAACCACCCCTCATCTTCACCAAGTAACGATTCCATCAATACTCCATGGAAAATGGCCTCCAGAAACTCTTGTAAAAATTTGAGCTTGATCAAATGGTTGGATCAAAAGTTATGGCCATTTTGAATTGTTGTTCCAGTCTTGCGAGAGCACCACTCATCTTCAACAAGTAGCGATTCCATGTGTACTCCATGGAAAACAGCCTCTAAAATCTCCTGTAAAACTTTGAGCGCGATCCAGTGGTTGGATAAAAAGTTATGGCCCTTTTGAGGTGTTCTTCTGATCTTGCACGACCACCCATTATCTTCTCTAAGTAGCGATTCTATAGGTACTTCGTGGAAAATAGCCTCTGGAAACTCCTATAAAAATTTGAGTGCGATCAAATGATCAGATCAAAAGTTATAGCCCTTTTGAGCTGTTATTATAGTCTTGCGAGACCACCCCTCATATTCACTAAGTAGCGATTCCATAGGAACTCCACAGAAAATGGCCTCTAGGAACTATTGTAAAAATGTGAGTGCGATCAAACGGTTGGATCAAAATTTATGGCCTTTTTAAGCTGTACTTTCGATCTTGCGCAACTAGCCCTCTTCTTCACCAAGTAAAGATTCCATCGGTACACTGTGGAAAACGGCCTCTGGAAACTCTTGTAAAAATTTGAGAGTGATCAAATGGTCCGATCAAAAGTTATAGCCATTTTGAGCTATTGTTCTAGTCTTACGCGACCACCGGAGATC
>CM055363.1:16210104-16245534 GCA_029228515.1 Populus alba x Populus x berolinensis
AGATGAAGAAATTAATGAGAACTTTGAGATGAAAGATTAACGTAAGGATTAAACAATGATAAAGACAAATGTCAAGGTTAGAGGATCCACTAATGGTACTTCAAACAAGTATAATATAAACTCTTATTACTCAATTGGAAACCACACATAAAGGAAGTTCCAATCAGATTATAAATTGTTAACATGATTACATTAATTATCTTATTCGAATAAAGCTAATACTTGTAAATGTTGGCAGGCATTCATGATTATAACTTATGTTAACAACAAATCAAGTTCCTTTCATAGCTCAGGTGTCGGTTAAACCATACAGTATGGGCTATGAAAGTGCCAAGTATTTGTTGTACCAAGTGTTATACAACATAAATCTAGATTAACCATTTAACAAGCAAAGTATTAAAGTGAACAAGATAACAAATATAAAACATGTTAGTATCCAACGTTAAGTTCCATGTTAAGTTTATATTATACTTGTTCTTACACCATTAGTGTACCCTTTTCACCTTGACATAATTAACTTAGCTGGACATAATAAAAGAAAGAAACATAAATGAGCAAGACAAGAACATAAATGAGAAAGAAGTTAACTAGACAAAGGAAAGGAAATGAAGAAATGCATAAACTTGATATTAATGAAAGCAAGACATAAGCAATACAAAGAGAGAAAGCAAGAGCATGATCTTGATCTGAACACCAAGATGCCTCAATACATGGTAAGTGCCTCCTTTTATAGGCCAAAATTTGGAACTATTGATTTGTTGACTAATTGATGAGTGGGTGGCCACATCTTGACTAGATAACAATCCTTATCTTCTTGTCTGATCAAGACGTCATTGCTAACATCATAATTTGCCCAGAATCCTCAAGAATGTTCTAGGAAATTGTCTCAGCTTTCCAAAAAAAGATGAGGTCATTTGGACTTCTAGAACTCAAGATATGGGCTGAACACTAAATAGTGTTTGGGCTGCAGGACAGCTTCGGACTTCTTCGTTGTTCCTTCAATTTGGACTTCAAAACGACCTTTTCAAATCTTGGGCTCCTCATGAAAGTTGTAGGCTTTTGTCTTACCTTTCCATCCATATAAAGTGGACCTAAATCCGAAATCTAGAGCTCCAGATATGATCCAATTACCGAGCAATGTTCCGGTTTGGACTGCACCGACATCTCTTTTCTAAGTTTGGCCATCTCTTTGTCCTTTAACTTTCAATGCTTAAACTCATCAATCAATCCTTTTATTTATGTGATAGTCCTGCATTTAAAATGAGCATTTACCATAAATTAAGGTATCTTATAATATCAAACTTGTTATTATAAAACATGCTTTAGTTAAGGAGTTATTGATACTTCAAGTGCAAAATGATGATATAAAACCTTGATAAACATGCACTTTTAAGTACTAATCACACCCCCCAACCAGCTTATTACTAGTCCCTAGTAATCTAAAGCGTTAAAATAGAGAAACAATTTGCAAGTTCCACAAAGCAAGGCATTCATCATTCAACTTCCATTAATCTATCCAGATAAACAAACTCTCATCAAATATATATTCCTGCTTCATACTTCTTAAACAAGATATTAATAAACCTTCTTCTTGTGTGCTCAATGAAAACATAGATGATGGGGCTTTTGTTGGAAGAAAACAATATTATGTTCAAATGTTTAAGGTGAACTTCCTTGGGTTGGGATTATTATTATTATTATTATTTTCTTCTTCTTTTTCTTTTATTTATAAACACATACAACTTAAAACACAATGTATCTTTAACCCATGTAACGAGTTTTAGGCTAATGACTCCCAGACCAGTTGATCTTAGGGCATTAGGTGTTGAGACACCCCTACGAGCTTAACAACTCGGGTTGCAGATACTGATACGTAGATAGTGCAATGTTTGATTCCCTTAAGCTTTTCTCCTTAACCCATGTAACAAGCTTTGGGCCAATAGCTCCCAAGTCAGTTGACTTTAGGGTATTAGGTGTTAAAACACCCCTTCGGGCTTAATTGCTTAGGTTAGGGAGGCTACGAAACCAAACTTATCCACGTTTTATTATCATCAATACTATCTTTTTTTTCTTTTTTTTTTTCTTTCTTTTTTCTTTCTTTTCTTTTTTTTTTTTTTTTTTTGCAAATTATATACTATCCTTTTCCCTTAGTTGTTACCTTCAACAAAAGAACATAATTAATGTAATAATCCAATGTGCAACCCACAATCATATGTTAAAGTGTGTGTGTGAAAATGAAGGTTTAATAATACTTGTTAAATGAGTATAGGAGCAGAATCAAGTGATAACAATGTGAGAGTTTGTAAACCTGAATATTTCAAGAAGTATTATGATAGACCTTGGTAATGAAACTTACTAAGATGCGTCTCTAGAGTCAATAAAATTGATTCCATACTCTGCCATCCTAATAACAATTTTGTCAAATGGTTTTAATAATAGCAAAAACTGTTAGCAAGTTAGTATTTTTTTTTTTTTTTTAAACTACTACCTCTCCCCCCAACCAAAACGAGACATTGTCCTCAATGTTCGAAGGTAGAAAGATAGAGTATAGAAGACATCACCTGAAACATCGAACAATGACAAACCTGAAACACACTTAAACAAACATAAGAAGTAACATAACAAAATAATATGCTATTAATAAAACCAAAAGACACAAGGTTTCACAGATGAAGGCTCAAATCTAATCTAAGCTTTTTACGGCTTTCCTTAGTTGACCAATCTAGACGACTCATGCAGGGATCAATGACAGGGATGAAAGATTGTAGTTGGTCAATCAATTGTTCAGCAGTAGCAGCAGAGATTATGATTTGTCGTGCCGAAGATGTTAGAAATTCCTGTTCCACAGCTTGATCAAGGAAAGACAGCAACTTATCATAAAAACCATTAACATTTAACAAACCTATGGGTTTATGGTGAATGTGCAGTTGGGCCCAAGATGAAATATGAAAGATCTCTTCCAATGTGCCCAGACCACCTGGTAAGGCAATGAAGGCATCAGCATGGCTAAACATGGTATTCAGTCGGTCAGACATTGTTGGGACCTGTAGTTCCTCTCCAATTGTTTTTCCAATGATGTCCCCAGTTGCTAAAGCTTTGGGGACAACCCCCAAAACTTGACTGCCTCCTAAAAATGCAGCCATTGACACACCTCCCATTAACCCAAGGCTACCTCCCCCATACACTAAATGAATCTTTCTCTCAGCTAGTACCCGACCAAGATGATTGCTGATTCTAAAAACTCTTTTTCTTTCCCAGGACTGGATCCACCGAAAACACAAATATTTTTTATGTGATGACTTGAGGAACCTGCCATTTCTACACACTTCTATATTTGATGAATGTATGGGATGAGTAGAAATGAAGGGAAGAAGAGAAGAATTTATAGATGAAAAAGTGAAAATGCAATCATACCACCTATATGTAGGTCAGTTGTAGTCTACAAACTCTCTCTCTCTCTCTCTTATTAATTATTTATTTTGAAAAAGCATGTATGTACAGGTAGTTGTGATTGTGGCTCACATCTTCCCTTGGTTTTACGTCCAAGAACGGCTTAAACGCCCTCTATGGGTCGGGGATAGGCTTCCCATCCAGTTTTCTTAAAAACTGGCAAACAGGGTCTTTTTTAGTCAGATTCCCAAGACTAAGACGATCATGTTCTTTGTGGAATTGTGGCCATAAATCATGAATTACACGATGCACATCTCCACTAGGATGCGTCTCAAGGGTCAACAAAAGATTATCTAAAGACCCCTTACTCAGGCCATCCTTAATGAATTGTATCTTATCTTCACGGTTTACAGATACCATTCCTAAAGAACGACATGTCGCATTACAAGTCCATCTGGCACATTTGTGACAGACTTTCAGTCGTTTTGCACGACGTTTCTTTGCAAAAGTGCTTTTACCTGTTCCAGGCATGTGTGAAATGAAAGAATTGGAGGACTCACCTGATAAGCGGACCTTTGCTTCAATTAGCCAGCGAATATCTTCAGGAATTTCATGATTCATTAATAACCTCAATCTTGCACACCTAGCACGGTAAAATTTTATTAATCGCATTTGGAGGCAAAGCGGGAAAATACCTTTTCAACTTTTCAAGAGTGGTGTCCATTTTCAAAAGAGAATTAGAGAAGAGATTCAAAGAAGGGAGAAAGAGCTAAGATTTTTACAAATATATACAGATATCAGTTATTTGGGAAACTGAAAGAACCGACTTAGTCACGGAGTACCGTTATCCGCCATTTGACCGGGGTGAAAGAGGGACTAGCAAAACAATAGATACAACAAAACACAAAACAATGTGAGAAAAAGAATCAATCTTTATATACAGGATCACTCAATTCAATAGAGTCATTGTCAGGAATGCATCTTCGAAATATTTGATCAGGACAATATTTGAATAAATAAGGGTCATCCCAATAAAAGTTCTTCACTTCGTTCAAGAACTTTCTTTTGTCTTGGGTACTCCAATGAGCTGGCAATTGTCCTGAAACAAGAAAATTAACAATATTAGCAAACCAAGGCATCGTAGAGACAGAAAATAAAGATTCATCAGGAAAGTAGTCATCGATTGGTGTAATGTCAGATCTCGAATCGGTTGTCAATCTTGACAAATGATCCGCGACAACATTTTCGGTGCCTTTCTTGTCTTTGATTGTGATATCAAATTCTTGAAGTAACAAAATCCACCGCACCAATCTAGCCTTAGAATCTTTCTTAGAGAGAAGATATTTCAATGCTGCATGATCACTAAAAACAACAACAGGTGAGCCAACAAGATAAGATCTGAACTTGTCACATGCAAATACTACTGCAAGTAATTCTTTTTCAGTGGTGGTGTAATTCATTTGAGCACTATTTAAAGTTTTACTTGCATAGTAAATCACATAAGGTTTCTTATCTTTCCTTTGTCCCAAGACAGCACCCACGGCATAATCACTAGCGTCACACATTATTTCAAAAGGTAATGACCAATCAGGAGGTTGAATGACAGGAGCAGAAGTAAGCAAGTTTTTAAGTTTAACAAAGGCTTCCTCACAATGTTCAGTCCATTCAAAAATATTATCCTTTGTTAGAAGGTTACTCAAGGGCTTAGATATTACACTAAAATCTTTGATGAACCTTCTGTAAAAACCAGCATGTCCTAAGAATGATCTAACATCTTTAACAGATTTTGGTGTTGGTAAGTTGGCAATTAACTCGATTTTAGATTTATCAACCTCAATTCCTTTCGATGAAACAATGTGACCAAGTACAATGCCGTTTGTTACCATAAAGTGACATTTTTCCCAATTCAGTACAAGATTCTTCTCTTCACACCTGCTCAAAACCTTTTCTAAGTTAGTCAAACAATCATCAAATGAATCACCAAAAACAGAAAAATCATCCATAAAAATTTCAAGAAAACGTTCAACCATATCACTGAATATGCTAAGCATGCATCTTTGAAACGTGGCTGGTGCATTACATAATCCAAAAGGCATCCTTCGATATGCAAAAGTACCAAATGGACATGTGAAAGTAGTCTTCTCTTGATCTTCCAATGCAATTTCAATTTGATTGTAACCTGAATAACCATCTAGGAAACAATAAAATTCATGACCTGCAACTCTTTCTAGGATTTGGTCCATGAAAGGTAAAGGGAAATGATCTTTTCTAGTCATTGAATTAAGTTTCCTATAGTCAATGCACATGCGCCAAACCGTAACAGTCCTAGTTGGAATTAACTCATTTTTCTCATTTGTTATCACAGTGACTCCAGACTTTTTGGGTACAACTTGGGTAGGACTTACCCATTTGCTGTCAGAAATAGGATAAATGATTCCATTATCTAGAAGCTTAATGACTTCATTTTTCACTACTTCTTTCATATTAGGATTAAGCCTTCGTTGCATTTCTCTAGAGGGTTTAGCATTTTCCTCCAAATAAATCCTGTGTGTGCAAATCAAAGGGCTAATTCCTTTTATGTCAGCTATGGTCCATCCTAATGCATTTTTGTGCATTTTTAGAGTCTGTAATAACTTACCTTCTTGATGCGCATTAAGTTTGGAAGAGATTATTACCGGAAAAGTTTCATTTTCTCCCAAAAATGAGTATTTGAGATTAAATGGTAACGGCTTCAATTCAGGTTTTGGTGGTTGAACACTTGAAGGTATGGGCTCAATTGATCGTGGTGGCAATTCTTCAATTTGTGGTCTCCAATTGCATGCCTTTGATTCCTGAAAGTAGACCATTTGCAAATCATCAGATTCATCAATCTCAGTTTCACTAGAAGTGGTTTGAAATTGATCATGAACTAATTTTTCAATAAAGTCCACTTCCTGTAAATCATTATCATCTCCAGGTTGCTTGTAAATGTTGAAAATATTCATCTCCAATGTCATGTTTCCAAATGATAGCTTCATCAGTCCATTCCTACAATTAATCAATGCATTAGAAGTGGCAAGAAATGGACGTCCTAAAATGACAGGAATTGAATTACATGCTTCAACAGGTTGCGTGTCCAAGACAACAAAATCCACAGGATAAATGAATTTATCAACTTGTACTAACACATCCTCAATTATTCCTCTAGGCACTTTTACAGATCTATCGGCGAGTAAAAGAGTTACAGAAGTTGGTTTTAACTCACCTAGATTGAGACTTTGAAAAACTGAATATGGAAGTAAATTCACACTAGCTCCAAGATCAAGTAAGGCTCTTTCAATTTTATGTTCTCCAATAAAGCAAGAAATTGTAGGACAACCAGGGTCTTTATATTTCAAAGCATTATTGTTCTGAAGAATGGCACTTACTTGTTCGGCTAAAAAGGCTTTCTTTTTCACATTCAGTTTTCTCTTCACAGTGCACAGATCTTTCAAAAATTTAGCATAGGAAGGTACCTGTTTAATAGCATCCAACAAAGGTATATTGATCCTTACCTGTTTGAAAATTTCAAAGATTTCAGAGTTGTGACTAACTTTCCTTTGTTTGATCATGGCATGAGGAAATGGAAGTGCTGGCGGGGAATCAGCCTTTTCTTTGCAATGTTCAGGTTCAACCCCTTCCTTACCCTCAGAGATAGACTCATCATCTTTCTCACAAGGTTCAAGAATAGGTTTTTCAATAACCTTACCACTACGAAGAGTGATGACTGATTTGACTTGATCCATGTGTTGGCTTCCAGAACTACTTGCATTTGCATTGTATTGCCCCTTTGGATTTTGCTGTGGTTGAGAAGGAAACTTACCTTTCTCTTGGAAACTGAGAGCAGATGTTAATTTTGCAAGAGCATCTTTAAAATCGGTCATGCTTTGAGCAAGTTGAGTGTTGATTGTCTCCTGCTTTTCAATGAATGCATGCAATGTTTCCTCAAAATTTCTTCTAGGAGGTGGAGCATAAGGAGGTGCATATCCATGAGAATTTTGGAAATTATGGTGTGCTTGAAACGGTGGATGTGAAGTTTGTGCATTGTTGCTATCACTCTTCCAACTGAAATTTGGGTGATTTCTCCAACCAGGGTTATACGTTTGTGAGTATGGGTTATGGTTGGGTCTTTGGAAACTGTTTAGAGCATGGGCTTGTTCATGGAGGCATTCCTTAAAAGAAGGCAAAGTTGGACAATCATTGGTTGCATGCTCATTTGTTTCACAGATTTGACACACAATGTCTTGAACAGATTTTAATTGACCACTCTTTTTTCAATTCTAGTGCCTCGACTTTTCTAGCTAAAGATGCAAACTTGGCTTGGAGGTCATGATCTTCCCTAAGGTTGTGCATACCTCCACTAGATGTATGAGGTTGAGTTTTACCTGGTGCCTCATAAGTACCTGTGGTGTCCCAATTTTGAGCATTTTCGGCTAGCAAGTCTAGGTACTCCATTGCTTCATTAGGGTCTTTATCTTCAAAGGTTCCATTGCACATCAATTCAACCATTTGCCTATCTCTAGGTGTTAAACCTTCATAAAAATGTGAAACCAATCTCCATGTTTCAAAACCATGATGTGGGCAAGTATTAAGCAAATCTCGATACCTATCCCAACATTGGTAAAATGTTTCTCCTGGCTTTTGAGTGAAAGTGATGATTTGTCTTTTGAAAGAGTTTGTTCTGTGAGATGGAAAAAACTTCTTTAAAAATTGTTGTTGCATATCATCCCAAGCACGAATGGATCCTGGTCTCAAATTTTGTAGCCATGTTTTAGCTTTATCTTTTAATGAAAAAGGAAAAAGCTTTAATCGAATGGTGTTCATGCTACAATTTGAGTCATTATAGGTATTACAGACCTCCTCAAATTCCCTTAAATGCAAGTATGGATTTTCTAGTTCTAAACCATGAAAAGATGGTAAAAGTTGAATAATGCCTGGCTTAAAATTAAAATGAGATGCATCAGGAGGGAAAACTATGCATGAGGGTGCACTTGTTCTTGTGGGATTCATGTGGTCTCTAAGTGTTCTCATACGGTTATTCTCATTATTCTCATTATGAAGTGATTGATTATCTTCTTCGGCCATATTTTCTGAAAATGATGAGGATACCCTACAAAGTCTACCACTTAATGTACGTGACCAAACTCTCATGCACGTGTAAGAAGAGAATTAAAAGGAAGAAAAATAAAAGAGAAGAAAAGAAACAAAGTTAAATTAAAATGAAAAATGAAAAGAGAAGATAAATAAATATTATAATTTATACAAGAATTTACCTCCCCGGCAACGGCGCCAAAAACTTGACACGACCAAAAGTTGATGTCTTTTCCCAAGTGCAGGAGTGTCGAAGTAATAAATAACCCGGCAAGACCGGGGTCGAACCACAGAGAGGTTAATTGTATAAATTATAAATAACAAGACAACAACAACAACAGCAACAACAATAACAATAATAATTATTATTGTACTCAGTACGTGGCGTTGTTATACCTGAGAATGATCTAAAGATCGGGTCACAGGTTTCCAGCCTATATACTGAGTTTATGAAAAGATCAAATATATATATATATATAATATAATATAACAGAATGTAAATAATAATAATAATAATAATAATAATAATGAAAGAAGATGAAGAAATTAATGAGAACTTTGAGATGAAAGATTAACGTAAGGATTAAACAATGATAAAAACAAATGTCAAGGTTAGAGGATCCACTAATGGTACTTCAAACAAGTATAATATAAACTCTTATTACTCAATTGGAAACCACACATAAAGGAGGTTCCAATCAGATTATAAATTGTTAACATGATTACATTATTATCTTATTCGAATAAAGCTAATACTTGTAAATGTTGGCAGGCATTCATGATTATAACTTATGTTAACAACAAATCAAGTTCCTTTCATAGCTCAGGTGTCGGTTAAACCATACAGTATGGGCTATGAAAGTGCCAAGTTTTTGTTGTACCAAGTGTTATACAACATAAATCTAGATTAACCATTTAACAAGCAAAGTATTAAAGTGAACAAGATAACAAATATAAAACATGTTAGTATCCAACGTTAAGTTCCATGTTAAGTTTATATTATACTTGTTCTTACACCATTAGTGTACCCTTTTCACCTTGACATAATTAACTTAGCTAAACATAATAAAAGAAAGAAACATAAATGAGCAAGACAAGAACATAAATGAGAAAGAAGTTAACTAGAAAGGAAAGGAAATGAAATGCATAAACTTGATATTAATGAAAGCAAGACATAAGCAATACAAAGAGAGAAAGCAAGAGCATGATCTTGATCTGAACACCAAGATGCCTCAATACATGGTAAGTGCCTCCTTTTATAGGCCAAAATTTGGAACTATTGATTTGTTGACTAATTGATGAGTGGGTGGCCACATCTTGACTAGATAACAATCCTTATCTTCTTGTCTGATCAAGACGTCATTGCTAACATCATAATTTGCCCAGAATCCTCAGAATGTTCTAGGAAATTGTCTCAGCTTTCCAACAAAAAAAAGATGAGGTCATTTGGACTTCTAGAACTCAAGATATGGGCTGAACACTAAATAGTGTTTGGGCTGCAGGACAGCTTCGGACTTCTTCGTTGTTCCTTCAATTTGGACTTCAAAACGACCTTTTCAAATCTTGGGCTCCTCATGAAAGTTGTAGGCTTTTGTCTTACCTTTCCATCCATATAAAGTGGACCTAAATCCGAAATCTAGAGCTCCAGATATGATCCAATTACCGAGCAATGTTCCGGTTTGGACTGCACCGACATCTCTTTTCTAAGTTTGGCCATCTCTTTGTCCTTTAACTTTCAATGCTTAAACTCATCAATCAATCCTTTTATTTATGTGATCGGCCTGCATTTAAGATGAGCATTTACCATAAATTAAGGTATCTTATAATATCAAAGTTGTTATTATAAAACATGCTTTAGTTAAGGAGTTATTGATACTTCAAGTGCAAAATGACGATATAAAACCTTGATAAACATGCACTTTTAAGTACTAATCATTCTACATCACACTACCTTCCGCAAATGGCAAAACGCTTTGACTCGGTGAGTTTCGTGGCATTCCGACTTCGGTGCCCCGGTTGCCGAAATTCAGTTGCCTTTGAATTTCGGGTGATCCCTCTTGAGCATGTATGCTCTGCTACTTGTTCTACAGTAGACTTTCTCTCGTAAACGGCGAAACGCTTTGACTCGGTGAGTTTCGCGGCATTCCGACTTCGATGCCCCGGTTGCCGAAATTCAGTTGCCTTTGAATTTCGGGTGATCCCTCTTGAGCATGTATGCTTCTGCTACTTGTTCTACAGCAGACTTTCTACCGCAAACGGCGAAACACTTTGATCGGTGAGTTTCGCGGCATTCCAACTTCGATGCCCCGGTAGCCGAAATTCAATTGCCTTTGAATTTCGGGTTATCCCTCTTGAGCATGTTTGCTTCTGCTACTTGTTCTAAATCAGACTTTCTTCCGCAAACGGCAAAACGCTTTGACTCGGAGAGTTTCGCGGCATTCCGACTTCGATGCCCCGGTTGCCGAAAATCAGTTGCCTTTGCATTTTGGGTGATCCCTCTTGAGCATGTATGCTTCTGTTACTTGTTCTACATCAGACTTTCTTCCGCAAATGGCGAAACGCTTTGACTCGGTGAGTTTCGAGGCATTCCGACTTTGATGCCCCGGTTTTGCCGAGATTCCGTTGCCTTTGGAATTTCGGGGTTTCTTTTGGAATCCTCTCTTGAGCCATGTATGCTTCTGTTACTTGGTCTACATCAGACTTTCTTCTACAACGGCGAAACACTTTGACTCGGTGAGTTTTGCGGCATTCCGACTTCGATGCCCCGGTTGCCGAAATTAAGTTGCCTTTCAATGTCGGGTGATCCCTCTTGAGCATGTTATGCTTCTGCTACTTGTTCTACAGCAGGACTTTCTTCCGCAATAAACGGCGAAACACTTTTGACTCGGTGTGAGTTTCGCGGCATTTCGACTTCGATGCCCTGGTTGCCGAAATTCAATTGCCTTTGAATTTCGGCGTGATCCCTCTTGAGCAGGTATGGCTTCTGCTTCTTGTTCTACACCAGACTTCTTCTCGCAAACGGCGAAACGCTTCGACTCGGTGAGTTTAGCGGCAGTCCAACTTTCGATGCCTCCGGTTGCGAAAATTCATTTGCCTTTTAATTTGGGGTGATCCCTCTTGAGCATGTTTGCTTGCTGTACTTGTTCTCAATCAGGACTTCTTTCCGCAAACGGCGAAACGCATTGAACTCGGTGAGTTTCGCGGCATTCCGACTTCGATGCCCGGTTTTGCCGAAATTCAGTTGCCTTTGAATTTTCGGGTGATCCCTCTTGAGCATGTATGCCTTCTGCTACTTGTTCTACATAAGACTTTGTTCCTGCAAACGGCGAAACGATTTGGACTCGGTGAGTTTTTCGCGGCATTCCGACTTCGATGCCCGGTTGCCCGAAATTCAGTTGCCTTTGAATTTCGGGTGAATCCCTCTTGTGCATGTATGCTTCTGCTACTTGTTCCTACATCAGACTTTCGTTCCGCAAACGGCGAAACGCTTTGACTCGGTTAGTTTCGCGCATTCCGACTTCGATGCCCCGGGTTACCCGAAATTCAGTTTGCCTTTGAATTTATGGGTGAACCCTCTTGAGGCATGTATGCTTCTGTTACTTGTTCTACATCAGACATTTTCCGCAAAATGGCGGAAACGCTTTGACTCGGTGAGTTTCTGCGGCATTCCGACTTCGTGCCGCCGGGTTTGCCGAAATTCAGTTAGCCCTTTGAAAATTTTTCGGGTGATCCCTCTTGAGCATGTATGCTTCTGCTTAATTGTTCTTACATCACCCTTTCCTTCCAACAAACGGCGAAACGCTTTGACTCGCGTGAGTTCTCGCGGCATTTCCGACTTCGATGCCCCAGTTGCCGAAATTCAGTTGCCTTTGAATTTCGGGTGATCCCTCTTGAGCATGTATGCTTCTGCTACTTGTTCTACATGACACTTCTTTCGCAACGGCGAAACGCTTTGACTAGGTGAGTTTCGCGGCATTCGACTTCGATGCCCGGTTGCCGAAATTCAGTTGCCTTTGAATTTGGGTGATCCCATTGAGCATGTATGCTTCTGCTACTTGTTCTACATCAGGACTTTCTTTTGCAAACGGCGAATCGCTTTGACTCGGTGATGTTCGTGGCATTCCGACTTCGATGCCGGTTGACGAAATTCAGTTTGCCTTTTGAATGTCGCGTGTGATCCTTCTTGGAGCTTGTATGCTTCTCTACTATGTTCTAACTTACAGACTTTCATTTACGCAATACGGAAGAAAGAAACGCTTTGACGTCGGTGAGTTTCGGCAGTTTTTCCGGGCATTCCGGACCTTCGATGCACCGGTTGCCCGAAATTTGTTGCCTTTGAATTTCGGGTGATCCCTCTTGAGCATGTATGCGTCTGCTACTTGTTCTAAAACATCTAGACTTTCTTACCGACAAAAACCGGCGAAACGCTTTGACTCGGTGAGTTTACGCGGCATTCCGACTTCGATGCCCCGCGGTTTTGGCCGAAAATTTTCAGTTGCCTTTGCGACATTTTCGGGTTAGAAAAAAAAAATTCCCCCCCCCCTCTTGAGCATGTATGCTTTTGCTACTTCTATCTACAATTCAGACTTTCTTTCCGCCAAATGGCGAATATACGCTTTTGGACTCGGTGAGTTTCGCGGCATTCCTACCCCTCGTTTTGCCCCGGTTGCCGAAATTTCAGTTGCCTTTGCAATTTCGGGTGATCCCTCTTGAGCATGTATTGCTTCTGCTACTTGTTCTATCATCAGACTTTCTTTACGCAAACGGCGAAACGCTTTGCGACTCGGTGAGTTTCGCAATGGCCTTTGCCGACCCTGCGTATGGCCCCGGTTGCTCGAAATTTAGTTGCTTTCCTTTGAATTTCGGGTGATCCCTATTGAGCATGGTTATGCTTCTCTCTACTTGTTCTACATCAGGACCTTCTTCCGTCAAAACGGCGAAACGCTTTGACGTCGGTGAGTTTCGCTGGCATTACCACCTACTTGGATCAGCCCCGGTTGCCGAAATTAAAGTTGCCTTTGAATTCAGGTGATCCCTCTTGAGCATGTTAATGCTTTATGCTATACTTGTTCTACATATAAACAGGCCTTTCTTCCGACAAACGGCGAAGAAACGCTATTGACTCGGTGAGTTTCGCAGGCATTCCGACTGCGATTCGACCCGGTTGCCGAAAATTCAGTTGCTTTTGAATTTCGGGGTGATCCTCTTGAGCATGTCTATGCTTCTGCTACTTGTTCTACAGTAGCAGGGAATTCTCTTTAACTCTGTAAACGTGGCGAAAACGCCTATTTGACTCGGTGAGTTTCGCGGTAATAACAATTCCGACTGGTCGATTTGCTCGCTCCGGTTGCCGAAATTTCAGTTGCCTATTGAATTTCGGGTGATCCCTCATTAAGCATGTATGCTTCTGAATACTTGTTCTACCATCAGACTTTCTTCCGCAAACGAGTCGAAACACTTTGACTCGAGGTGAAGTTTCGCGGCATTACCGGACTTCGATTGCCCCGGTTGCCGAAATTCAGTTGACCTTTGAATTTTCGGGTCTGATACCCCCTCTTGAGCATGTATGCTTCTGCGTACTTGTTCTAAAGCAGACTTTTTCCGCAAACAGCGAAACGCTTTGAATCGGTGAGTTTCGCGCATTCCACCCTTTTCCGATGCCCGGTTTGCCAGAAATATCAGTTGTCCTTTGACAAATTTCGTGTAGTGATCCCTCTTGAGCATGTATGCTACCTGCTACTTGTTCTACATCAATGACTTTCTTACCGCAAACGGTTGTGAATGAAACGCTTCTGACTCGGGTGAGTTTCTGCGGCATTCCGACTTCGATTGCCCCGGTTGCCGAAATTTCAGTTGCCTTTTGAACTTTCGGGTGATCCCTCTTGAGCATGTATGCTTCTGCTACTTGTTCTACATCAAGACTTTCTTCAATACGCAAACGGAAGAAAAGAAAACGCTTTGACTCGGTGATGGTTTTAGGCGGCATTATTCCGACTTCGATGCCCCGGTTGCCCGAAAATTTATTATGCCTTTGAAATTTCGGGTGATCCCTCTTGGAGCATGTATGCTTCTTTGGTACTTGGTTCTACACCAGACTTCTCTCGCAAACGGCGCGAAACTCTTTGACTCGGTGAGTTTCGCGGCAATTCCAACTTCGATGCCCCGGTATGGCTAGAATTCAGTTGCCTTTTAATTTCGGGTGATCCCTCTTGACAGCATGTTTTGCTTTGCTACTTTGTTCCTACATTCAGCCTTTCTTCCGCGAAACGGTGAAAACCTTGGAATGGATGAGTTCCGCGGCATTCCGAACTTCGATGCCCGTGTTGGCCGAAATTTCAGGTTGCCTTTGAATTTCGGGTTGAATTCCCTCTTGAGCAATGTATGCTTTCTGCTACTTGTTCTACATCAGACTTTCTTCCGCAAACGGCGAAACGCTTTGTACTCGGTGAGCTTTCGAGGCAGTTGCAACTTCGATTGCCCCGGTTGCCGAAATTCAGTTGCCTTTGAATTTCGGGTGATCCCTCTTGAGGCCAATGTAATGCATTTGCTACTTGTTCTACATCAGACTTTCTTCCGCAAACAGGGACAGATAACGCTGTTGACAATCCGGTGAGTTTCGCGGGCATTTCCGACTTCGATTGCCCCGGTTGCCGTATTTCAGTATGCTTTTGAATTTCTCGGGTGATCCCTCTTCAGCATTGATATGCTTCTGCTACTTGTTCATACAACAGACTTTCTTGCCCGCAAACGGCGAAACGCGTTTCACTCGGTGAGTTTCACTGGCATTCCTACATTCGTTAGCCACTCCGGATTGCCGAAATTCAGTTGCCTTTGAGTATTATCGGAGTGATCCCTCTTGAGCATGTATGCTTCTGCTTCTACTTGTTCTACAATCAATCCCCCCACCCCCCCTTCTTTCTTGCAAACCAGGCGAAACTGCTTTTTGACTCGTGTGACTTCTCGTTGGCATGTCCCCTTCGATGCCCTGGTTGCCGAAATTCAGTGCCTTAGTTAAAATTTCAGGTGATCCCTAATTGAGGCATGTATTGCTTCTGCTACTTGTTCTACATCAGAGCCTTTCTTACGCAAACGGTGAAACGGCTTTTGACTCGGTGAGTTTCTCGCGAGCTTTCCGACCTCGATTTGCCAGGTTGAATGCCGAAACATTCAGTTGCCTTTGAATTTCGGGTGATCCCTATTGAGCATTAGTATGCTTCTGCTACTTGCGTCTCTCTAACATCAAGCCCTTCTTACGCAAACAGCGAACGGCTTTTGACTAGGTGAGTTTCGCATGCATTCACACACCCTCGATTCCCTTTCCCCCAGTTTGCCGAATTTCACATTGCCTTTGAATTTATGGTGATCCCTCTTCAGCATGTATGCTTCTGCCTACTTGTTCTAGACATTAGACTTCAATCTACGCAAACCGGCGAAAAGCTTTGAACTCAGGTGAGTCTTTCTGCGGTCATTCCGACTATCGATGCCCCGGTTGCCGAAATTTAGTTGCCTTTGAATTTCGGGTCGATCCCTCTTGAGCATGTATGACTTTGTGCTACTTGTTCTACATCAGACTTTCGTTCCGCAAACGGCAAAAACGCTTAAAAGCTGTACTCGGTTAGTTTCGAGGCATTCTTAAACCTCAGATGCCCCCGGTTGCCGAAATTCAGTTGCCTTTGAATTGTCGGGTGATTGCCCTCATTGAGACATGTATGCTTCTCTGCTAGACGTTGTTCTACATCAGACTTTCTTCCGCAAAACGGCCGAAACGCTTTGGAACTCGGTGAGTTTCGCGGCATTCCGGACTTCGGATGCCCTCAGGTTGCTATGAAATTCAGTATGCCCTTTGAATTTCGGGTGATCCCTCTTGAGCATCGTATGCTACTTGCTACTTGTTCTACATCAAGACTTTCTATCCGCAAACGTCGAAAGACGCTTTGGACTCGGTGAGTTTTCGCGGCATTTGCCACCCTCGATGCCCCGGTGTGCCCCGAAATTTCAGTTGCCCTTTGATTTTTCGGGTTGATCCCTCTTGAGCATGTAAAAAAAAAAAATGCTGTTTTCTGCTACTTGTTCTACATCAGGCTTTCCTTCACCGAAACGGCGGAAACGCTTGTGACTCGGTGAGATTTCTGAGGTGTACATACCGACTTCGATTGCCTCCGGTTTGTCGAAAATTTCATTGTGCCTTTTGAATTTTCGGGTGATCCTCTTGAGAATGAATGCTTCTGCATACTTGTTCCTTACATCAGAACTTTCTTGCCGCCAAACGGCGAAACGCTTTGACTGTAAGTGAATCGGTTGAGTTTCGCGGGCATTCCGACTTCGATGCCCCGGTTGCCGAAATTCAAGAGTACTATGCCTTTTCAATTTCGCGGTGATCCCTCTTGAGCATGATATGCTTATTGCTACTTGTTCATAAATCAGACTTCTTCCGCTCGAATAAAAAAACCGGCGAAACGCTTTAGAACTCGGTGAGTATTTTCGCGGCATTTCCGATCCTTCGATGCCTCCTGGTTTGCCGAAATTCAGTTGCGTTTGAATTTCGGGGTGAATTCTACCCATCTTGAAGCATTGTATGCTTCTGATACTTGTTTCCCTACATGATTACTTTCTTCCGGGCAGAACGGCGAAACTGCTTTCGACTCTTGAGTTTCGGCCGGCATTCCGACCTTTCGATTTCCTCCGGTTGCCGAAAATCAGTTGCCTTTGCATTTGGGAGTGATACACTCTTGAGCATCTTAGTATGCTTCTGCTACTATGTTCTACATCAGACTTTCTTCCGCAAACGGCGAAATGGCTTTGGACTCGGATGAGTTTTGGTAGTTTCGACGGCATTCCGGCATTCGATGATCCCCGTCCGTTGCCGAAATTCAGTTGCCGCCTTCACTTGAATTTTCGGGTGATCCCTCTTGAGCATGTATGCTTCTGACTACTTAGTTCTAACATCAGACCTTTCTTACCGCAAAGGCGCGAAACACTTTGAAATCTCGGTTAGTTCAGGCGAGCATTCCGACTTCTGATGCCCCTGATTGCCGCAAACAATTCAGTTGCCTTTCTGACCGATCCGCGGTTGATTCCTCTTTGAGGCATGTAATGCTTCTGCTACTATGTTCTACATCAGCACTTGCTACCGCAATCGGCGAAACCCGCTTTGACTCGAGTGAGTTTTCGCGGCAGGAAAATCGCACCCTCGGATTTCTAATTCGATGCCCCGGTTGCCGAAATTCAGGTTGCCTTTGAATTTCGGTGCGTGATCCCTCTTGAGCATGTATGCTTCTCCTACTTGTTTTACATCAGGGACTTTCTACCGCGAAATTCGGAACGAAAACGCTCTCGACCTTCGGTGAGTTTCGTGGCATTCCGACTTATTCGATGCCCCGGGTTGCCGAAAATTTCAGTTGCCTTTGAGATTTCGGGATGGACATACCCGTCTTGAGCATGTATGCTTCTGCTGACTTGTTCTATAAAAGACATTTCATCTTGCGCAATGAACGGAGAAACGCTTTTGAGTAGGTGAGTTTCGCAGGCATTCCGACTTCGATGCGCCCGGTTGGCCGGAAATTCACATTTGATCCTTTGAATTTCTGGGTGATCCACTCTTGAGCATGTATGCTTCTGCTACTTGATTCTACAGTTAGACTTTCTTTCTGCAAACGGCGACAAACGGCTTTGACTCGGTGAGTTTCACGGCATTCCGACTTCGGATGCCCCGGTTGCCGAAATTGCAGGTTGCCTTTGAATATTCGGGTGATCCCTCTTGAGCATGTATGCTTTGCTGCCAACTTGTTTCTACATCAGACTTCTTCCGCAAACGGCGAAATGACACTACTGACTGCGGTAGAGTTTTCGGCGGCCATTCGCTGTCCTACCCACGATGCCCTCGGTTGCCGAAATTCAGTTTGCCTTTGAATTTTCGGCGGGTTGAGTCCCTAATTGAGCATGTATGCTTCTGCTTACTTGTTCTACATCAGTCTTTCTTTCTTACGCAAACGGCTGAAACGCTTTGATCTCGGTGAGTTTCGCTGGCAATTCCGGACTTCGCATGCCCCGGTTGCCGAAATTTCAGTTCTGCCTTTGAATTTTGGGTGATCCCTCTTGAGCATCGTATGCTTCTGCTTACATGTTCTACATCAGCCTTACTTATACGCAAAACGGTGAAAGGCTTTGACTCGGTGAGTTTCGCAGGGCATTACCTACCTTCGATGCTAACCGGATGCCGAAATTCATTTGCCTTTGAATTTCGGGTGATTACCCTCTTGAGCATTGTATGCTTCAGCTACGTTGTTCTACATCAGCCTTTCTTCCGCAAGACGCCGAAACGCTTTGAATACGTTATAGTTTCGCGGCATTCCACCCTCGATGCCCCGGTTGCCGAAATTCAGTTGCCTTTGACTTTCGGGTGAGTCCCTCTTGATCATGTAATGGACTCCTGCTACTTGTTCTATAATCAGACTCTTACCGTAAAACGGCGAAAGCGCTATGACTCGGTGAGTTTCGCCGGCATTCCACCCTCGATTCCTCGGATTGCCCCGGAAATTCAGTTGCCTTTGAATTTCGGGTGATCCCCCTATTGATCAGGCTATGCTTCTGCTACTTGTTCTACAGCAGCCTTCTTTAAACGCAAACGGGCGAAACGCTTTGACGTTTCGGTGAGTTTCGCGGCAGTCCATCCCTCGATTCCCCGGTTGCCGAAATTCAGTTGCTTTTGAATTTGGGTTGATCCCCGAATTAGAGCATGTATGCTTCTCCCTACATTGTTCTACATCAGCCATTCTATACTCAAACGGCGAAACGCTTTGACTCGGTGAGTTTCGCGGCATTGTTCCACCCTCCATTCCTCAGTTGCCTAAATTCACAGTTAGCCTTTGAATTTCGGGTGAAGACCCACTTTTGAGCAAAGAAAAGTTTTGCTACTTGTTCTACATCATCCTTCATTACGCAAACGACGCGAAAACAACTTAGGACTCGGTGACTTTCGCGGCATTCCACCCTCCATCCCCCACGGTTCGCAGAAATTCAGTCGCCTTTGAATTTTCGGAGTGATCCCTCTTGAGCATAGTATGCTTCTGCTACATGTTCTGACATCAGCCTTCTTTAACGCAAACAGGCGAAAAGGCTTTGACTCGGTGAGTTTCGCGGGCAGTTTTCCCGCTCTTCGATGCTTCCGGTTGCCGAATATTCATTTGCCTTTGAATTTCGGGTGAATCCCTCTTGAGCTTGTATGCTGTCTGGTACTTGTTCTACATCAGACTTCTTCCGCAATACGCGGAAACATTTAGCGACTCGTTGAATTTCGCGGACATATCCGACCAATCGATTCCTTCCTCCGGTTGCCGATAATTCAGTTTGCTTTTTGAATTTCGGGTGATCCCAATCTTGAGCATGTAAAGCTTCTCCTACTTGTATTTCTACATCAGCCTTCTTTACCGCAAACGGCTAAACGCTTTGACACGGTGAGTTACGCGGCATTCCACCCTCCATTCTCCCGGTTGCCGAAATTCAGTTGCCATTAGAATCTCGGGTGATCCCTCTTGAGCATGTATGGCATTTGCTACTTGTTCTACATCAGCCTATCTTTACGCAAACGGCCGAAACGCAATTGAACTCGGGGGTGAGTTTCGCGGCAGTTTCCGACCCTCCTATTCCCCGCGGTTGCCGAAATTCAGTTGCCTTTGAGTATTTCCGGTGATCCCTCTTGAGCATGATAAGCTTTGTGCTACTTGTTCTAACATCAAGCCTATCTTCCGCAAACGACCGAAGACGCTTTAAACCTCAACGAGTGACATTTTCGCTGCATTACCCCACCTCCATTCCCGCGGTTGCCGAAATTCAGTTGCCTTTGAATTTCGTGTGATCCCTCTTGAAGCATGTATGCTTTTGCTACTTGTTCTAAATCAGGCACTTCTTTCCGCAAACGACGAAACGCTGGTGACTCCGTGAGTTACGCGGCATTCCGACCCATCGATGTCTACCGTATGCCGAAATTCAGTTGCCTTTGAATTTCGCAGGTGATACCTCTTGAGCATGTATGCTACTGCTACTTGTTCTAGCTTGATACTTCTTCCGCAAAAGTGAAACGCTTTGACTGCGGTGAGTTATCGCGGCATTCCACCCTCGATTCCCCCGGTTGCCGAAATTCAGTATGCCTTTGAATTTCGGGTGATCCCTCTTGAGCTATGTATGCTTCGTGCTACTTGTTCTACATCTAACTTTCTTCCCAGCAAACGGCGAACGCTTTGACTCGGTGAGTTTCGCGGCATTCCAAATTCGATTCCCCGGTTGCCGAAAGTCACGTTGCTTTGAATTTCGGGTGATAAGCCCTCTTGAACATGTATAGCCTTTTTCTACTTGTTCTACATCAGACTTTCTTCCGCAAAATGCGAAACGCTTTGAATCGGTGAGTGTTATCGTGGCATTCCGACTAGGTTCGAGGTGGAAAATACTGGTGCCCCACCTGGACTCGTTTTGCCGAAATTCAATTGCCTTTCGAATTTCGTGGTTGATCCCTCTTGAGCATGTAATGACTTCTGCTACTTGTTTCTACATCAGACTTTCTTCCGCTAACGGCGAAACGCTTTTGACATCCGTTGAGTTTCGCGGGTCATCTACGACTTCGATTCCCCGTTTGCCGAAATTCAGGTTCGCCTATTGAATTTCGGGTGATCCCACTTGAAGCATGTATGCCTTCCTGCTACTTAGTTCACTCCATCAACCGACCTTCTTTCCAGCGCAAAAAAACGGCGAAACGCTTTGACTCGGTGTGGGGGGGGTGTTTGGCAAGGCATTCCGACTTCGATACTGTTTGCCGAAAATTCAGTTGCCCATTTGAATTTCGGGGTGATCCCTCATGAGCATGCAATGCTTCAGCTACTTGTTCTACATCAGACTTTTCTTCCGCAAACGTAGATAGGCGAAACGCTTTGACTCCGTGTGAGTTTCGCGGCATTCCGGACTTCGATGCCAACCGGTTGCCGAAATTTCCAGTAGCCTTCGAATTTCTGTGTGATCCCTCTTTGAGCATGTATGCTTCCTGCTACTTGTTATACATCAGACTTTCTTCCGCAATCGCCGAAACGCTTTGACTTCGGTGTGTTTCACGGCATTCCGAGTTCGATGTTGTTTTGCCGAAATTCGCAGTTGCCTTATGAATTTGGGGTGATCCCTCATCTGATTGTATGCTTATTATACTTGTTCTACATCAGAGACTTTCTTCCGCAAACGGAAGGGATACGCTTTGACTTGGTGAGTTTAGATGGCATTCCGACTGTCGATGCCACGGTTGCCAAAATTCAGTTGCCTTCGAATTTCGGGTGATCCCTCTTGAGCATGTATGCTTCTGCTACTTGTTTTACATCAGACTTTCTTCTGCAAACGGCGAAACGCTTTGACTCGGTGAGTTTCGAGGCATTCCGCCTTCGATGCCCGTTTTGCCGAAATTCAATTGCCATTGAATTTGGGGTGATCCCTCTTCAGCATGTATGCTTTAGCTACTTGTTCTTAATCAGACTTTCTTTCGCAAAAGGCAAAACGCTTTGACTCCGTGAGTTTCGCGGCATTCCGCCTTCGATGCCCCGGTTGGCGAAATTTAGTTGCCTTTGAATTTCGGGTGATCCCTCTTGAGCATGTATGCTTCAACTACTTGTTCTACATCAGACTTACTTCCGCAAACAGCGAAACACTTTGACTCGGTGAGTTTCGCGGCATTCCGACTTCGATGCTCGTTTTGTCGAAATTCAGTTGCCATTGAATTTAGGGTGATCCCTCTTCAGCATGTATGCTTCTGCTACTTGTTCTACATCAGACTTACTTCCGCAAACAGCGAAACACTTTGAATCGGTGAGTTTCGCGGCATTCCGACTTCGATGCTCGTTTTGTCGAAATTCAGTTGCCATTGAATTTAGGGTGATCCCTCTTCAGCATGTATCCTTCTGCTACTTTTTCTACATCAGACTTTCTTCCGCAAACGGGGAAACGCTTTGACTCGGTGAGTTTCGCGGCATTTCGATTTTGATGCTCCGGTTGGCGAAATTCAGTTGCCTTTGAATTTTGCGTTATCCCTCTTGAGCATGTATGCTTCTGCTACTTGTTCTACATTACAAGACTTCCCACCCCCCCCCCCCCCCACCCCAACACACACCCCAGCCCCCCCCACCCTTCTTCCGCGAAAGGGTTTGAAACGCTTTGACTCCGTGAGTTTCGCGGCATTGCGACTTTGATGCCCCGGATGGCGAAATTCAGTTGCCTTTGAATTTTCCGTGATCCCTCTTGAGCATGTATGCTTCTGCTACTTGTTCTACATCAGACTTTCATCCGCAAACAGCGGAACGCTTTGACTCGGTGAGTTTTGCGGCATTCCGACTTCGATGCCCGTTTTGCCGAAATTCAGTTGCCATTGAATTTGGGGTGATCCCTCTTCAGCATGTATTCTTCTGCTACTTGTTCTACATCAGACTTTCTTCCGCAAACAGCGAAATGCTTTCACTCGGTGAGTTTCGCGGCATTCCGCGCTTCGTTGCCGTTTTGTCCGGAATTCTGTTTGCCATTGAATTTGGGGTGATCCCTCTTCAGCATGTATGTTTCTGCTACTTGTTCTACATCAGACTTTCTTCCGCAAATGGCGAAATGCTTTAACTCCGTGAGCTTCGCGGCATTCCGACTTCGATGCCCTGGTTGCCGAAATTCTGTAGCCTTTGAATTTCGGGTGATCCCTCTTCAGCATGTATGCTTCTGCTACTTGTTCTACATACGACTTTCTTCCGCAAATGGCGAAACGCTTTGCCTCGTTGAGTTTCACGGCATTCCGAATTCGATAATCCCGTTGCCGAAATTCAGTTGGCTTTGAATTTCGAGTGATCCCACTTGAGCATGTATGCTTCTGCTACTTGTTCTACATCCGGCTTTCTTCCGTGAACGGCGAAACGCGTTGACTCGGTGAGTTTTGCGGCATTCCGACTTCGATGCCCCGGTTGCCGAAATTCAGTTGCCTTTGAATTTCGGGTGATCCCTCTTGAGCATGTATGCTTCTGCTACTTGTTCTACATCAGACTTCTTCCGCAAACGGCGAAACGCTTTGACTCGGTGAGTTTCGCGGCATTCCGACTTCGATGCCCCGGTTGCCGAAATTCAGTTGCCTTTGAATTTCGGGTGATCCCTCTTGAGCATGTATGCTTCTGCTACTTGTTCTACATCAACTTCTTCCGCAAACGGCGAAACGCTTTGACTGTGAGTTTCGCGGCATTCCGACTTCGATGCCCGGTTGCCGAAATTCAGTTGCCTTTGAATTTCGGGTGATCCCTCTTGAGCATGTATGCTTCTGCTACTTGTTCTACATCAGACTTCTTCCGCAAACGGCGAAACGCTTTGACTCGGTGAGTTTCGCGGCATTCCGACTTCGATGCCCCGGTTGCCGAAATTCAGTTGCCTTTGAATTTCGGGTGATCCCTCTTGAGCATGTATGCTTCTGCTACTTGTTCTACATCAGACTTCTTCCGCAAACGGCGAAACGCTTTGACTCGGTGAGTTTCGCGGCATTCCGACTTCGATGCCCGGTTGCCGAAATTCAGTTGCCTTTGAATTTCGGGTGATCCCTCTTGAGCATGTATGCTTCTGCTACTTGTTCTACATCAGACTTCTTCCGCAAACGGCGAAACGCTTTGACTCGGTGAGTTTCGCGGCATTACGACTAGATACCCCGGTTGCCGAAAATTAATTGACATTTGAATTTCGGGTGATCCCTTTTGAGCTTGTCTGCTTATGCTTTCCTTGTTCTACATCACTTTTTCCGGCAAACGGCGAAACGCTTTGACTCGAGTGAGATATTTCGCGGCATTCCGACTTAGATGCCCCGGTGCCGAAATTCTAGTTGCCGTTGAATTTAAGGTGGATGACTCTTGAGCATGTACGCTTATGCTACTTGTTCTACATCAACTTCTTCCCAAACGGCGAAACGCTTTGACTCGGTGAGTTTCGCGGCATTCCGACTTCGATGCCCGGTTGCCGAAATTCAGTTGCCTTTGAATTTCGGGTGATCCCTCTTGAGCATGTATGCTTCTGCTACTTGTTCTACATCAGGACTTCTTCCGCAATAAGGCGGAAACCCCTTTGAACGGTGAGTTAGCGGCATTCCGACTTAGATGCCACAGTTACCGAAATCCAGTTGGTTTTGAATTTCAGGTGAGCCTCTTGTGCATGTCATGCTTCTGCTACTTGTCTCTACATCAGACTTCTTCCGCAAACGGCGAAATCACTTTGACTCAGGTGAGTTTCACGGCATTCCGACTTCGATGCCCCATGTTGCCAGAATACCAGTTGCCATTCTGATTTTCGGGTGTTCCCTCTCTGTGCTTGTATGCTTATGCTACTTGTTCTGCAATCATACTTCCTTTCGCAAAGTCCAAAACGCTTTGACTCGGTGGTGTTTCGCGGCATTCCGACTTCGTTGCCCCGTTACCGAAATACAGTTGGCTTTGAATTTCAGGTGATCCCTCTTGAGCTTGTATGCATTCCGCGTTACATGTTCTAATTCAGACTTCTTCCGGCGAACGGCGAAAAAACGCTTTGACTCAGGTGTGTTTCGCGGCCCTTCAGACTTAGATTGCCCCGGTTTGGGACCGAAATTTTCCAGTTTGCCTTTGAATTTCAGCTGATGCCTCTTGAAGCTTGTATGCTTCTGCTATATGTTCTACATCTGACTTCTTCCGCAAACGGAGAAACACTTTGACTCGGTGAGTTTACGGCATTACGACTTAGATGCCACGGTTTACGAAATCCAGTTGCCTTTGAATTTCAGGTGAGAATCTTGAGCATGTATCGCTTCTGCTACTTGTTCTAACATCAGAATTTCTTCCGCAAACGGCGAAACACACCTTTATATCGGTGACATTTAGCAGGCATTCACGAAATTCGATGAACTGGTTTGACGAAATACAGGTTGCCTTTGAATTTCGGGTGTTCACCTCTTGAGGCTTGTATGCTTATGCACTTCTTGTTCTGAATCAGGACTTCTTCCGCAAAGGACAAAAATGATTTGTCTCGGATAGTTTCGCGGCTTTACGACTTCGATGCGCGGGTTGCTGAAATACAGTTGTATTTGAATTTCAGGGTGATCACTCTTGAGCATGTTTGCTTCTGCTACTTGTTATGCATACATACTTCTTCCGCAAAGGGCAATACGCTTTGACTGGGTGAGTTTCGCGGCACAAACCGACTGCGATTTGCCCGGTTGACGAAATTACCAGTTGGCTTTGAATTTCCGGGTGATCACCTCTTGTGCTTGTATGCTTAGGCTTACTTGGTTTTACATCAGAATTCTTCACGGAAACGGCGAAATCGACTTTGGACGTCATGGTGTGTTTCAGCGGCGTTTCTCGACTTTAGATGCACCCGGTTGCCGAATATCTAGTTGCCTTTGAATTTCAGGTGGCATGCCTCTTGAGCATGTATGCTTCTGCATACTTGTTCTAAAATCAGACTTATTCCGACAAACGGCGTACCAATTTGACTCCGGTGAGTTTCGCGGCATTCCGAATTCGACATTCGACTTCGAGGCCCCTGGTGGACGGTAATCCAGTTGAATTTTATTTCGGGTGTTACCTCTTGAGCATGTATGCTTTACCTAATTGTTCTCGCATCAAACTTTCTATCTCGCAAACGGAACAAAACGCTTTGACTCGGTGAGTTTCGCGGCATTCCGTCTGGCATGCCTCGGTTGCCGATAATACAGTTGCCTTTGAATATCGGGTGATCCCTCTTGAGCATGTATGATTCTGCTACTTGTTATTCACTGTCATTCTTCCCGCATAACAACGGCAGATTCGCTTGTACTCAGTGAGTTTCGCGGAATTCCGACTGCGATGCACCTGGTTCGACGAAATCAAGTTGCCTTTTAATTTCGGGTGACTCCCTCTTGAGCAGGTATG
Source organism: Populus alba x Populus x berolinensis (assembly GCA_029228515.1). NCBI lineage: Eukaryota > Viridiplantae > Streptophyta > Magnoliopsida > Malpighiales > Salicaceae > Populus > Populus alba x Populus x berolinensis. The sequence goes on from CM055363.1 coordinate 16,236,522, forward strand.
CTTCTGAATACTTGTTCTCAATCAGTCTTCTTCCGCAAACGGCGAAACGATTATGACTCGGTGAGTTACGTGGCATCTCCGTATCGATGCCCCGGTTGCACACGAAATTCCAGTATCCCTTTGGGATTTCAGGTGATGCCTCTTGAGCATGTAGGCTTTTTGACTTCTTGTTCTACATCATGAATTCTTCCGCTTACCGGCGAAACACTTAGGCAATCGGTGAGTTTCGCGGCATTCTGACTTCGATGCACCATAGTTGCCTAAATCCACTTGCCTTTGCAATTTGGGGTGATCTCATCTTGAGAATGTATGCTTCTGCTACTTGTTCTGGCAATCATACATTCTTCCGCAAATGGCGACGCTTTGACTTCGGGATGAGTTTGACGGCACTTACCGACTTCGATGCCCCGGTTGCCGAAATCCAAGTTGTCTTTGAATTTCAGGTGTTCCCTCTTGAGCATGTATTGCTTCTGCCTACTTGTTCTACATCAGACACTTCTTCCGAAATCGGCGAAACTCTTTGACTGAGTGAGTTTCGCGGCATTCCGACTTCGATGCCCTGGTTGCCGTAATTCAAGTTGCCTTTGAATTTCGGGTGATCCCTCTTGGAGCATGTATGCTTCTGCGACATGTTCATACATCAGACTTTCTTACGCAAAAGGCGATAAAACGCTTTGACTCGGTGAGTTTCGCGGCATTCCGACTTGAGATGCCCTGGCTTGCCGAAATTCAGCTGCCTTTGAATTTCGGGACGATCCCTCGTGAGCATGTATACTTCTGTTAATTGTTCTCAATCAGACTTTCTTCCGCAAACGGCGATACGATTTTGACTCGGTGAGAGTTTCGCGGCTCTTCGGTATTACGATGCCTCCGGTTTGCCGAATTTCAGTTGCCTTCTGAATTTCGGGTTATTCCCTCTTGAGCTTGTATGATTTTGCCTAATTGTTCTACATAAGTCTTCTTCCGCAAACGCCTCGGAATACGATTTGACTCGGTGAGGTTTCGCGGCATTACGACTTAGATGCCCAGGTTGCCGAAATCTAGTTGCCTTTGAATTTTAGGGTGATCCCTCTTGAGCTCTTATGCTTCTGCAAATTGTTCTACATCAGACTTCTTCCGCTAAACGACCGAAACACTTTGGACTCGGTGAGTTTACGCGGCATTCCGTCTTAGATGCCTGGTTTACGAAATCCAATTGGTTTGAATCTTCCAGGTGATGCCGCTCATGTGCATTTATGCTCTTCTGCTAATTGTTACACACATCAGACTTCTTCCGCAAACGGCGAAATCACTTTGACCTCGATGTCTTTCGCCGCCATTCCGACTTCGATGCCCTGGTTGCCGAAATCCAGTTGACTTTGATATTTTCAGGGTGTTCCCTCTCGGAGCATGTTATGCTTCTGCTACTTGTTCTGCATCAGACTTTCTTCCTGCAAAGGACAAAATGCTTTGGACAGCGGAGAGTTTTCGCGGAATTCAGACTTCAATGCCCGGTTAATGATAACATCCTGTTGTCTCTTGAAATTTCAGGTGTTCCCTCTTGAGCATGTATGCTTCTGCTACTTGTTCTGCACTTATACTTCTTCCGCAAAGGGCCAAAACGATTTGATGTCGGTGAGTTTCGCGGCTTTATCGACATCGATGCCCCGGTTGCATCAACTCAAGTTGCCTTTGAATTTTGGGTCATCCCTCTTGAGGATGTATGCTTCGGCTTATTGTTCTCCATAAGACTTCTTCCGCAAAACACGAAAACACTTTGACTGGGTGGAGTTTTGGCGGCAATTCCGACTTCGATGACCACGGTTGCCGAAATTCAGTTCGCTTGGAATTTTCTGGGTGATCACTCGTGAGATTTTATGGTAGCTACTTGTTCTAAATCACGACCTTATTCCGCGAACGGCGAAAACGGTTTGACTCGGTGTGTTTCTCGGCGTTCCGACTTAGATGCCTCCAGGGTTGCCGACTATCCAGTTGGGCCTTTGTATTTCACGTGATGCCTCTTGAGCATGTATGCTTCTGCTACATTGTTATACATCAGGACTTCTTCACGCAAACGGCGAAAAAACTTTGACTACGATGAGTCTTCGCAGGCATTACGACTTCGATGACCCTGGTAGCCGAAATCCTGTTTGCCTTTTAATTGCGGTTGTTCCCTCTTGAGATATGTATGCTTCTCCTACTTGTTCGGCATCAGACTTTCTTACGCAAACGGACAAAAACGCTTTGAATCACGGTGAGTTTCGCGGCATTCCGACTTCGATCACACCCGCGTTGCTCACGAAATCCAGTTGCCTTTGAATTTCAGGTGATACATCTTGAGCATGTATACTTCGGCTACTCAGTCTTACATCAAACTTCTTCCGCAAAAGCCGAAACGCTTTGGATCGGTGTGTCTTTCGCGGCACATTGCGACTTCGTATGCCCCGGTTCGACGGAAATAACACTTGTCTTTGAATTCTCAGGTGTTCCCTCTTGTGCTTGTATGATATGCTACTTGTTCTCTATAGGACTTCTTCCGCAAACGGCCAAACGCTTCTGACTCGGTGAGTTTAGGCGGCCTTCCGACTTCGATGACCCAGGTCTGCCGAAATACCACTTGTCTTTTAATTTTGGGTGATCACTCTTGAAGCTTGAATGCTCTGCTACTTTTGTTCTACATCAGTTCTACATCTTTCTTCCGTAAACGGACAAATCCGCTTTGACTCGGTGTGCTTTCGCTGGCATTCTGACTTCGAGGCCCCATTTGCCGAAATCACACTTGTCTTTTAATTTCAGGTGTTTCCTCTTGTGCATGTATGCTATGATTCTTGTTCTGCATACAGACTGTCTTCCGCAATGGTCGAAACGCTTTGATTCGGTGAGTTTCACGGCTTTCAACGTTCAGATGCCCGGTTGCCGAAATTCAGTTGCCTTTGGTAATTTCGGGTGATCCCTCTTGAGCATGTATGCTTCGGACTACCTGGTTCTACATCAGTCTTCTTCCGCAAACGGCGAATACGCTTTGACTCGGTGAGTTTCGAGGCATTCCGACTTAGATGCCCCAGTTGCCGAAATCTAGTTGCTCCTTTGAATTTTTAGGTGATGACTCTTGACGCTGGTATTGATCCTGCTACTTGTTCTACATCAGACTTCTTCCGCATCGGCAAAAAACTTTGGTCTCGGTGGAGTTTCGCGGCATTCCTGACCTTAGATGCCCGGTTTCCGAAATTCCAGTTGTTTTGGAATTTCAGGTGATGCCCTCTTGAGCTCGTATGTTTTTGCTACTTGTTCTACTATCAGACTTCTTCCAGCAAACGGCGAACTCTTTGACTCGGTGACTTTCGCGGCATTCCGACTTCGATGCCCTGGTTGCCCAAATCCAGTTGCCTTTGAATTTCGGGTGTTCCCTCTTTAGCATGTATGCTTCTGCTACTTGTTCTGCATCAGACTTCTTCCGCAAAGGACAAAACGCTTTGACTCAGATAGTTTCGCGGCATTCCGACTTCGATGCCCCGGTTGCTGAAATCCAGTTGTCTTTGAATTTCAGGTGTTCCCTCTTGAGCATGTATGCTTCTGCTACTTGTTCTGCATCATACTTCTTCCGCAAAGGGCAAAACGCTTTGACTCGGTGAGTTTCGCGGCATTCCGACTTCGATGCCCCGGTTGCCGAAATCCAGTTATCTTTGAATTTCAGGTGATGCACTCTTGAGCATGTATTGCTTTCATGCTTCTTGTTCTACATCAGGAATTTTTCCCGCAGAACGGCGAAAAAACTTGACTACGGTGACGTTTCGATGCTATTCCGACTTCGATGCCCTGGTTGCCAAAATACACTTGCCTTTAAATTTGGGGTGTTCCCTCTTGAGCATGTATGCTTCTGCTACTTGTTCTGATCATCAGACTTCTTCCGCATAAGGGCAATAACGCTCTTGACGCGGTGAGTTTCGCGGCATTCCAGACTTCGATGCCCCGGTTGCACTAAATTCCAGTTGCCTTTGAAGTTTGGGTGATCCCTCTTGAGGATGTATTCTTAGGGTACTTGTTCTACATCAGACCTTCTTCCGCAAACGACGAAACAATTTGTCTCGGTGAGTTTTCGCGGCATTCCGACTTACCCGGATGACCCGGTTTCCGAAATCCAGTTGGTTTGGTATTTCAGGTGATGCCTCTTGTCATGTCTGTTTCTGCTACTTCGTTATACATCAGACTTATCCGCATCGGCACATAAAAACACTTTTGACTCGGTGACTTTCGCGGCATTCAGACTTCGATGCCCTGGTTGCATAAATCCAGTATGCCTTTGAATTTAGGGTGTTCCCTCTTGAGCATGTATGCATTCTGCTACTTGTTCTGCATCAGACTTCTTCCGCACAAGACAAAAACGCTTTGACTCGGAGAGTTTCCGCGGCATTCCGACACTTAGGGTGCACGGTTTCCCGAAATCCAGTTTGGTTTTGATTTTAAGGTGACTGCATCTTGAGCATGTATGTTTCTGCTACTTGTTATACATCAGACTTCTTCCGCAAATGGCAAAACACTTTGTACTCGGTGACTTTCACGCACGGCATTCCCGACTTCAGATGCCCTGGTTGCTGAAAAATCCAGTCTGCCTTTGGTATTTAGGGTGTTCCCTCTTGAGCATGTATGATTCTGATACTTGCTTCTGCTTCAGAATTCTTCCGCAAAGGACAAAACGCTTTGAATCGGTGAGTTTCGACGCACATTCCCGACTTCGATGTCCCACGGTTTCTGAAAATCAGTTATCATTTGAATTTCATGTTGGTCCCTCTTGAGCATGTATGCTTATGCATACTTGTTCTGCATACATACTTCTTCCGCAATGGGCAAAACGCTTTTGACTCGGTGAGATTCGCGGCATTCCGACTTCGTTTCACGGTTGTGGAAATCCTGTTATACTTGAATTTCAGGTGTTCCACTCTGTGAGCATGTATGCTTCTGCTACTTGTTCTGCATCATACGTCTTCAGACAAAGGGCAAAAAGCTTTGACTCGGTGTGTTTCGCGGCATTCCGACTTCGATGCCCCGCGTTACCGAAATCCAGTTGCCCTTTGAATTTTGGGTGATCCCTCTTGAGGATGTATGATTAGGCTACTTGTTATACATCATGACTTCTTCCGCGAACGGCGAATCGCTTTGACTCGGTGTGTTTCGCAGCGTTACGACTTAGGATGCCCGGTGGCCTAAAATTAGTGACCTTTGAATTTATCAAGTGGATGCCTCTTGAGCATGTTTGCTTCTGCTACTTGTTCTACATCTGACTTCATTCCGCAAACGGCGTACAACACTTTGACTCGATGAGTTTAGCGGCATTCAGACTTCGATGCCCTGGTTGCCGAAATACAAGTTGCCTCTTTTTATTTCCGGTTCGTTCACCTCTTGACGCATGTATGCTTCTACTACTTGTTCTGCATCAAACTTTCTTCAGCAAAGGGGCAATTCAGCTTTGACTCGGTGAGTTTTTCGCGGCATTTCCGTATTCGATACACCGGTTGCCGAAACTCCGCTTGTTCCTTTTAATTTCAGGTGTGCCTTCTTGCGCAGGTATGAATACTGCTATCTTGTTCTCCATCAGACTTCTTCCGCAAACGGCCAAACGCTTTGACTCGGTGAGTTTCGCGGCCTTCCGACTTCGATGCCCCAGTTGCCGAAATCCTCTTGTCTTTGAATTTTGGGTGATCCCTCTTGAGCTTGCATGCTTCTGCTACTTGTTCTACATCAGTCTTCTTCCGTAAACGAGGAAACGCTTTGACTCGGTGAGTTTCGCGGCATTCCGACTTAGATGCCGCGGTTTCACGTGTGTGATAAATCTAGTTGCCTTTGCAATTTAAGGTGTGATCCCTCTTGAGCATGTATGCTTCTGATACTTGTTCTACATCAAACTTATTCAGCAAACAGGCGTAACACATTGACACGGTGAGTTTCGTGGCATTCCGACTTCGATGCCCTGGTTGCCTAAATTCAGTTGCACTTTGAATTTCGGATGTTCCCTCTTGGTGCATGTATGCTTCATGCCTACTTGTTCTGCATTCAGAGTTTCTTCCGCAAACGGATCAAAACGATTTTGATTCGGTGAGTTTCACGGCATTCCAACTTCGATGCCCCGGTTGCCGAAATCCAGTTGCCTTTAAATTTCGGGTGATCCCTCTTGAGCATGTATGCTTCGGCTACTATTTCTCCATCAGTCTTCTTCCGCAAACGGCGAAACGCTTTGACTCGGTGAGTTTGGAGGCATTCTGACTTAGATGCCCCGGTAGCTGAAATCTAGTTGCCTTTGAATTTTAGGTGATGCCTCTTGAGCAGGTATGCTCCTGCTACTTGTTCTACATCAGACTTCTTCCGCAAACGGCAAAACACTTTGACTCGGTGAGTTTCGCGGCATTCCGACTTAGATGCCCCGGTTTCCGAAATCCAGTTGGTTTTGAATTTCAGGTGATGCCTCTTGAGCACGTATGTTTCTGCTACTTGTTCTACATCAGACTTCTTCCGCAAAACGGCGAAAACACCTTGACTTCGGTGACCTTTCTCGGCATTACCGGACTTCGATGCCCTGGATTGCCAAAATCCAGTTGGCTTTGAATTTAGGGTGATCCCTCTTGAGCATGTATGCTCTCGGCTACTTGTTCTACATCAGTCTTCTTCCGCAAAACGGCGAAACGCTTTGACCACGGTGAGTTTCGCGGAATTCCGACTTAGATGCCCCGGTTAGTAATCCAGTTGGTTTGAATTTCAGTGGATGGCCTCTTGAGCACGTATGTTTCTGCTACTTGTTCTACTATCAGACTTCTTGCCGCCAAAAGGCGAAACACTTTGACCTTCCCCTCACCTGAGTGACTTTCGCTGGCATTCCGACTTCGTTGCATCTGGTTGCCAAAATCCAGTTGCCTTTGAATTTCGGGTGTTCCCTCTTTAGCAGGTATGCTTCTGATACTTGTTCATAGCATCAGACTTCTGCCGCAAACGGAACGAAACGCTTTGACGCGGTGCAGTTTCGCGAGCATTCCGACTTCGATGCACCGGTTGATGAATTTCCCTGTTGTCCTTTGAATTTCAGGTGTTCCCTCTTGAGCATGTATGCTTCTGCTAACTTGTTTCTGACATCATTCTTCTTCCGCAAAGGGGCAAAAACGATTTGACTCGGTGAGTTTCGCGGCATTCCGACTTCGGTGCCCGGTTGCCTGAAATTCAGTTGCCTTTGAATTTCAGCGTGATTTTTTTTTTTTGTTTTTTTTTTAAATGCCTATTGAGCATGTATGCTTCTGCTACTTATTCTACATCCGGACTTCTTCCGCAAATGGCGAAAAACTTTGACTCGGTGTGTTTCGAGGCTATTCCGACTCCGATGCCCTAGTTGCAACGAAATCCAGTTGCCTTTAAATTTTCGGGTGTTCCCCTCTTGAGCTTGTATGCTTCTGCTACTTGTTATGCTTCATACTATCTTCCGCAACCAGGGCAATTCGCTTTGACGAGTTGAGTTTCGCGGCATTACGACTTTGATGCTCCCGGTTGCCGAAATACAGTTGCCTTTTGAATTATTGGGTGTTCCCTCTTGAGGAGGTATGCTTCGGCTACTTGTTCTACATCAGGATACTTCTCTCGCAAACGTCGAAAACACTTTGACTCGCGTGCGTTTAACGGCATTTCGACCTTAGATGCCCCGAGTTGCCGAAATCAAGTTGGTTTTGAAATTCAGGTGCTGCCTCTTGAGCAATGTATGTTTTTGCTACTTGTTCTACATCAGACTTTCTTCCGCAAACGGCGAAACGCTTTGACTCGGTGAGTTTCGCGGCATTCCGACTTCGATGCCCCGGTTGCCGAAATTCAGTTGCCTTTGAATTTCGGGTGATCCCTCTTGAGCATGTATGCTTCTGCTACTTGTTCTACATCAGACTTCTTCCCAAACGGCGAAACGCTTTGACTCGGTGAGTTTCGCGGCATTCCGACTTCGATGCCCCGGTTGCCGAAATTCAGTTGCCTTTGAATTTCGGGTGATCCCTCTTGAGCATGTATGCTTCTGCTACTTGTTCTACATCAGACTTTTCCGCAAACGGCGAAACGCTTTGACTCGGTGAGTTTCGCGGCATTCCGACTTCGATGCCCGGTTGCCGAAATTCAGTTGCCTTTGAATTTCGGGTGATCCCTCTTGAGCATGTATGCTTCTGCTACTTGTTCTACATCAGACTTCTTCCGCAAACGGCGAAACGCTTTGACTCGGTGAGTTTCGCGGCATTCCGACTTCGATGCCCGGTTGCCGAAATTCAGTTGCCTTTGAATTTCTGGTGATCCCTCTTGAGCATGTATGCTTCTGCTACTTGTTCTACATCAGACTTCTTCCGCAAACGGCGAAACGCTTTGACTCGGTGAGTTTCGCGGCATTCCGACTTCGATGCCCCGGTTGCCGAAATTCAGTTGCCTTTGAATTTCGGGTGATCCCTCTTGAGCATGTATGCTTCTGCTACTTGTTCTACATCAGACTTCTTCCGCAAACGGCGAAACGCTTTGACTCGGTGAGTTTCGCGGCATTCCGACTTCGATGCCCCGGTTGCCGAAATTCAGTTGCCTTTGAATTTCGGGTGATCCCTCTTGAGCATGTATGCTTCTGCTACTTGTTCTACATCAGACTTTCTTCCGCAAACGGCGAAACGCTTTGACTCGGTGAGTTTCGCGGCATTCCGACTTCGATGCCCCGGTTGCCGAAATTCAGTTGCCTTTGAATTTGGGTGATCCTCTTGAGCATGTATGCTTCTGCTACTTGTTCTACATCAGACTTCTTCCGAAACGGCGAAACGCTTTGACTCGGTGAGTTTCGCGGCATTCCGACTTCGATGCCCGGTTGCCGAAATTCAGTTGCCTTTGAATTTCGGGTGATCCCTCTTGAGCATGTATGCTTCTGCTACTTGTTCTACATCAGACTTCTTCCGCAAACGGCGAAACGCTTTGACTCGGTGAGTTTCGCGGCATTCCGACTTCGATGCCCGGTTGCCGAAATTCAGTTGCCTTTGAATTTCGGGTGATC
>CM055363.1:16245634-16274949 GCA_029228515.1 Populus alba x Populus x berolinensis
GAACAAGTAGCAGAAGCATACATGCTCAAGAGGGATCACCCGAAATTCAAAGGCAACTGAATTTCGGCAACCGGGCATCGAAGTCGGAATGCCGCGAAACTCACCGAGTCAAAGCGTTTCGCCTTTGCGGAAGGAAGTGTGATGTAGAACAAGTAGCAGAAGCATACATGCTCAAGAGGGATCACCCGAAATTCAAAGGCAACTGAATTTCGGCAACCGGGCATCGAAGTCGGAATGCCGCGAAACTCACCGAGTCAAAGCGTTTCGCCGTTTGCGGAAGGAAGTGTGATGTAGAACAAGTAGCAGAAGCATACATGCTCAAGAGGGATCACCCGAAATTCAAAGGCAACTGAATTTCGGCAACCGGGGCATCGAAGTCGGAATGCCGCGAAACTCACCGAGTCAAAGCGTTTCGCCGTTTGCGGAAGGAAGTGTGATGTAGAACAAGTAGCAGAAGCATACATGCTCAAGAGGGATCACCCGAAATTCAAAGGCAACTGAATTTCGGCAACCGGGCATCGAAGTCGGAATGCCGCGAAACTCACCGAGTCAAAGCGTTTCGCCGTTTGCGGAAGAAAGTGATGTAGAACAAGTAGCAGAAGCATACATGCTCAAGAGGGATCACCCGAAATTCAAAGGCAACTGAATTTCGGCAACCGGGCATCGAAGTCGGAATGCCGCGAAACTCACCGAGTCAAAGCGTTTCGCCGTTTGCGGAAGGAAGTGTGATGTAGAACAAGTAGCAGAAGCATACATGCTCAAGAGGGATCACCCGAAATTCAAAGGCAACTGAATTTCGGCAACCGGGGCATCGAAGTCGGAATGCCGCGAAACTCACCGAGTCAAAGCGTTTCGCTGTTTGCGGAAGGAAGTGTGATGTAGAACAAGTAGCAGAAGCATACATGCTCAAGAGGGATCACCCGAAATTCAAAGGCAACTGAATTTCGGCAACCGGGGCATCGAAGTCGGAATGCCGCGAAACTCACCGAGTCAAAGCGTTTCGCCGTTTGCGGAAGGAAGTGTGATGTAGAACAAGTAGCAGAAGCATACATGCTCAAGAGGGATCACCCGAAATTCAAAGGCAACTGAATTTCGGCAACCGGGCATCGAAGTCGGAATGCCGCGAAACTCACCGAGTCAAAGCGTTTCGCCGTTTGCGGAAGGAAGTGTGATGTAGAACAAGTAGCAGAAGCATACATGCTCAAGAGGGATCACCCGAAATTCAAAGGCAACTGAATTTCGGCAACCGGGGCATCGAAGTCGGAATGCCGCGAAACTCACCGAGTCAAAGCGTTTCGCCGTTTGCGGAAGGAAGTCTGATGTAGAACAAGTAGCAGAAGCATACATGCTCAAGAGGGATCACCCGAAATTCAAAGGCAACTGAATTTCGGCAACCGGGGCATCGAAGTCGGAATGCCGCGAAACTCACCGAGTCAAAGCGTTTCGCCGTTTGCGGAAGAAGTGTGATGTAGAACAAGTAGCAGAAGCATACATGCTCAAGAGGGATCACCCGAAATTCAAAGGCAACTGAATTTCGGCAACCGGGGCATCGAAGTCGGAATGCCGCGAAACTCACCGAGTCAAAGCGTTTCGCCGTTTGCGGAAGAAGTGTGATGTAGAACAAGTAGCAGAAGCATACATGCTCAAGAGGGATCACCCGAAATTCAAAGGCAACTGAATTTCGGCAACCGGGGCATCGAAGTCGGAATGCCGCGAAACTCACCGAGTCAAAGCGTTTCGCCGTTTGCGGAAGAAGTGTGATGTAGAACAAGTAGCAGAAGCATACATGCTCAAGAGGGATCACCCGAAATTCAAAGGCAACTGAATTTCGGCAACCGGGCATCGAAGTCGGAATGCCGCGAAACTCACCGAGTCAAAGCGTTTCGCCGTTTGCGGAAGGAAGTGTGATGTAGAACAAGTAGCAGAAGCATACATGCTCAAGAGGGATCACCCGAAATTCAAAGGCAACTGAATTTCGGCAACCGGGGCATCGAAGTCGGAATGCCGCGAAACTCACCGAGTCAAAGCGTTTCGCCGTTTGCGGAAGAAGTCTGATGTAGAACAAGTAGCAGAAGCATACATGCTCAAGAGGGATCACCCGAAATTCAAAGGCAACTGAATTTCGGCAACCGGGGCATCGAAGTCGGAATGCCGCGAAACTCACCGAGTCAAAGCGTTTCGCCGTTTGCGGAAGGAAGTGTGATGTAGAACAAGTAGCAGAAGCATACATGCTCAAGAGGGATCACCCGAAATTCAAAGGCAACTGAATTTCGGCAACCGGGCATCGAAGTCGGAATGCCGCGAAACTCACCGAGTCAAAGCGTTTCGCCGTTTGCGGAAGAAGTGTGATGTAGAACAAGTAGCAGAAGCATACATGCTCAAGAGGGATCACCCGAAATTCAAAGGCAACTGAATTTCGGCAACCGGGGCATCGAAGTCGGAATGCCGCGAAACTCACCGAGTCAAAGCGTTTCGCCGTTTGCGGAAGGAAGTGTGATGTAGAACAAGTAGCAGAAGCATACATGCTCAAGAGGGATCACCCGAAATTCAAAGGCAACTGAATTTCGGCAACCGGGGCATCGAAGTCGGAATGCCGCGAAACTCACCGAGTCAAAGCGTTTCGCCGTTTGCGGAAGGAAGTGTGATGTAGAACAAGTAGCAGAAGCATACATGCTCAAGAGGGATCACCCGAAATTCAAAGGCAACTGAATTTCGGCAACCGGGGCATCGAAGTCGGAATGCCGCGAAACTCACCGAGTCAAAGCGTTTCGCCGTTTGCGGAAGGAAGTGTGATGTAGAACAAGTAGCAGAAGCATACATGCTCAAGAGGGATCACCCGAAATTCAAAGGCAACTGAATTTCGGCAACCGGGGCATCGAAGTCGGAATGCCGCGAAACTCACCGAGTCAAAGCGTTTCGCCGTTTGCGGAAGAAGTGTGATGTAGAACAAGTAGCAGAAGCATACATGCTCAAGAGGGATCACCCGAAATTCAAAGGCAACTGAATTTCGGCAACCGGGGCATCGAAGTCGGAATGCCGCGAAACTCACCGAGTCAAAGCGTTTCGCCGTTTGCGGAAGAAGTCTGATGTAGAACAAGTAGCAGAAGCATACATGCTCAAGAGGGATCACCCGAAATTCAAAGGCAACTGAATTTCGGCAACCGGGGCATCGAAGTCGGAATGCCGCGAAACTCACCGAGTCAAAGCGTTTCGCCGTTTGCGGAAGAAGTGTGATGTAGAACAAGTAGCAGAAGCATACATGCTCAAGAGGGATCACCCGAAATTCAAAGGCAACTGAATTTCGGCAACCGGGGCATCGAAGTCGGAATGCCGCGAAACTCACCGAGTCAAAGCGTTTCGCCGTTTGCGGAAGGAAGTGTGATGTAGAACAAGTAGCAGAAGCATACATGCTCAAGAGGGATCACCCGAAATTCAAAGGCAACTGAATTTCGGCAACCGGGGCATCGAAGTCGGAATGCCGCGAAACTCACCGAGTCAAAGCGTTTCGCCGTTTGCGGAAGGAAGTGTGATGTAGAACAAGTAGCAGAAGCATACATGCTCAAGAGGGATCACCCGAAATTCAAAGGCAACTGAATTTCGGCAACCGGGGCATCGAAGTCGGAATGCCGCGAAACTCACCGAGTCAAAGCGTTTCGCCGTTTGCGGAAGAAAGTGTGATGTAGAACAAGTAGCAGAAGCATACATGCTCAAGAGGGATCACCCGAAATTCAAAGGCAACTGAATTTCGGCAACCGGGGCATCGAAGTCGGAATGCCGCGAAACTCACCGAGTCAAAGCGTTTCGCCGTTTGCGGAAGAAGTGTGATGTAGAACAAGTAGCAGAAGCATACATGCTCAAGAGGGATCACCCGAAATTCAAAGGCAACTGAATTTCGGCAACCGGGGCATCGAAGTCGGAATGCCGCGAAACTCACCGAGTCAAAGCGTTTCGCCGTTTGCGGAAGAAGTCTGATGTAGAACAAGTAGCAGAAGCATACATGCTCAAGAGGGATCACCCGAAATTCAAAGGCAACTGAATTTCGGCAACCGGGGCATCGAAGTCGGAATGCCGCGAAACTCACCGAGTCAAAGCGTTTCGCCGTTTGCGGAAGGAAGTGTGATGTAGAACAAGTAGCAGAAGCATACATGCTCAAGAGGGATCACCCGAAATTCAAAGGCAACTGAATTTCGGCAACCGGGGCATCGAAGTCGGAATGCCGCGAAACTCACCGAGTCAAAGCGTTTCGCCGTTTGCGGAAGGAAGTCTGATGTAGAACAAGTAGCAGAAGCATACATGCTCAAGAGGGATCACCCGAAATTCAAAGGCAACTGAATTTCGGCAACCGGGGCATCGAAGTCGGAATGCCGCGAAACTCACCGAGTCAAAGCGTTTCGCCGTTTGCGGAAGAAGTCTGATGTAGAACAAGTAGCAGAAGCATACATGCTCAAGAGGGATCACCCGAAATTCAAAGGCAACTGAATTTCGGCAACCGGGGCATCGAAGTCGGAATGCCGCGAAACTCACCGAGTCAAAGCGTTTCGCCGTTTGCGGAAGGAAGTGTGATGTAGAACAAGTAGCAGAAGCATACATGCTCAAGAGGGATCACCCGAAATTCAAAGGCAACTGAATTTCGGCAACCGGGGCATCGAAGTCGGAATGCCGCGAAACTCACCGAGTCAAAGCGTTTCGCCGTTTGCGGAAGAAGTGTGATGTAGAACAAGTAGCAGAAGCATACATGCTCAAGAGGGATCACCCGAAATTCAAAGGCAACTGAATTTCGGCAACCGGGGCATCGAAGTCGGAATGCCGCGAAACTCACCGAGTCAAAGCGTTTCGCCGTTTGCGGAAGGAAGTGTGATGTAGAACAAGTAGCAGAAGCATACATGCTCAAGAGGGATCACCCGAAATTCAAAGGCAACTGAATTTCGGCAACCGGGCATCGAAGTCGGAATGCCGCGAAACTCACCGAGTCAAAGCGTTTCGCCGTTTGCGGAAGAAAGTCTGATGTAGAACAAGTAGCAGAAGCATACATGCTCAAGAGGGATCACCCGAAATTCAAAGGCAACTGAATTTCGGCAACCGGGGCATCGAAGTCGGAATGCCGCGAAACTCACCGAGTCAAAGCGTTTCGCCGTTTGCGGAAGAAGTGTGATGTAGAACAAGTAGCAGAAGCATACATGCTCAAGAGGGATCACCCGAAATTCAAAGGCAACTGAATTTCGGCAACCGGGGCATCGAAGTCGGAATGCCGCGAAACTCACCGAGTCAAAGCGTTTCGCCGTTTGCGGAAGGAAGTGTGATGTAGAACAAGTAGCAGAAGCATACATGCTCAAGAGGGATCACCCGAAATTCAAAGGCAACTGAATTTCGGCAACCGGGGCATCGAAGTCGGAATGCCGCGAAACTCACCGAGTCAAAGCGTTTCGCCGTTTGCGGAAGGAAGTCTGATGTAGAACAAGTAGCAGAAGCATACATGCTCAAGAGGGATCACCCGAAATTCAAAGGCAACTGAATTTCGGCAACCGGGGCATCGAAGTCGGAATGCCGCGAAACTCACCGAGTCAAAGCGTTTCGCCGTTTGCGGAAGAAGTCTGATGTAGAACAAGTAGCAGAAGCATACATGCTCAAGAGGGATCACCCGAAATTCAAAGGCAACTGAATTTCGGCAACCGGGGCATCGAAGTCGGAATGCCGCGAAACTCACCGAGTCAAAGCGTTTCGCCGTTTGCGGAAGAAAGTGTGATGTAGAACAAGTAGCAGAAGCATACATGCTCAAGAGGGATCACCCGAAATTCAAAGGCAACTGAATTTCGGCAACCGGGGCATCGAAGTCGGAATGCCGCGAAACTCACCGAGTCAAAGCGTTTCGCCGTTTGCGGAAGAAGTCTGATGTAGAACAAGTAGCAGAAGCATACATGCTCAAGAGGGATCACCCGAAATTCAAAGGCAACTGAATTTCGGCAACCGGGGCATCGAAGTCGGAATGCCGCGAAACTCACCGAGTCAAAGCGTTTCTTTGCGGAAGAAGTGTGATGTAGAACAAGTAGCAGAAGCATACATGCTCAAGAGGGATCACCCGAAATTCAAAGGCAACTGAATTTCGGCAACCGGGGCATCGAAGTCGGAATGCCGCGAAACTCACCGAGTCAAAGCGTTTCGCCGTTTGCGGAAGAAAGTGTGATGTAGAACAAGTAGCAGAAGCATACATGCTCAAGAGGGATCACCCGAAATTCAAAGGCAACTGAATTTCGGCAACCGGGGCATCGAAGTCGGAATGCCGCGAAACTCACCGAGTCAAAGCGTTTCGCCGTTTGCGGAAGAAGTGTGATGTAGAACAAGTAGCAGAAGCATACATGCTCAAGAGGGATCACCCGAAATTCAAAGGCAACTGAATTTCGGCAACCGGGGCATCGAAGTCGGAATGCCGCGAAACTCACCGAGTCAAAGCGTTTCGCCGTTTGCGGAAGAAGTGTGATGTAGAACAAGTAGCAGAAGCATACATGCTCAAGAGGGATCACCCGAAATTCAAAGGCAACTGAATTTCGGCAACCGGGGCATCGAAGTCGGAATGCCGCGAAACTCACCGAGTCAAAGCGTTTCGCCGTTTGCGGAAGGAAGTGTGATGTAGAACAAGTAGCAGAAGCATACATGCTCAAGAGGGATCACCCGAAATTCAAAGGCAACTGAATTTCGGCAACCGGGGCATCGAAGTCGGAATGCCGCGAAACTCACCGAGTCAAAGCGTTTCGCCGTTTGCGGAAGAAAGTGTGATGTAGAACAAGTAGCAGAAGCATACATGCTCAAGAGGGATCACCCGAAATTCAAAGGCAACTGAATTTCGGCAACCGGGGCATCGAAGTCGGAATGCCGCGAAACTCACCGAGTCAAAGCGTTTCGCCGTTTGCGGAAGAAGTGTGATGTAGAACAAGTAGCAGAAGCATACATGCTCAAGAGGGATCACCCGAAATTCAAAGGCAACTGAATTTCGGCAACCGGGGCATCGAAGTCGGAATGCCGCGAAACTCACCGAGTCAAAGCGTTTCGCCGTTTGCGGAAGGAAGTGTGATGTAGAACAAGTAGCAGAAGCATACATGCTCAAGAGGGATCACCCGAAATTCAAAGGCAACTGAATTTCGGCAACCGGGGCATCGAAGTCGGAATGCCGCGAAACTCACCGAGTCAAAGCGTTTCGCCGTTTGCGGAAGAAGTGTGATGTAGAACAAGTAGCAGAAGCATACATGCTCAAGAGGGATCACCCGAAATTCAAAGGCAACTGAATTTCGGCAACCGGGGCATCGAAGTCGGAATGCCGCGAAACTCACCGAGTCAAAGCGTTTCGCCGTTTGCGGAAGGAAGTCTGATGTAGAACAAGTAGCAGAAGCATACATGCTCAAGAGGGATCACCCGAAATTCAAAGGCAACTGAATTTCGGCAACCGGGGCATCGAAGTCGGAATGCCGCGAAACTCACCGAGTCAAAGCGTTTCGCCGTTTGCGGAAGGAAGTGTGATGTAGAACAAGTAGCAGAAGCATACATGCTCAAGAGGGATCACCCGAAATTCAAAGGCAACTGAATTTCGGCAACCGGGGCATCGAAGTCGGAATGCCGCGAAACTCACCGAGTCAAAGCGTTTCGCCGTTTGCGGAAGAAGTGTGATGTAGAACAAGTAGCAGAAGCATACATGCTCAAGAGGGATCACCCGAAATTCAAAGGCAACTGAATTTCGGCAACCGGGGCATCGAAGTCGGAATGCCGCGAAACTCACCGAGTCAAAGCGTTTCGCCGTTTGCGGAAGAAGTGTGATGTAGAACAAGTAGCAGAAGCATACATGCTCAAGAGGGATCACCCGAAATTCAAAGGCAACTGAATTTCGGCAACCGGGGCATCGAAGTCGGAATGCCGCGAAACTCACCGAGTCAAAGCGTTTCGCCGTTTGCGGAAGAAGTCTGATGTAGAACAAGTAGCAGAAGCATACATGCTCAAGAGGGATCACCCGAAATTCAAAGGCAACTGAATTTCGGCAACCGGGGCATCGAAGTCGGAATGCCGCGAAACTCACCGAGTCAAAGCGTTTCGCCGTTTGCGGAAGAAGTCTGATGTAGAACAAGTAGCAGAAGCATACATGCTCAAGAGGGATCACCCGAAATTCAAAGGCAACTGAATTTCGGCAACCGGGCATCGAAGTCGGAATGCCGCGAAACTCACCGAGTCAAAGCGTTTCGCCGTTTGCGGAAGAAAGTCTGATGTAGAACAAGTAGCAGAAGCATACATGCTCAAGAGGGATCACCCGAAATTCAAAGGCAACTGAATTTCGGCAACCGGGGCATCGAAGTCGGAATGCCGCGAAACTCACCGAGTCAAAGCGTTTCGCCGTTTGCGGAAGAAGTGTGATGTAGAACAAGTAGCAGAAGCATACATGCTCAAGAGGGATCACCCGAAATTCAAAGGCAACTGAATTTCGGCAACCGGGGCATCGAAGTCGGAATGCCGCGAAACTCACCGAGTCAAAGCGTTTCGCCGTTTGCGGAAGAAGTGTGATGTAGAACAAGTAGCAGAAGCATACATGCTCAAGAGGGATCACCCGAAATTCAAAGGCAACTGAATTTCGGCAACCGGGGCATCGAAGTCGGAATGCCGCGAAACTCACCGAGTCAAAGCGTTTCGCCGTTTGCGGAAGAAGTGTGATGTAGAACAAGTAGCAGAAGCATACATGCTCAAGAGGGATCACCCGAAATTCAAAGGCAACTGAATTTCGGCAACCGGGGCATCGAAGTCGGAATGCCGCGAAACTCACCGAGTCAAAGCGTTTCGCCGTTTGCGGAAGGAAGTGTGATGTAGAACAAGTAGCAGAAGCATACATGCTCAAGAGGGATCACCCGAAATTCAAAGGCAACTGAATTTCGGCAACCGGGGCATCGAAGTCGGAATGCCGCGAAACTCACCGAGTCAAAGCGTTTCGCCGTTTGCGGAAGGAAGTCTGATGTAGAACAAGTAGCAGAAGCATACATGCTCAAGAGGGATCACCCGAAATTCAAAGGCAACTGAATTTCGGCAACCGGGGCATCGAAGTCGGAATGCCGCGAAACTCACCGAGTCAAAGCGTTTCGCCGTTTGCGGAAGGAAGTCTGATGTAGAACAAGTAGCAGAAGCATACATGCTCAAGAGGGATCACCCGAAATTCAAAGGCAACTGAATTTCGGCAACCGGGGCATCGAAGTCGGAATGCCGCGAAACTCACCGAGTCAAAGCGTTTCGCCGTTTGCGGAAGAAGTCTGATGTAGAACAAGTAGCAGAAGCATACATGCTCAAGAGGGATCACCCGAAATTCAAAGGCAACTGAATTTCGGCAACCGGGGCATCGAAGTCGGAATGCCGCGAAACTCACCGAGTCAAAGCGTTTCGCCGTTTGCGGAAGAAGTGTGATGTAGAACAAGTAGCAGAAGCATACATGCTCAAGAGGGATCACCCGAAATTCAAAGGCAACTGAATTTCGGCAACCGGGGCATCGAAGTCGGAATGCCGCGAAACTCACCGAGTCAAAGCGTTTCGCCGTTTGCGGAAGGAAGTCTGATGTAGAACAAGTAGCAGAAGCATACATGCTCAAGAGGGATCACCCGAAATTCAAAGGCAACTGAATTTCGGCAACCGGGGCATCGAAGTCGGAATGCCGCGAAACTCACCGAGTCAAAGCGTTTCGCCGTTTGCGGAAGAAGTGTGATGTAGAACAAGTAGCAGAAGCATACATGCTCAAGAGGGATCACCCGAAATTCAAAGGCAACTGAATTTCGGCAACCGGGGCATCGAAGTCGGAATGCCGCGAAACTCACCGAGTCAAAGCGTTTCGCCGTTTGCGGAAGGAAGTGTGATGTAGAACAAGTAGCAGAAGCATACATGCTCAAGAGGGATCACCCGAAATTCAAAGGCAACTGAATTTCGGCAACCGGGGCATCGAAGTCGGAATGCCGCGAAACTCACCGAGTCAAAGCGTTTCGCCGTTTGCGGAAGGAAGTCTGATGTAGAACAAGTAGCAGAAGCATACATGCTCAAGAGGGATCACCCGAAATTCAAAGGCAACTGAATTTCGGCAACCGGGGCATCGAAGTCGGAATGCCGCGAAACTCACCGAGTCAAAGCGTTTCGCCGTTTGCGGAAGGAAGTGTGATGTAGAACAAGTAGCAGAAGCATACATGCTCAAGAGGGATCACCCGAAATTCAAAGGCAACTGAATTTCGGCAACCGGGGCATCGAAGTCGGAATGCCGCGAAACTCACCGAGTCAAAGCGTTTCGCCGTTTGCGGAAGGAAGTGATGTAGAACAAGTAGCAGAAGCATACATGCTCAAGAGGGATCACCCGAAATTCAAAGGCAACTGAATTTCGGCAACCGGGGCATCGAAGTCGGAATGCCGCGAAACTCACCGAGTCAAAGCGTTTCGCCGTTTGCGGAAGGAAGTCTGATGTAGAACAAGTAGCAGAAGCATACATGCTCAAGAGGGATCACCCGAAATTCAAAGGCAACTGAATTTCGGCAACCGGGGCATCGAAGTCGGAATGCCGCGAAACTCACCGAGTCAAAGCGTTTCGCCGTTTGCGGAAGGAAGTCTGATGTAGAACAAGTAGCAGAAGCATACATGCTCAAGAGGGATCACCCGAAATTCAAAGGCAACTGAATTTCGGCAACCGGGGCATCGAAGTCGGAATGCCGCGAAACTCACCGAGTCAAAGCGTTTCGCCGTTTGCGGAAGAAGTGTGATGTAGAACAAGTAGCAGAAGCATACATGCTCAAGAGGGATCACCCGAAATTCAAAGGCAACTGAATTTCGGCAACCGGGGCATCGAAGTCGGAATGCCGCGAAACTCACCGAGTCAAAGCGTTTCGCCGTTTGCGGAAGGAAGTCTGATGTAGAACAAGTAGCAGAAGCATACATGCTCAAGAGGGATCACCCGAAATTCAAAGGCAACTGAATTTCGGCAACCGGGGCATCGAAGTCGGAATGCCGCGAAACTCACCGAGTCAAAGCGTTTCGCCGTTTGCGGAAGAAAGTGTGATGTAGAACAAGTAGCAGAAGCATACATGCTCAAGAGGGATCACCCGAAATTCAAAGGCAACTGAATTTCGGCAACCGGGGCATCGAAGTCGGAATGCCGCGAAACTCACCGAGTCAAAGCGTTTCGCCGTTTGCGGAAGGAAGTGTGATGTAGAACAAGTAGCAGAAGCATACATGCTCAAGAGGGATCACCCGAAATTCAAAGGCAACTGAATTTCGGCAACCGGGGCATCGAAGTCGGAATGCCGCGAAACTCACCGAGTCAAAGCGTTTCGCCGTTTGCGGAAGGAAGTGTGATGTAGAACAAGTAGCAGAAGCATACATGCTCAAGAGGGATCACCCGAAATTCAAAGGCAACTGAATTTCGGCAACCGGGGCATCGAAGTCGGAATGCCGCGAAACTCACCGAGTCAAAGCGTTTCGCCGTTTGCGGAAGAAGTCTGATGTAGAACAAGTAGCAGAAGCATACATGCTCAAGAGGGATCACCCGAAATTCAAAGGCAACTGAATTTCGGCAACCGGGGCATCGAAGTCGGAATGCCGCGAAACTCACCGAGTCAAAGCGTTTCGCCGTTTGCGGAAGAAGTCTGATGTAGAACAAGTAGCAGAAGCATACATGCTCAAGAGGGATCACCCGAAATTCAAAGGCAACTGAATTTCGGCAACCGGGGCATCGAAGTCGGAATGCCGCGAAACTCACCGAGTCAAAGCGTTTCGCCGTTTGCGGAAGGAAGTCTGATGTAGAACAAGTAGCAGAAGCATACATGCTCAAGAGGGATCACCCGAAATTCAAAGGCAACTGAATTTCGGCAACCGGGGCATCGAAGTCGGAATGCCGCGAAACTCACCGAGTCAAAGCGTTTCGCCGTTTGCGGAAGAAGTCTGATGTAGAACAAGTAGCAGAAGCATACATGCTCAAGAGGGATCACCCGAAATTCAAAGGCAACTGAATTTCGGCAACCGGGGCATCGAAGTCGGAATGCCGCGAAACTCACCGAGTCAAAGCGTTTCGCCGTTTGCGGAAGAAGTGTGATGTAGAACAAGTAGCAGAAGCATACATGCTCAAGAGGGATCACCCGAAATTCAAAGGCAACTGAATTTCGGCAACCGGGGCATCGAAGTCGGAATGCCGCGAAACTCACCGAGTCAAAGCGTTTCGCCGTTTGCGGAAGGAAGTCTGATGTAGAACAAGTAGCAGAAGCATACATGCTCAAGAGGGATCACCCGAAATTCAAAGGCAACTGAATTTCGGCAACCGGGGCATCGAAGTCGGAATGCCGCGAAACTCACCGAGTCAAAGCGTTTCGCCGTTTGCGGAAGGAAGTGTGATGTAGAACAAGTAGCAGAAGCATACATGCTCAAGAGGGATCACCCGAAATTCAAAGGCAACTGAATTTCGGCAACCGGGGCATCGAAGTCGGAATGCCGCGAAACTCACCGAGTCAAAGCGTTTCGCCGTTTGCGGAAGGAAGTCTGATGTAGAACAAGTAGCAGAAGCATACATGCTCAAGAGGGATCACCCGAAATTCAAAGGCAACTGAATTTCGGCAACCGGGGCATCGAAGTCGGAATGCCGCGAAACTCACCGAGTCAAAGCGTTTCGCCGTTTGCGGAAGGAAGTCTGATGTAGAACAAGTAGCAGAAGCATACATGCTCAAGAGGGATCACCCGAAATTCAAAGGCAACTGAATTTCGGCAACCGGGGCATCGAAGTCGGAATGCCGCGAAACTCACCGAGTCAAAGCGTTTCGCCGTTTGCGGAAGGAAGTCTGATGTAGAACAAGTAGCAGAAGCATACATGCTCAAGAGGGATCACCCGAAATTCAAAGGCAACTGAATTTCGGCAACCGGGGCATCGAAGTCGGAATGCCGCGAAACTCACCGAGTCAAAGCGTTTCGCCGTTTGCGGAAGAAGTGTGATGTAGAACAAGTAGCAGAAGCATACATGCTCAAGAGGGATCACCCGAAATTCAAAGGCAACTGAATTTCGGCAACCGGGGCATCGAAGTCGGAATGCCGCGAAACTCACCGAGTCAAAGCGTTTCGCCGTTTGCGGAAGAAGTCTGATGTAGAACAAGTAGCAGAAGCATACATGCTCAAGAGGGATCACCCGAAATTCAAAGGCAACTGAATTTCGGCAACCGGGGCATCGAAGTCGGAATGCCGCGAAACTCACCGAGTCAAAGCGTTTCGCCGTTTGCGGAAGGAAGTCTGATGTAGAACAAGTAGCAGAAGCATACATGCTCAAGAGGGATCACCCGAAATTCAAAGGCAACTGAATTTCGGCAACCGGGGCATCGAAGTCGGAATGCCGCGAAACTCACCGAGTCAAAGCGTTTCGCCGTTTGCGGAAGAAAGTCTGATGTAGAACAAGTAGCAGAAGCATACATGCTCAAGAGGGATCACCCGAAATTCAAAGGCAACTGAATTTCGGCAACCGGGGCATCGAAGTCGGAATGCCGCGAAACTCACCGAGTCAAAGCGTTTCGCCGTTTGCGGAAGGAAGTCTGATGTAGAACAAGTAGCAGAAGCATACATGCTCAAGAGGGATCACCCGAAATTCAAAGGCAACTGAATTTCGGCAACCGGGGCATCGAAGTCGGAATGCCGCGAAACTCACCGAGTCAAAGCGTTTCGCCGTTTGCGGAAGAAAGTCTGATGTAGAACAAGTAGCAGAAGCATACATGCTCAAGAGGGATCACCCGAAATTCAAAGGCAACTGAATTTCGGCAACCGGGGCATCGAAGTCGGAATGCCGCGAAACTCACCGAGTCAAAGCGTTTCGCCGTTTGCGGAAGAAGTCTGATGTAGAACAAGTAGCAGAAGCATACATGCTCAAGAGGGATCACCCGAAATTCAAAGGCAACTGAATTTCGGCAACCGGGGCATCGAAGTCGGAATGCCGCGAAACTCACCGAGTCAAAGCGTTTCGCCGTTTGCGGAAGGAAGTGTGATGTAGAACAAGTAGCAGAAGCATACATGCTCAAGAGGGATCACCCGAAATTCAAAGGCAACTGAATTTCGGCAACCGGGGCATCGAAGTCGGAATGCCGCGAAACTCACCGAGTCAAAGCGTTTCGCCGTTTGCGGAAGGAAGTGTGATGTAGAACAAGTAGCAGAAGCATACATGCTCAAGAGGGATCACCCGAAATTCAAAGGCAACTGAATTTCGGCAACCGGGGCATCGAAGTCGGAATGCCGCGAAACTCACCGAGTCAAAGCGTTTCGCCGTTTGCGGAAGAAGTCTGATGTAGAACAAGTAGCAGAAGCATACATGCTCAAGAGGGATCACCCGAAATTCAAAGGCAACTGAATTTCGGCAACCGGGGCATCGAAGTCGGAATGCCGCGAAACTCACCGAGTCAAAGCGTTTCGCCGTTTGCGGAAGGAAGTGTGATGTAGAACAAGTAGCAGAAGCATACATGCTCAAGAGGGATCACCCGAAATTCAAAGGCAACTGAATTTCGGCAACCGGGGCATCGAAGTCGGAATGCCGCGAAACTCACCGAGTCAAAGCGTTTCGCCGTTTGCGGAAGGAAGTGTGATGTAGAACAAGTAGCAGAAGCATACATGCTCAAGAGGGATCACCCGAAATTCAAAGGCAACTGAATTTCGGCAACCGGGGCATCGAAGTCGGAATGCCGCGAAACTCACCGAGTCAAAGCGTTTCGCCGTTTGCGGAAGAAGTCTGATGTAGAACAAGTAGCAGAAGCATACATGCTCAAGAGGGATCACCCGAAATTCAAAGGCAACTGAATTTCGGCAACCGGGGCATCGAAGTCGGAATGCCGCGAAACTCACCGAGTCAAAGCGTTTCGCCGTTTGCGGAAGAAAGTCTGATGTAGAACAAGTAGCAGAAGCATACATGCTCAAGAGGGATCACCCGAAATTCAAAGGCAACTGAATTTCGGCAACCGGGGCATCGAAGTCGGAATGCCGCGAAACTCACCGAGTCAAAGCGTTTCGCCGTTTGCGGAAGAAGTGTGATGTAGAACAAGTAGCAGAAGCATACATGCTCAAGAGGGATCACCCGAAATTCAAAGGCAACTGAATTTCGGCAACCGGGGCATCGAAGTCGGAATGCCGCGAAACTCACCGAGTCAAAGCGTTTCGCCGTTTGCGGAAGAAAGTCTGATGTAGAACAAGTAGCAGAAGCATACATGCTCAAGAGGGATCACCCGAAATTCAAAGGCAACTGAATTTCGGCAACCGGGGCATCGAAGTCGGAATGCCGCGAAACTCACCGAGTCAAAGCGTTTCGCCGTTTGCGGAAGGAAGTCTGATGTAGAACAAGTAGCAGAAGCATACATGCTCAAGAGGGATCACCCGAAATTCAAAGGCAACTGAATTTCGGCAACCGGGGCATCGAAGTCGGAATGCCGCGAAACTCACCGAGTCAAAGCGTTTCGCCGTTTGCGGAAGAAGTGTGATGTAGAACAAGTAGCAGAAGCATACATGCTCAAGAGGGATCACCCGAAATTCAAAGGCAACTGAATTTCGGCAACCGGGGCATCGAAGTCGGAATGCCGCGAAACTCACCGAGTCAAAGCGTTTCGCCGTTTGCGGAAGAAGTCTGATGTAGAACAAGTAGCAGAAGCATACATGCTCAAGAGGGATCACCCGAAATTCAAAGGCAACTGAATTTCGGCAACCGGGGCATCGAAGTCGGAATGCCGCGAAACTCACCGAGTCAAAGCGTTTCGCCGTTTGCGGAAGGAAGTGTGATGTAGAACAAGTAGCAGAAGCATACATGCTCAAGAGGGATCACCCGAAATTCAAAGGCAACTGAATTTCGGCAACCGGGGCATCGAAGTCGGAATGCCGCGAAACTCACCGAGTCAAAGCGTTTCGCCGTTTGCGGAAGAAGTGTGATGTAGAACAAGTAGCAGAAGCATACATGCTCAAGAGGGATCACCCGAAATTCAAAGGCAACTGAATTTCGGCAACCGGGGCATCGAAGTCGGAATGCCGCGAAACTCACCGAGTCAAAGCGTTTCGCCGTTTGCGGAAGGAAGTCTGATGTAGAACAAGTAGCAGAAGCATACATGCTCAAGAGGGATCACCCGAAATTCAAAGGCAACTGAATTTCGGCAACCGGGGCATCGAAGTCGGAATGCCGCGAAACTCACCGAGTCAAAGCGTTTCGCCGTTTGCGGAAGGAAGTCTGATGTAGAACAAGTAGCAGAAGCATACATGCTCAAGAGGGATCACCCGAAATTCAAAGGCAACTGAATTTCGGCAACCGGGGCATCGAAGTCGGAATGCCGCGAAACTCACCGAGTCAAAGCGTTTCGCCGTTTGCGGAAGAAAGTCTGATGTAGAACAAGTAGCAGAAGCATACATGCTCAAGAGGGATCACCCGAAATTCAAAGGCAACTGAATTTCGGCAACCGGGGCATCGAAGTCGGAATGCCGCGAAACTCACCGAGTCAAAGCGTTTCGCCGTTTGCGGAAGAAGTCTGATGTAGAACAAGTAGCAGAAGCATACATGCTCAAGAGGGATCACCCGAAATTCAAAGGCAACTGAATTTCGGCAACCGGGGCATCGAAGTCGGAATGCCGCGAAACTCACCGAGTCAAAGCGTTTCGCCGTTTGCGGAAGGAAGTCTGATGTAGAACAAGTAGCAGAAGCATACATGCTCAAGAGGGATCACCCGAAATTCAAAGGCAACTGAATTTCGGCAACCGGGGCATCGAAGTCGGAATGCCGCGAAACTCACCGAGTCAAAGCGTTTCGCCGTTTGCGGAAGAAAGTGTGATGTAGAACAAGTAGCAGAAGCATACATGCTCAAGAGGGATCACCCGAAATTCAAAGGCAACTGAATTTCGGCAACCGGGGCATCGAAGTCGGAATGCCGCGAAACTCACCGAGTCAAAGCGTTTCGCCGTTTGCGGAAGAAGTCTGATGTAGAACAAGTAGCAGAAGCATACATGCTCAAGAGGGATCACCCGAAATTCAAAGGCAACTGAATTTCGGCAACCGGGGCATCGAAGTCGGAATGCCGCGAAACTCACCGAGTCAAAGCGTTTCGCCGTTTGCGGAAGAAGTCTGATGTAGAACAAGTAGCAGAAGCATACATGCTCAAGAGGGATCACCCGAAATTCAAAGGCAACTGAATTTCGGCAACCGGGGCATCGAAGTCGGAATGCCGCGAAACTCACCGAGTCAAAGCGTTTCGCCGTTTGCGGAAGGAAGTCTGATGTAGAACAAGTAGCAGAAGCATACATGCTCAAGAGGGATCACCCGAAATTCAAAGGCAACTGAATTTCGGCAACCGGGGCATCGAAGTCGGAATGCCGCGAAACTCACCGAGTCAAAGCGTTTCGCCGTTTGCGGAAGAAGTGTGATGTAGAACAAGTAGCAGAAGCATACATGCTCAAGAGGGATCACCCGAAATTCAAAGGCAACTGAATTTCGGCAACCGGGGCATCGAAGTCGGAATGCCGCGAAACTCACCGAGTCAAAGCGTTTCGCCGTTTGCGGAAGAAAGTCTGATGTAGAACAAGTAGCAGAAGCATACATGCTCAAGAGGGATCACCCGAAATTCAAAGGCAACTGAATTTCGGCAACCGGGGCATCGAAGTCGGAATGCCGCGAAACTCACCGAGTCAAAGCGTTTCGCCGTTTGCGGAAGAAGTGTGATGTAGAACAAGTAGCAGAAGCATACATGCTCAAGAGGGATCACCCGAAATTCAAAGGCAACTGAATTTCGGCAACCGGGGCATCGAAGTCGGAATGCCGCGAAACTCACCGAGTCAAAGCGTTTCGCCGTTTGCGGAAGAAGTCTGATGTAGAACAAGTAGCAGAAGCATACATGCTCAAGAGGGATCACCCGAAATTCAAAGGCAACTGAATTTCGGCAACCGGGGCATCGAAGTCGGAATGCCGCGAAACTCACCGAGTCAAAGCGTTTCGCCGTTTGCGGAAGAAGTCTGATGTAGAACAAGTAGCAGAAGCATACATGCTCAAGAGGGATCACCCGAAATTCAAAGGCAACTGAATTTCGGCAACCGGGGCATCGAAGTCGGAATGCCGCGAAACTCACCGAGTCAAAGCGTTTCGCCGTTTGCGGAAGAAGTGTGATGTAGAACAAGTAGCAGAAGCATACATGCTCAAGAGGGATCACCCGAAATTCAAAGGCAACTGAATTTCGGCAACCGGGGCATCGAAGTCGGAATGCCGCGAAACTCACCGAGTCAAAGCGTTTCGCCGTTTGCGGAAGAAGTCTGATGTAGAACAAGTAGCAGAAGCATACATGCTCAAGAGGGATCACCCGAAATTCAAAGGCAACTGAATTTCGGCAACCGGGGCATCGAAGTCGGAATGCCGCGAAACTCACCGAGTCAAAGCGTTTCGCCGTTTGCGGAAGGAAGTGTGATGTAGAACAAGTAGCAGAAGCATACATGCTCAAGAGGGATCACCCGAAATTCAAAGGCAACTGAATTTCGGCAACCGGGGCATCGAAGTCGGAATGCCGCGAAACTCACCGAGTCAAAGCGTTTCGCCGTTTGCGGAAGGAAGTGTGATGTAGAACAAGTAGCAGAAGCATACATGCTCAAGAGGGATCACCCGAAATTCAAAGGCAACTGAATTTCGGCAACCGGGGCATCGAAGTCGGAATGCCGCGAAACTCACCGAGTCAAAGCGTTTCGCCGTTTGCGGAAGAAGTGTGATGTAGAACAAGTAGCAGAAGCATACATGCTCAAGAGGGATCACCCGAAATTCAAAGGCAACTGAATTTCGGCAACCGGGGCATCGAAGTCGGAATGCCGCGAAACTCACCGAGTCAAAGCGTTTCGCCGTTTGCGGAAGAAGTGTGATGTAGAACAAGTAGCAGAAGCATACATGCTCAAGAGGGATCACCCGAAATTCAAAGGCAACTGAATTTCGGCAACCGGGGCATCGAAGTCGGAATGCCGCGAAACTCACCGAGTCAAAGCGTTTCGCCGTTTGCGGAAGGAAGTCTGATGTAGAACAAGTAGCAGAAGCATACATGCTCAAGAGGGATCACCCGAAATTCAAAGGCAACTGAATTTCGGCAACCGGGGCATCGAAGTCGGAATGCCGCGAAACTCACCGAGTCAAAGCGTTTCGCCGTTTGCGGAAGGAAGTGTGATGTAGAACAAGTAGCAGAAGCATACATGCTCAAGAGGGATCACCCGAAATTCAAAGGCAACTGAATTTCGGCAACCGGGGCATCGAAGTCGGAATGCCGCGAAACTCACCGAGTCAAAGCGTTTCGCCGTTTGCGGAAGAAGTGTGATGTAGAACAAGTAGCAGAAGCATACATGCTCAAGAGGGATCACCCGAAATTCAAAGGCAACTGAATTTCGGCAACCGGGGCATCGAAGTCGGAATGCCGCGAAACTCACCGAGTCAAAGCGTTTCGCCGTTTGCGGAAGAAGTGTGATGTAGAACAAGTAGCAGAAGCATACATGCTCAAGAGGGATCACCCGAAATTCAAAGGCAACTGAATTTCGGCAACCGGGGCATCGAAGTCGGAATGCCGCGAAACTCACCGAGTCAAAGCGTTTCGCCGTTTGCGGAAGGAAGTCTGATGTAGAACAAGTAGCAGAAGCATACATGCTCAAGAGGGATCACCCGAAATTCAAAGGCAACTGAATTTCGGCAACCGGGGCATCGAAGTCGGAATGCCGCGAAACTCACCGAGTCAAAGCGTTTCGCCGTTTGCGGAAGGAAGTGTGATGTAGAACAAGTAGCAGAAGCATACATGCTCAAGAGGGATCACCCGAAATTCAAAGGCAACTGAATTTCGGCAACCGGGGCATCGAAGTCGGAATGCCGCGAAACTCACCGAGTCAAAGCGTTTCGCCGTTTGCGGAAGAAGTCTGATGTAGAACAAGTAGCAGAAGCATACATGCTCAAGAGGGATCACCCGAAATTCAAAGGCAACTGAATTTCGGCAACCGGGGCATCGAAGTCGGAATGCCGCGAAACTCACCGAGTCAAAGCGTTTCGCCGTTTGCGGAAGAAGTGTGATGTAGAACAAGTAGCAGAAGCATACATGCTCAAGAGGGATCACCCGAAATTCAAAGGCAACTGAATTTCGGCAACCGGGGCATCGAAGTCGGAATGCCGCGAAACTCACCGAGTCAAAGCGTTTCGCCGTTTGCGGAAGAAGTCTGATGTAGAACAAGTAGCAGAAGCATACATGCTCAAGAGGGATCACCCGAAATTCAAAGGCAACTGAATTTCGGCAACCGGGGCATCGAAGTCGGAATGCCGCGAAACTCACCGAGTCAAAGCGTTTCGCCGTTTGCGGAAGGAAGTCTGATGTAGAACAAGTAGCAGAAGCATACATGCTCAAGAGGGATCACCCGAAATTCAAAGGCAACTGAATTTCGGCAACCGGGGCATCGAAGTCGGAATGCCGCGAAACTCACCGAGTCAAAGCGTTTCGCCGTTTGCGGAAGAAGTCTGATGTAGAACAAGTAGCAGAAGCATACATGCTCAAGAGGGATCACCCGAAATTCAAAGGCAACTGAATTTCGGCAACCGGGGCATCGAAGTCGGAATGCCGCGAAACTCACCGAGTCAAAGCGTTTCGCCGTTTGCGGAAGAAGTGTGATGTAGAACAAGTAGCAGAAGCATACATGCTCAAGAGGGATCACCCGAAATTCAAAGGCAACTGAATTTCGGCAACCGGGGCATCGAAGTCGGAATGCCGCGAAACTCACCGAGTCAAAGCGTTTCGCCGTTTGCGGAAGAAGTGTGATGTAGAACAAGTAGCAGAAGCATACATGCTCAAGAGGGATCACCCGAAATTCAAAGGCAACTGAATTTCGGCAACCGGGGCATCGAAGTCGGAATGCCGCGAAACTCACCGAGTCAAAGCGTTTCGCCGTTTGCGGAAGAAGTCTGATGTAGAACAAGTAGCAGAAGCATACATGCTCAAGAGGGATCACCCGAAATTCAAAGGCAACTGAATTTCGGCAACCGGGGCATCGAAGTCGGAATGCCGCGAAACTCACCGAGTCAAAGCGTTTCGCCGTTTGCGGAAGAAGTCTGATGTAGAACAAGTAGCAGAAGCATACATGCTCAAGAGGGATCACCCGAAATTCAAAGGCAACTGAATTTCGGCAACCGGGGCATCGAAGTCGGAATGCCGCGAAACTCACCGAGTCAAAGCGTTTCGCCGTTTGCGGAAGAAGTGTGATGTAGAACAAGTAGCAGAAGCATACATGCTCAAGAGGGATCACCCGAAATTCAAAGGCAACTGAATTTCGGCAACCGGGGCATCGAAGTCGGAATGCCGCGAAACTCACCGAGTCAAAGCGTTTCGCCGTTTGCGGAAGAAGTCTGATGTAGAACAAGTAGCAGAAGCATACATGCTCAAGAGGGATCACCCGAAATTCAAAGGCAACTGAATTTCGGCAACCGGGGCATCGAAGTCGGAATGCCGCGAAACTCACCGAGTCAAAGCGTTTCGCCGTTTGCGGAAGGAAGTCTGATGTAGAACAAGTAGCAGAAGCATACATGCTCAAGAGGGATCACCCGAAATTCAAAGGCAACTGAATTTCGGCAACCGGGGCATCGAAGTCGGAATGCCGCGAAACTCACCGAGTCAAAGCGTTTCGCCGTTTGCGGAAGAAGTGTGATGTAGAACAAGTAGCAGAAGCATACATGCTCAAGAGGGATCACCCGAAATTCAAAGGCAACTGAATTTCGGCAACCGGGGCATCGAAGTCGGAATGCCGCGAAACTCACCGAGTCAAAGCGTTTCGCCGTTTGCGGAAGAAGTGTGATGTAGAACAAGTAGCAGAAGCATACATGCTCAAGAGGGATCACCCGAAATTCAAAGGCAACTGAATTTCGGCAACCGGGGCATCGAAGTCGGAATGCCGCGAAACTCACCGAGTCAAAGCGTTTCGCCGTTTGCGGAAGAAGTCTGATGTAGAACAAGTAGCAGAAGCATACATGCTCAAGAGGGATCACCCGAAATTCAAAGGCAACTGAATTTCGGCAACCGGGGCATCGAAGTCGGAATGCCGCGAAACTCACCGAGTCAAAGCGTTTCGCCGTTTGCGGAAGAAGTCTGATGTAGAACAAGTAGCAGAAGCATACATGCTCAAGAGGGATCACCCGAAATTCAAAGGCAACTGAATTTCGGCAACCGGGGCATCGAAGTCGGAATGCCGCGAAACTCACCGAGTCAAAGCGTTTCGCCGTTTGCGGAAGAAGTCTGATGTAGAACAAGTAGCAGAAGCATACATGCTCAAGAGGGATCACCCGAAATTCAAAGGCAACTGAATTTCGGCAACCGGGGCATCGAAGTCGGAATGCCGCGAAACTCACCGAGTCAAAGCGTTTCGCCGTTTGCGGAAGAAGTCTGATGTAGAACAAGTAGCAGAAGCATACATGCTCAAGAGGGATCACCCGAAATTCAAAGGCAACTGAATTTCGGCAACCGGGGCATCGAAGTCGGAATGCCGCGAAACTCACCGAGTCAAAGCGTTTCGCCGTTTGCGGAAGAAGTCTGATGTAGAACAAGTAGCAGAAGCATACATGCTCAAGAGGGATCACCCGAAATTCAAAGGCAACTGAATTTCGGCAACCGGGGCATCGAAGTCGGAATGCCGCGAAACTCACCGAGTCAAAGCGTTTCGCCGTTTGCGGAAGAAGTGTGATGTAGAACAAGTAGCAGAAGCATACATGCTCAAGAGGGATCACCCGAAATTCAAAGGCAACTGAATTTCGGCAACCGGGGCATCGAAGTCGGAATGCCGCGAAACTCACCGAGTCAAAGCGTTTCGCCGTTTGCGGAAGAAGTCTGATGTAGAACAAGTAGCAGAAGCATACATGCTCAAGAGGGATCACCCGAAATTCAAAGGCAACTGAATTTCGGCAACCGGGGCATCGAAGTCGGAATGCCGCGAAACTCACCGAGTCAAAGCGTTTCGCCGTTTGCGGAAGAAGTGTGATGTAGAACAAGTAGCAGAAGCATACATGCTCAAGAGGGATCACCCGAAATTCAAAGGCAACTGAATTTCGGCAACCGGGGCATCGAAGTCGGAATGCCGCGAAACTCACCGAGTCAAAGCGTTTCGCCGTTTGCGGAAGAAGTGTGATGTAGAACAAGTAGCAGAAGCATACATGCTCAAGAGGGATCACCCGAAATTCAAAGGCAACTGAATTTCGGCAACCGGGGCATCGAAGTCGGAATGCCGCGAAACTCACCGAGTCAAAGCGTTTCGCCGTTTGCGGAAGAAGTCTGATGTAGAACAAGTAGCAGAAGCATACATGCTCAAGAGGGATCACCCGAAATTCAAAGGCAACTGAATTTCGGCAACCGGGGCATCGAAGTCGGAATGCCGCGAAACTCACCGAGTCAAAGCGTTTCGCCGTTTGCGGAAGAAGTGTGATGTAGAACAAGTAGCAGAAGCATACATGCTCAAGAGGGATCACCCGAAATTCAAAGGCAACTGAATTTCGGCAACCGGGGCATCGAAGTCGGAATAGCCGCCGAAACGCACCGCAGTCAAAGGCGTTTTGCCCTTTGCGGAAGAAGTATGATGCAGAACAAGTACGCAGAAAGGGCATTAATGCTCAAGAGGGAACATCTTGATAATTCAAAGATAACTGGATTTCTAGCAACAGGGGAAAAACGAAGTCGGAATTGCCGCGGAATCTCACCGTCGTCAAAGCGTTTTGGCCCTTTGCGGAAGAAGTATGATGATGAAACAAAGTAAAGAAGCATTACTATGTCTCAAGAGGGTTCACCTGGATATTCAAAGGATAACTGAATTTCGGGGCAACCGGGGAATACGAAGTTCGCGAATGCCGCGGAGATACTCACCGAGTCAAAGCGTTTCGCCGTTTGCGGAAAGAAGTTATGATGTAGAACAAGTAGCAGAAGCATACATGCTCTAAGCAGGGGATCACCCGTAATAAATTCAAAGGGCAACTGAATTTCGGCAACCGGGGCATCGAAGTCGGAAATGCCGCGAAAGTCACCGAGTCAAAGCGTTTTGCCGTTTGCGGAAGAAAGTCTGATGTAGAACAAAGTAGCAGAAGAATACCATGCTCAAGAGGGGAATCACCTGGAAATTCAAATGCAGACTGGATTTCGGCAACCGGGGCATCAGAAGTCGGAATGCCTCGAAAATCTCACCGAGTCAAAGCGTTTTCGCCGTTTGCGGAAGAAAGTCTGATGTAGAAACCAAGTAGGCAGTAGCATAGTATGCTCAAGATGGGATCACCCGGAAATTCGCAAAGGCAACTGAATTTCGGCATACCAGGGCATCGATTCGGAATGCTCCGCGAAAATCACCGAGTCAAAGCGTTTTGCCGTTTAGCGGTAAGAAAAGTATGATGTAGAAGCAAGTAGAAGAAAGCATAACATGCTCAAGAGGGATCAACTGATAATTCAAAGGCAACTGGGATTTTCGGCAACCGGGGCCTTCGATATTAAGTCGGAATGCCGCGAAACTCACCGAGTCAAAGCGTTTCGACGTTTTGCGGAAGAATGTATGCAATGTCTAGAACAAGTAAGCAGGAAGGCATACTATGCTCAAGAGGGATCACCCCAAATTCAAAGGCAACTGAATTTCGGGAACCGGGGCATTGAAGTCGGAATGCCGCGAAACTCACCGAGTCAAAGCATTTCGCTGCTTGCGGAAGAAAGTCTGATGTAGAAAAAAGTAGCAGAAGCATACATGGTCAAGAGGCATCACCCGAAATTAAAAGGCAACTGAATTTCGGCAATAGGGGCATCGAAGTCGGAATGCCGAGAAACTCACCGAGTCAAAGCGTTTCGCCGTTTGCGGAAGGAAGTATGATGTAGAACAAGTAGCAGAAGCATACATGCTCAAGAGGGATCACCTGAAATTCAAAGGCAACTGAATTTCGGCAACCGGGGCATCGAAGTCGGAATGCCGCGAAACTCACCGAGTCAAAGCGTTTCGCCGTTTGCGGAAGAAGTGTGATGTAGAACAAGTAGCAGAACCTTACATGCGCAAGAGGGATCACCTGAAATTCAAAGGCAACTGAATTTCGGCAACCGGGGCATCGAAGTCGGAATGCCGCGAAACTCACCGAGTCAAAGCGTTTCGCCTTTTGTGGAAGAAGTGTAATGTAGAACAAGTAGCAAAAGCATACATGCTCAAGAGGGATCACCCGAAATTCCAAGGCAACTGAATTTCGGCAACCGGGGCATCGAAGTCGGAATGCCGCGAAAGTGATCGAGTCAAAGCGTTTCGCCGTTTGCGGAAGAATTATGATGTAGAACAAGTAGCAGAAGCATACATGCTCAAGAGGGATCACCCGAAATTCAAATTCAACTGAATTTCGGCAACCGGGGCATCGAATGTCGGTAATGCCCGCGAAACTCACCGAGTCAAAGCGTTTTGGCCCCCTTTGCGCCGGCGAAGGAAGTGTGATGTAGAAACAAGTAGCACAAGCATACATGCCTCAAGAGGGATGCACCCCGAAATTCAATAGGCAACTAGATATTTCGGCAACCGGGGCATCGTAAGTCGTGACATGCCGTCGAAACTCACCGAGTCAAAGCGATTTCGCACCGTTCTGCGGAAGGAAGTGTGGGTGTACAGAACAAGTAGCCTGAAGCATACAAGCGCACAAGAGGGATCACCCCGAAATTCAAAGGCAACTGAATTTCGGCAACCGGGGCATCAGAAGCTCGGAAGTGCCGTCGAAAAACTCACCGAATCCAAAGCGTTTTGCCCTTTGCGGAAGGAAGTGTGATGTAGAACAAGTAGCAGAAGGCATACTATGCTCATGAGGGTAATCATCCCGAAATTCAAAGGCAACTGAAATTCGGCAACTCGTGGGGCATCGAGTAGTCGGCAAGCCGCGAAACTCATCCCAGAGTCAAAGCGTTACGCCCTTTGCGGAAGGAAGTGTGATGTAGAACAAGTAGCAGAAGCATGCAAGCTCAAGAGGGATCACCCAAAATTCAAAGACAAGAGGATTTCGGCAACTGGGGCATCGAAGTCGGAAGGCCGCGAAACTCACCGAGTCAAAGCGTTTGGCCGTTTGCGGAAGAAGTCTGATGGAGAACAAGTAGCAGTAGCATACATGCTCAAGAGGGAACACCTGAAATTAAAAGACAAGTGGATTTCGGCAACCGGGGCATCGAAGTCGCAATGCCGCGAAACTCACCGAGTCAAAGCGTTTTGGCTTTTGCGGAAGAAGTTTGATGTAGAACGAGTAGCCGAAGTATACATGCTCAAGATGGATCACCTGAAATTCAAAGGCAACTGGATTTCGGCAACCGGGGTATCGAAGTCGGAATGCCGCGGATACTCACCGAGTCATAAGCGTTTTGTCCTTATGCGGAAGAAAGTTTGATGCAGAACAAGTAGGTGCAGCCATACATGCTCAAGAGGGAACAAACGAAATTAAAAGGCTACTGGATTTCGGCAACCAAGGGCATCGAAGTCGGAATGCCGCAAAACTCATCGAGCTCAAATGCGTTTCGCCGTTTGCGGAAGGAAGTGTGAAGTAGAACACGTAGCAGAGAAGCATACATGCTCAAAGAGGGATCACCCGAAAATTCAAAGGCAACTGAATTTCGGCACCCGGGGCCATCGAAGTTCGGAATGCCGCGCAACTCACCGAGTCAAAACATTTCGCCGTTTGCGGAAGGTAGTGTGATGTAGAACAAGTAAGCAGAAGCATACATGCTCAAGAGGTGATCACCGGAAATTCAAAGGCAACTGGAATTTCGGCAACCGGGGCATCGAAGTCGGAATGCCGCCAAAACTCACCCAGTCAAAGGGCTTTCGCCGTATTGCGGGAATGAAGTGTGATGTAGACACAAGTGGCAGAGAGCTATACATGCTCAAGGAGGGATCACCCAACATTCAAAGGCAACTGAATTTCGGCAACCGGGGGCATCGAAGTCGTAATGCCAGCGCGAAACCTCACCGAGTCAAAAAGCGTTTTCGCCCTTTGCGAGAAGGAAGTTGTGATGTAGATACAACGTAGCAGAAGGCATACATGCTCAAGAGGGAACACACGAAATTCAAAGACAAATGGAATGTCGGGCAACCGGGGCATCGAAGTTGGAATGCCGCGAAACTCGCCGAGTCACCAAGCGTTGTTTGTCGTTTGCGGAAGGAAGTGTGATGTAGAACAAGTAGCAGAAGCATACATGCTCAAGAGGGATCACCCGAAATCTCAAATGGGCAACTGAATTTTCGGCAACCAGGAGCATTCGAAGTCGGAATGCCGCGAAACTCATCCGGGAGTCAAAGCGTTTCGCCCGTGTTGCGGAAGATAGTCGTGATGTGTGATGTGTAGAACAAGTAGCAGAAGCAATACATGCTCAAGAGGGATCACCCGAAATTCAAAGGCAATGAATTTCGGCAACCGGGGCATCGAAGGTCCAGGAAATGCCGCGAAACTCACCCTCGAGTCAAAAAGCGTTTTTCGTTGTTTGCGGAAGGAAGTCTGATGTAGAACAAGTAGCAGAAAGCATAAGGAGCTCAAGAACGGGTTCACCCGAAATTTCAATAAAAGGCAAACTGAATTTCGGCATACCGGGGCAATCGAAGTCGGAATGCGCCGCGAAAGCTCACCGAGTCAAAAGCATTTCGTTGTTTGCGGAAGGATTGTGGGATGTAGAAAACAAAGTTAGCAATAGCATACATGCTCAAGAGGGATCACACGAAATTCAAAGGCACTGGATTTCAGGCAACCGGGGCATCGAAGTCCGAATAATTGCCGCGAAAACTCACGAGTGTAAATGCGTTTCGCCGTTTGCGGAAGAGAAAGTGTGATGTAGAACAAGTTGAACAGAAGCATACATGCTCAAGAGGGATCACCTGGAAATGCAAAGGCAACTGAATTTCGGCAAACGGGGCATCGAAGTCGGAATGGCGAACGAAACATCCAACGAGTCAAAGCATTTCGTTGATTTTTTTTACGGAAGGATGGTGTGATGTACAACAAGTAGCAGAAGCATACATGCTCAAGAGGGATCACCCGAAATTAAAAGGCAACTTAAATTTCGGCAACGGGGCAGGCATCGATGTCCGAATGCCGCGAAACTCACCGAGTGACGAGCGTTTCGCCGTTTTGCGGAAGGAGGAAGTGTGATGTAGAACAAGTAGCAGAAGCATACTTGCTCAAGAGGGATCACCCGAAATTCAAAGGCAACTGAATTTCGCGCAACCGGGGGCATCGAAAGTCATAATGCCGCGAAACTCACCGAGATCAAATCGTTTCGCCGTTTGCGGAAGGAAGTGTGATTGTAGAACAAGTAGCAGAAGGTTACATGCTCAAGAGGGTATCACCGAAATACAACGGCAACTGAATTTCGGCAACCGGGGCATCGAAGTCGGAATGCCGCGAAACTCACCGAGTCAAAGCGTTTCGCCGTTTGCGGAAGGAAGTCTGATGTAGAACAAGTAGCAGAAGCATACATGCTCAAGAGGGATCACCCGAAATTCAAAGGCAACTGAATTTCGGCAACCGGGGCATCGAAGAAGTCGGAAATGCGCGAAACTCACGAGTCAAAGCGTTTCGCTGTTTGCGGAAGGAAGTGTGAACTAGAACAAGTAGCAGAAGCATACATGCTCAAGAAGGCAACTGAATTTCGGCAACCGGGCATCGAAGTCGGATTGCCGCGAAACTCACCAAGTCAAAGCGTTTCTCTGTTTGCGGAAGGAAGTGTGATGTAGAACAAGTAGCAGAAGCATACATGCTCAAGAGGGATCACCCGAAATTCAAAGGCAACTGAATTTCGGCAACCGGGGCATCGAAGTCGGAATGGCGAAACTCACCGAGTCAAAGCGTTTCGCCGTTTGCGGAGAAGAAGTCAGTGTGATGTAGAACAAGTAGCAGAAGCATACATGCTCAAGAGGGATCACCCGAAATTCAAAGGCAACTGAATTTCGGCAACGGGGCATCGAAGTCGGAATGCCGCGAAACTCACGAGTCAAAGCGTTTCGCGTTTGCGGAAGGAAGTCTGATGTAGAACAAGTAGCAGAAGCATACATGCTCAAGAGGGATCACCGAAATTCAAAGGCAACTGAATTTCGGCAACCGGGGCATCGAAGTCGGAATGCCGCGAAACTCACGAGTCAAAGCGTTTCGCCTTGCGAAAGAAGTCTGATGTAGAACAAGTAGCAGAAGCATACATGCTCAAGAGGGATCACCCGAAATTCAAAGGCAACTGAATTTCGGCACCGGGGCATCGAAGTCGGAATGCCGCGAAACTCACCGAGTCAAAGCGTTTCGCCGTTTGCGGAAGGAAGTGTGATGTAGAACAAGTAGCAGAAGC
>CM055363.1:16275049-16297420 GCA_029228515.1 Populus alba x Populus x berolinensis
CCAGCCAGCAGCCTTCACACTACCACCATCTATTGATGTTCACACTTGAGCTTTGATATTTTCTTACTTACAATTTGTGTATAAATAGAGGGTGAGTAGAAGGAGGTAGAAAAGAAGAAGAAGGAGGAGGAAACACAAACTCTCCTCTCTACAAATCAGAAATTATGTATTCTTTCATCTTTAGGAGTAGTTGTTCAATAGATATGCAAGGCTAAGCTCGTTTTCTTGGTTGCAAGGACACAAACAAACCTTCGGATTTCAAGAACTGTGAGATTTATTCTTCCTTTTATTTTCAGTTTATGTTATGAATGAGTATGTTTGTTTTCCTATGCATATTTCCTATGATTGTTTATCTTAATTGCTAGAGCGGACTCTAAGTTATTATTGTGAACAATCTATTGCTAAGTTTGATATCAAAACCGGAGTTGTGGTATATAAACTTGTGAAGCAACTAAGCTTGATAATTGTAGCGGAACTACGTTATTAAACTTAGGGAGAACATTCGATCATAGCAACACAAATTGACAACTTGGTTGTTAAGATTAATGAATTTATCTGGATCTTAAGGCTGCCATTGGATTAAATCATTAGTGCGGACACTGTGATTGTTTGTTGGTTAGGGCTAGTTATACGGCGGATCCGTTAATTAACCAATATTAAGAAAAGATAAAATTCATAATATAAACTGGAGTTTCGTTTCAAGGATCGGTTCTAATTTCCGTTGGTGGATGTGTGCTTGCAACCAAGGTTTGTTTTCTTGATATATTTCAGTTTCAATTGATTTTGTTTGCTAGTTTAATTTCTGCCATAGTTTAGATAATCACAAACCAAACCCCCCCCCCCAATTACTTGCTCTATACTATCTTGTGTGTTTTAAGCTAGGGTAATTAATTTGTGCGACCGCGACATCGCAACACAACTGAATTTCGGCAACCAGGGCATCGAATTCGTAATACCATGAAACTCACCGAGTCAAAGCGTTTCGCCGTTTGCGGAAGAAGTTTATTGTAGAACAAGTAGCAGAAGCATACATGCTCAAGAGGGATCACCCGAAATTCAAAGGCAACTGAATTTCAGAAATCGGGGCATCAAAGTCGGAATGCTGCGAAACTCACTGAGTCAAAGCGTGTCGTCGTTTGCGGAAGAAATCCTGATGTAGAACAAGAAGCAGAAGCATACATGCTCAAGAGGGATCACCTGAAATTCAAAGGCAGCAGAATTTCGGCAACCGGGGCATCGAAGTCGGAATGCCGTGAAACTCACCGAGTCAAAGCGTTTCGCCGTTTGCGGAAGAATTGTGATGTAGAACAAGTAGCAGAAGCATACATGCTCAAGAGGGATCACCCAAAATTCAAAGGCAACTGAATTTCGGCAACCGGGACATCGAAATTGGAATGCCGCGAAACTCACCGAGTCAAAGCGTTTAGCCATTTGAGGAAGAAGTCTGATGTAGAACAAGTAGCAGAAGCATACATGCTCAAGAGGGATCACCCGAAATTCAAAGGCAACTGAATTTCGGCAACCGGGACATCGAAATTGGAATGCCGCGAAACTCACCGAGTCAAAGCGTTTAGCCATTTGAGGAAGAAGTCTGATGTAGAACAAGTAGCAGAAGCATACATGCTCAAAAGGGATCACCCGAAATTCAAAAGCAATTGAATTTCGGCAACCGGGGCATCAAAATCGGAATGCCGCGAAACTCACCGAGTCAAAGCGTTTCGCCGTTTGCGGAAGAAGTATGGTGTAGAACAAGTAGCAGAAGCAAACATGCTCAAGAGGGATCACCAAAATTCAAAGGCAACTGAATTTCGGCAACCGGGCATCGAAGTCGGAATGCCGCGAAACTCACCGAGTCAAAGCGTTTCGCCGTTTGCGGAAGAAGTCTGATGTAGAACAAGTAGCAGAAGCATACATGCTCAAGAGGGATCACCCGAAATTCAAAGGCAACTGAATTTCGGAAACCGGGGCATCGAAGTCGGAATGCCGCGAAACTCACCGATTCAAAGCGTTTGGCCGTTTGCGGAAGAAGTCTGATGTAGAACAAGTAGCAGAAGCATACATGCTCAAGAGGGATCACCCGAAATTCAAAGGCAATTGAATTTTGGCAACCGGGGTATCGAAGTCGGAATGCCGCGAAACTCACCAATTCAAAGCGTTTGGCCGTTTGCGGAAGAAGTCTGATGGAGAACAAGTAGCAGAAGCATACATGCTCAAGAGGGATCACCCGAAATTCAAAGGCAACTGAATTTCGGCAACCGGGGCATCGAAGTCGGAATGCCGCGAAACTCACCGAGTCAAAGCGTTTCGCCGTTTGCGGAAGAAGTCTGATGTAGAACAAGTAGCAGAAGCATACATGCTCAAGAGGGATCACCCGAAATTCAAAGGCAACTGAATTTCGGCAACCGGGGCATCGAAGTCGGAATGCCGCGAAACTCACCGAGTCAAAGCGTTTCGCCGTTTGCGGAAGAAGTGTGATGTAGAACAAGTAGCAGAAGCATACATGCTCAAGAGGGATCACCCGAAATTCAAAGGCAACTGAATTTCGGCAACCGG
Organism: Populus alba x Populus x berolinensis; assembly: GCA_029228515.1. NCBI lineage: Eukaryota > Viridiplantae > Streptophyta > Magnoliopsida > Malpighiales > Salicaceae > Populus > Populus alba x Populus x berolinensis. The sequence continues at coordinate 16,277,603 of CM055363.1, forward strand.
GGCATCGAAGTCGGAATGCCGCGAAACTCACCGAGTCAAAGCGTTTCGCCGTTTGCGGAAGAAGTCTGATGTAGAACAAGTAGCAGAAGCATACATGCTCAAGAGGGATCACCGAAATTCAAAGGCAACTGAATTTCGGCAACCGGGGCATCGAAGTCGGAATGCCGCGAAACTCACCGAGTCAAAGCGTTTCGCCGTTTGCGGAAGAAGTCTGATGTAGAACAAGTAGCAGAAGCATACATGCTCAAGAGGGATCACCCGAAATTCAAAGGCAACTGAATTTCGGCAACCGGGGCATCGAAGTCGGAATGCCGCGAAACTCACCGAGTCAAAGCGTTTCGCCGTTTGCGGAAGAAGTCTGATGTAGAACAAGTAGCAGAAGCATACATGCTCAAGAGGGATCACCCGAAATTCAAAGGCAACTGAATTTCGGCAACCGGGGCATCGAAGTCGGAATGCCGCGAAACTCACCGAGTCAAAGCGTTTCGCCGTTTGCGGAAGAAGTTGATGTAGAACAAGTAGCAGAAGCATACATGCTCAAGAGGGATCACCCGAAATTCAAAGGCAACTGAATTTCGGCAACCGGGGCATCGAAGTCGGAATGCCGCGAAACTCACCGAGTCAAAGCGTTTCGCCGTTTGCGGAAGAAGTCTGATGTAGAACAAGTAGCAGAAGCATACATGCTCAAGAGGGATCACCCGAAATTCAAAGGCAACTGAATTTCGGCAACCGGGGCATCGAAGTCGGAATGCCGCGAAACTCACCGAGTCAAAGCGTTTCGCCGTTTGCGGAAGAAGTCTGATGTAGAACAAGTAGCAGAAGCATACATGCTCAAGAGGGATCACCCGAAATTCAAAGGCAACTGAATTTCGGCAACCGGGGCATCGAAGTCGGAATGCCGCGAAACTCACCGAGTCAAAGCGTTTCGCCGTTTGCGGAAGAAGTCTGATGTAGAACAAGTAGCAGAAGCATACATGCTCAAGAGGGATCACCCGAAATTCAAAGGCAACTGAATTTCGGCAACCGGGCATCGAAGTCGGAATGCCGCGAAACTCACCGAGTCAAAGCGTTTCGCCGTTTGCGGAAGAAGTCTGATGTAGAACAAGTAGCAGAAGCATACATGCTCAAGAGGGATCACCCGAAATTCAAAGGCAACTGAATTTCGGCAACCGGGGCATCGAAGTCGGAATGCCGCGAAACTCACCGAGTCAAAGCGTTTCGCCGTTTGCGGAAGAAGTCTGATGTAGAACAAGTAGCAGAAGCATACATGCTCAAGAGGGATCACCCGAAATTCAAAGGCAACTGAATTTCGGCAACCGGGGCATCGAAGTCGGAATGCCGCGAAACTCACCGAGTCAAAGCGTTTCGCCGTTTGCGGAAGAAGTCTGATGTAGAACAAGTAGCAGAAGCATACATGCTCAAGAGGGATCACCCGAAATTCAAAGGCAACTGAATTTCGGCAACCGGGGCATCGAAGTCGGAATGCCGCGAAACTCACCGAGTCAAAGCGTTTCGCCGTTTGCGGAAGAAGTCTGATGTAGAACAAGTAGCAGAAGCATACATGCTCAAGAGGGATCACCCGAAATTCAAAGGCAACTGAATTTCGGCAACCGGGGCATCGAAGTCGGAATGCCGCGAAACTCACCGAGTCAAAGCGTTTCGCCGTTTGCGGAAGAAGTCTGATGTAGAACAAGTAGCAGAAGCATACATGCTCAAGAGGGATCACCCGAAATTCAAAGGCAACTGAATTTCGGCAACCGGGGCATCGAAGTCGGAATGCCGCGAAACTCACCGAGTCAAAGCGTTTCGCCGTTTGCGGAAGAAGTCTGATGTAGAACAAGTAGCAGAAGCATACATGCTCAAGAGGGATCACCCGAAATTCAAAGGCAACTGAATTTCGGCAACCGGGGCATCGAAGTCGGAATGCCGCGAAACTCACCGAGTCAAAGCGTTTCGCCGTTTGCGGAAGAAGTCTGATGTAGAACAAGTAGCAGAAGCATACATGCTCAAGAGGGATCACCCGAAATTCAAAGGCAACTGAATTTCGGCAACCGGGGCATCGAAGTCGGAATGCCGCGAAACTCACCGAGTCAAAGCGTTTCGCCGTTTGCGGAAGAAGTCTGATGTAGAACAAGTAGCAGAAGCATACATGCTCAAGAGGGATCACCCGAAATTCAAAGGCAACTGAATTTCGGCAACCGGGGCATCGAAGTCGGAATGCCGCGAAACTCACCGAGTCAAAGCGTTTCGCCGTTTGCGGAAGAAGTCTGATGTAGAACAAGTAGCAGAAGCATACATGCTCAAGAGGGATCACCCGAAATTCAAAGGCAACTGAATTTCGGCAACCGGGGCATCGAAGTCGGAATGCCGCGAAACTCACCGAGTCAAAGCGTTTCGCCGTTTGCGGAAGAAGTCTGATGTAGAACAAGTAGCAGAAGCATACATGCTCAAGAGGGATCACCCGAAATTCAAAGGCAACTGAATTTCGGCAACCGGGGCATCGAAGTCGGAATGCCGCGAAACTCACCGAGTCAAAGCGTTTCGCCGTTTGCGGAAGAAGTCTGATGTAGAACAAGTAGCAGAAGCATACATGCTCAAGAGGGATCACCCGAAATTCAAAGGCAACTGAATTTCGGCAACCGGGGCATCGAAGTCGGAATGCCGCGAAACTCACCGAGTCAAAGCGTTTCGCCGTTTGCGGAAGAAGTCTGATGTAGAACAAGTAGCAGAAGCATACATGCTCAAGAGGGATCACCCGAAATTCAAAGGCAACTGAATTTCGGCAACCGGGGCATCGAAGTCGGAATGCCGCGAAACTCACCGAGTCAAAGCGTTTCGCCGTTTGCGGAAGAAGTCTGATGTAGAACAAGTAGCAGAAGCATACATGCTCAAGAGGGATCACCCGAAATTCAAAGGCAACTGAATTTCGGCAACCGGGGCATCGAAGTCGGAATGCCGCGAAACTCACCGAGTCAAAGCGTTTCGCCGTTTGCGGAAGAAGTCTGATGTAGAACAAGTAGCAGAAGCATACATGCTCAAGAGGGATCACCCGAAATTCAAAGGCAACTGAATTTCGGCAACCGGGGCATCGAAGTCGGAATGCCGCGAAACTCACCGAGTCAAAGCGTTTCGCCGTTTGCGGAAGAAGTCTGATGTAGAACAAGTAGCAGAAGCATACATGCTCAAGAGGGATCACCCGAAATTCAAAGGCAACTGAATTTCGGCAACCGGGGCATCGAAGTCGGAATGCCGCGAAACTCACCGAGTCAAAGCGTTTCGCCGTTTGCGGAAGAAGTCTGATGTAGAACAAGTAGCAGAAGCATACATGCTCAAGAGGGATCACCCGAAATTCAAAGGCAACTGAATTTCGGCAACCGGGGCATCGAAGTCGGAATGCCGCGAAACTCACCGAGTCAAAGCGTTTCGCCGTTTGCGGAAGAAGTCTGATGTAGAACAAGTAGCAGAAGCATACATGCTCAAGAGGGATCACCCGAAATTCAAAGGCAACTGAATTTCGGCAACCGGGGCATCGAAGTCGGAATGCCGCGAAACTCACCGAGTCAAAGCGTTTCGCCGTTTGCGGAAGAAGTCTGATGTAGAACAAGTAGCAGAAGCATACATGCTCAAGAGGGATCACCCGAAATTCAAAGGCAACTGAATTTCGGCAACCGGGGCATCGAAGTCGGAATGCCGCGAAACTCACCGAGTCAAAGCGTTTCGCCGTTTGCGGAAGAAGTCTGATGTAGAACAAGTAGCAGAAGCATACATGCTCAAGAGGGATCACCCGAAATTCAAAGGCAACTGAATTTCGGCAACCGGGGCATCGAAGTCGGAATGCCGCGAAACTCACCGAGTCAAAGCGTTTCGCCGTTTGCGGAAGAAGTCTGATGTAGAACAAGTAGCAGAAGCATACATGCTCAAGAGGGATCACCCGAAATTCAAAGGCAACTGAATTTCGGCAACCGGGGCATCGAAGTCGGAATGCCGCGAAACTCACCGAGTCAAAGCGTTTCGCCGTTTGCGGAAGAAGTCTGATGTAGAACAAGTAGCAGAAGCATACATGCTCAAGAGGGATCACCCGAAATTCAAAGGCAACTGAATTTCGGCAACCGGGGCATCGAAGTCGGAATGCCGCGAAACTCACCGAGTCAAAGCGTTTCGCCGTTTGCGGAAGAAGTCTGATGTAGAACAAGTAGCAGAAGCATACATGCTCAAGAGGGATCACCCGAAATTCAAAGGCAACTGAATTTCGGCAACCGGGGCATCGAAGTCGGAATGCCGCGAAACTCACCGAGTCAAAGCGTTTCGCCGTTTGCGGAAGAAGTCTGATGTAGAACAAGTAGCAGAAGCATACATGCTCAAGAGGGATCACCCGAAATTCAAAGGCAACTGAATTTCGGCAACCGGGGCATCGAAGTCGGAATGCCGCGAAACTCACCGAGTCAAAGCGTTTCGCCGTTTGCGGAAGAAGTCTGATGTAGAACAAGTAGCAGAAGCATACATGCTCAAGAGGGATCACCCGAAATTCAAAGGCAACTGAATTTCGGCAACCGGGGCATCGAAGTCGGAATGCCGCGAAACTCACCGAGTCAAAGCGTTTCGCCGTTTGCGGAAGAAGTCTGATGTAGAACAAGTAGCAGAAGCATACATGCTCAAGAGGGATCACCCGAAATTCAAAGGCAACTGAATTTCGGCAACCGGGGCATCGAAGTCGGAATGCCGCGAAACTCACCGAGTCAAAGCGTTTCGCCGTTTGCGGAAGAAGTCTGATGTAGAACAAGTAGCAGAAGCATACATGCTCAAGAGGGATCACCCGAAATTCAAAGGCAACTGAATTTCGGCAACCGGGGCATCGAAGTCGGAATGCCGCGAAACTCACCGAGTCAAAGCGTTTCGCCGTTTGCGGAAGAAGTCTGATGTAGAACAAGTAGCAGAAGCATACATGCTCAAGAGGGATCACCCGAAATTCAAAGGCAACTGAATTTCGGCAACCGGGGCATCGAAGTCGGAATGCCGCGAAACTCACCGAGTCAAAGCGTTTCGCCGTTTGCGGAAGAAGTCTGATGTAGAACAAGTAGCAGAAGCATACATGCTCAAGAGGGATCACCCGAAATTCAAAGGCAACTGAATTTCGGCAACCGGGGCATCGAAGTCGGAATGCCGCGAAACTCACCGAGTCAAAGCGTTTCGCCGTTTGCGGAAGAAGTCTGATGTAGAACAAGTAGCAGAAGCATACATGCTCAAGAGGGATCACCCGAAATTCAAAGGCAACTGAATTTCGGCAACCGGGGCATCGAAGTCGGAATGCCGCGAAACTCACCGAGTCAAAGCGTTTCGCCGTTTGCGGAAGAAGTCTGATGTAGAACAAGTAGCAGAAGCATACATGCTCAAGAGGGATCACCCGAAATTCAAAGGCAACTGAATTTCGGCAACCGGGGCATCGAAGTCGGAATGCCGCGAAACTCACCGAGTCAAAGCGTTTCGCCGTTTGCGGAAGAAGTCTGATGTAGAACAAGTAGCAGAAGCATACATGCTCAAGAGGGATCACCCGAAATTCAAAGGCAACTGAATTTCGGCAACCGGGGCATCGAAGTCGGAATGCCGCGAAACTCACCGAGTCAAAGCGTTTCGCCGTTTGCGGAAGAAGTCTGATGTAGAACAAGTAGCAGAAGCATACATGCTCAAGAGGGATCACCCGAAATTCAAAGGCAACTGAATTTCGGCAACCGGGGCATCGAAGTCGGAATGCCGCGAAACTCACCGAGTCAAAGCGTTTCGCCGTTTGCGGAAGAAGTCTGATGTAGAACAAGTAGCAGAAGCATACATGCTCAAGAGGGATCACCCGAAATTCAAAGGCAACTGAATTTCGGCAACCGGGGCATCGAAGTCGGAATGCCGCGAAACTCACCGAGTCAAAGCGTTTCGCCGTTTGCGGAAGAAGTCTGATGTAGAACAAGTAGCAGAAGCATACATGCTCAAGAGGGATCACCCGAAATTCAAAGGCAACTGAATTTCGGCAACCGGGGCATCGAAGTCGGAATGCCGCGAAACTCACCGAGTCAAAGCGTTTCGCCGTTTGCGGAAGAAGTCTGATGTAGAACAAGTAGCAGAAGCATACATGCTCAAGAGGGATCACCCGAAATTCAAAGGCAACTGAATTTCGGCAACCGGGGCATCGAAGTCGGAATGCCGCGAAACTCACCGAGTCAAAGCGTTTCGCCGTTTGCGGAAGAAGTCTGATGTAGAACAAGTAGCAGAAGCATACATGCTCAAGAGGGATCACCCGAAATTCAAAGGCAACTGAATTTCGGCAACCGGGGCATCGAAGTCGGAATGCCGCGAAACTCACCGAGTCAAAGCGTTTCGCCGTTTGCGGAAGAAGTCTGATGTAGAACAAGTAGCAGAAGCATACATGCTCAAGAGGGATCACCCGAAATTCAAAGGCAACTGAATTTCGGCAACCGGGGCATCGAAGTCGGAATGCCGCGAAACTCACCGAGTCAAAGCGTTTCGCCGTTTGCGGAAGAAGTCTGATGTAGAACAAGTAGCAGAAGCATACATGCTCAAGAGGGATCACCCGAAATTCAAAGGCAACTGAATTTCGGCAACCGGGGCATCGAAGTCGGAATGCCGCGAAACTCACCGAGTCAAAGCGTTTCGCCGTTTGCGGAAGAAGTCTGATGTAGAACAAGTAGCAGAAGCATACATGCTCAAGAGGGATCACCCGAAATTCAAAGGCAACTGAATTTCGGCAACCGGGGCATCGAAGTCGGAATGCCGCGAAACTCACCGAGTCAAAGCGTTTCGCCGTTTGCGGAAGAAGTCTGATGTAGAACAAGTAGCAGAAGCATACATGCTCAAGAGGGATCACCCGAAATTCAAAGGCAACTGAATTTCGGCAACCGGGGCATCGAAGTCGGAATGCCGCGAAACTCACCGAGTCAAAGCGTTTCGCCGTTTGCGGAAGAAGTCTGATGTAGAACAAGTAGCAGAAGCATACATGCTCAAGAGGGATCACCCGAAATTCAAAGGCAACTGAATTTCGGCAACCGGGGCATCGAAGTCGGAATGCCGCGAAACTCACCGAGTCAAAGCGTTTCGCCGTTTGCGGAAGAAGTCTGATGTAGAACAAGTAGCAGAAGCATACATGCTCAAGAGGGATCACCCGAAATTCAAAGGCAACTGAATTTCGGCAACCGGGGCATCGAAGTCGGAATGCCGCGAAACTCACCGAGTCAAAGCGTTTCGCCGTTTGCGGAAGAAGTCTGATGTAGAACAAGTAGCAGAAGCATACATGCTCAAGAGGGATCACCCGAAATTCAAAGGCAACTGAATTTCGGCAACCGGGGCATCGAAGTCGGAATGCCGCGAAACTCACCGAGTCAAAGCGTTTCGCCGTTTGCGGAAGAAGTCTGATGTAGAACAAGTAGCAGAAGCATACATGCTCAAGAGGGATCACCCGAAATTCAAAGGCAACTGAATTTCGGCAACCGGGGCATCGAAGTCGGAATGCCGCGAAACTCACCGAGTCAAAGCGTTTCGCCGTTTGCGGAAGAAGTCTGATGTAGAACAAGTAGCAGAAGCATACATGCTCAAGAGGGATCACCCGAAATTCAAAGGCAACTGAATTTCGGCAACCGGGGCATCGAAGTCGGAATGCCGCGAAACTCACCGAGTCAAAGCGTTTCGCCGTTTGCGGAAGAAGTCTGATGTAGAACAAGTAGCAGAAGCATACATGCTCAAGAGGGATCACCCGAAATTCAAAGGCAACTGAATTTCGGCAACCGGGGCATCGAAGTCGGAATGCCGCGAAACTCACCGAGTCAAAGCGTTTCGCCGTTTGCGGAAGAAGTCTGATGTAGAACAAGTAGCAGAAGCATACATGCTCAAGAGGGATCACCCGAAATTCAAAGGCAACTGAATTTCGGCAACCGGGGCATCGAAGTCGGAATGCCGCGAAACTCACCGAGTCAAAGCGTTTCGCCGTTTGCGGAAGAAGTCTGATGTAGAACAAGTAGCAGAAGCATACATGCTCAAGAGGGATCACCCGAAATTCAAAGGCAACTGAATTTCGGCAACCGGGGCATCGAAGTCGGAATGCCGCGAAACTCACCGAGTCAAAGCGTTTCGCCGTTTGCGGAAGAAGTCTGATGTAGAACAAGTAGCAGAAGCATACATGCTCAAGAGGGATCACCCGAAATTCAAAGGCAACTGAATTTCGGCAACCGGGGCATCGAAGTCGGAATGCCGCGAAACTCACCGAGTCAAAGCGTTTCGCCGTTTGCGGAAGAAGTCTGATGTAGAACAAGTAGCAGAAGCATACATGCTCAAGAGGGATCACCCGAAATTCAAAGGCAACTGAATTTCGGCAACCGGGGCATCGAAGTCGGAATGCCGCGAAACTCACCGAGTCAAAGCGTTTCGCCGTTTGCGGAAGAAGTCTGATGTAGAACAAGTAGCAGAAGCATACATGCTCAAGAGGGATCACCCGAAATTCAAAGGCAACTGAATTTCGGCAACCGGGGCATCGAAGTCGGAATGCCGCGAAACTCACCGAGTCAAAGCGTTTCGCCGTTTGCGGAAGAAGTCTGATGTAGAACAAGTAGCAGAAGCATACATGCTCAAGAGGGATCACCCGAAATTCAAAGGCAACTGAATTTCGGCAACCGGGGCATCGAAGTCGGAATGCCGCGAAACTCACCGAGTCAAAGCGTTTCGCCGTTTGCGGAAGAAGTCTGATGTAGAACAAGTAGCAGAAGCATACATGCTCAAGAGGGATCACCCGAAATTCAAAGGCAACTGAATTTCGGCAACCGGGGCATCGAAGTCGGAATGCCGCGAAACTCACCGAGTCAAAGCGTTTCGCCGTTTGCGGAAGAAGTCTGATGTAGAACAAGTAGCAGAAGCATACATGCTCAAGAGGGATCACCCGAAATTCAAAGGCAACTGAATTTCGGCAACCGGGGCATCGAAGTCGGAATGCCGCGAAACTCACCGAGTCAAAGCGTTTCGCCGTTTGCGGAAGAAGTCTGATGTAGAACAAGTAGCAGAAGCATACATGCTCAAGAGGGATCACCCGAAATTCAAAGGCAACTGAATTTCGGCAACCGGGGCATCGAAGTCGGAATGCCGCGAAACTCACCGAGTCAAAGCGTTTCGCCGTTTGCGGAAGAAGTCTGATGTAGAACAAGTAGCAGAAGCATACATGCTCAAGAGGGATCACCCGAAATTCAAAGGCAACTGAATTTCGGCAACCGGGGCATCGAAGTCGGAATGCCGCGAAACTCACCGAGTCAAAGCGTTTCGCCGTTTGCGGAAGAAGTCTGATGTAGAACAAGTAGCAGAAGCATACATGCTCAAGAGGGATCACCCGAAATTCAAAGGCAACTGAATTTCGGCAACCGGGGCATCGAAGTCGGAATGCCGCGAAACTCACCGAGTCAAAGCGTTTCGCCGTTTGCGGAAGAAGTCTGATGTAGAACAAGTAGCAGAAGCATACATGCTCAAGAGGGATCACCCGAAATTCAAAGGCAACTGAATTTCGGCAACCGGGGCATCGAAGTCGGAATGCCGCGAAACTCACCGAGTCAAAGCGTTTCGCCGTTTGCGGAAGAAGTCTGATGTAGAACAAGTAGCAGAAGCATACATGCTCAAGAGGGATCACCCGAAATTCAAAGGCAACTGAATTTCGGCAACCGGGGCATCGAAGTCGGAATGCCGCGAAACTCACCGAGTCAAAGCGTTTCGCCGTTTGCGGAAGAAGTCTGATGTAGAACAAGTAGCAGAAGCATACATGCTCAAGAGGGATCACCCGAAATTCAAAGGCAACTGAATTTCGGCAACCGGGGCATCGAAGTCGGAATGCCGCGAAACTCACCGAGTCAAAGCGTTTCGCCGTTTGCGGAAGAAGTCTGATGTAGAACAAGTAGCAGAAGCATACATGCTCAAGAGGGATCACCCGAAATTCAAAGGCAACTGAATTTCGGCAACCGGGGCATCGAAGTCGGAATGCCGCGAAACTCACCGAGTCAAAGCGTTTCGCCGTTTGCGGAAGAAGTCTGATGTAGAACAAGTAGCAGAAGCATACATGCTCAAGAGGGATCACCCGAAATTCAAAGGCAACTGAATTTCGGCAACCGGGGCATCGAAGTCGGAATGCCGCGAAACTCACCGAGTCAAAGCGTTTCGCCGTTTGCGGAAGAAGTCTGATGTAGAACAAGTAGCAGAAGCATACATGCTCAAGAGGGATCACCCGAAATTCAAAGGCAACTGAATTTCGGCAACCGGGGCATCGAAGTCGGAATGCCGCGAAACTCACCGAGTCAAAGCGTTTCGCCGTTTGCGGAAGAAGTCTGATGTAGAACAAGTAGCAGAAGCATACATGCTCAAGAGGGATCACCCGAAATTCAAAGGCAACTGAATTTCGGCAACCGGGGCATCGAAGTCGGAATGCCGCGAAACTCACCGAGTCAAAGCGTTTCGCCGTTTGCGGAAGAAGTCTGATGTAGAACAAGTAGCAGAAGCATACATGCTCAAGAGGGATCACCCGAAATTCAAAGGCAACTGAATTTCGGCAACCGGGGCATCGAAGTCGGAATGCCGCGAAACTCACCGAGTCAAAGCGTTTCGCCGTTTGCGGAAGAAGTCTGATGTAGAACAAGTAGCAGAAGCATACATGCTCAAGAGGGATCACCCGAAATTCAAAGGCAACTGAATTTCGGCAACCGGGGCATCGAAGTCGGAATGCCGCGAAACTCACCGAGTCAAAGCGTTTCGCCGTTTGCGGAAGAAGTCTGATGTAGAACAAGTAGCAGAAGCATACATGCTCAAGAGGGATCACCCGAAATTCAAAGGCAACTGAATTTCGGCAACCGGGGCATCGAAGTCGGAATGCCGCGAAACTCACCGAGTCAAAGCGTTTCGCCGTTTGCGGAAGAAGTCTGATGTAGAACAAGTAGCAGAAGCATACATGCTCAAGAGGGATCACCCGAAATTCAAAGGCAACTGAATTTCGGCAACCGGGGCATCGAAGTCGGAATGCCGCGAAACTCACCGAGTCAAAGCGTTTCGCCGTTTGCGGAAGAAGTCTGATGTAGAACAAGTAGCAGAAGCATACATGCTCAAGAGGGATCACCCGAAATTCAAAGGCAACTGAATTTCGGCAACCGGGGCATCGAAGTCGGAATGCCGCGAAACTCACCGAGTCAAAGCGTTTCGCCGTTTGCGGAAGAAGTCTGATGTAGAACAAGTAGCAGAAGCATACATGCTCAAGAGGGATCACCCGAAATTCAAAGGCAACTGAATTTCGGCAACCGGGGCATCGAAGTCGGAATGCCGCGAAACTCACCGAGTCAAAGCGTTTCGCCGTTTGCGGAAGAAGTCTGATGTAGAACAAGTAGCAGAAGCATACATGCTCAAGAGGGATCACCCGAAATTCAAAGGCAACTGAATTTCGGCAACCGGGGCATCGAAGTCGGAATGCCGCGAAACTCACCGAGTCAAAGCGTTTCGCCGTTTGCGGAAGAAGTCTGATGTAGAACAAGTAGCAGAAGCATACATGCTCAAGAGGGATCACCCGAAATTCAAAGGCAACTGAATTTCGGCAACCGGGGCATCGAAGTCGGAATGCCGCGAAACTCACCGAGTCAAAGCGTTTCGCCGTTTGCGGAAGAAGTCTGATGTAGAACAAGTAGCAGAAGCATACATGCTCAAGAGGGATCACCCGAAATTCAAAGGCAACTGAATTTCGGCAACCGGGGCATCGAAGTCGGAATGCCGCGAAACTCACCGAGTCAAAGCGTTTCGCCGTTTGCGGAAGAAGTCTGATGTAGAACAAGTAGCAGAAGCATACATGCTCAAGAGGGATCACCCGAAATTCAAAGGCAACTGAATTTCGGCAACCGGGGCATCGAAGTCGGAATGCCGCGAAACTCACCGAGTCAAAGCGTTTCGCCGTTTGCGGAAGAAGTCTGATGTAGAACAAGTAGCAGAAGCATACATGCTCAAGAGGGATCACCCGAAATTCAAAGGCAACTGAATTTCGGCAACCGGGCATCGAAGTCGGAATGCCGCGAAACTCACCGAGTCAAAGCGTTTCGCCGTTTGCGGAAGAAGTCTGATGTAGAACAAGTAGCAGAAGCATACATGCTCAAGAGGGATCACCCGAAATTCAAAGGCAACTGAATTTCGGCAACCGGGGCATCGAAGTCGGAATGCCGCGAAACTCACCGAGTCAAAGCGTTTCGCCGTTTGCGGAAGAAGTCTGATGTAGAACAAGTAGCAGAAGCATACATGCTCAAGAGGGATCACCCGAAATTCAAAGGCAACTGAATTTCGGCAACCGGGGCATCGAAGTCGGAATGCCGCGAAACTCACCGAGTCAAAGCGTTTCGCCGTTTGCGGAAGAAGTCTGATGTAGAACAAGTAGCAGAAGCATACATGCTCAAGAGGGATCACCCGAAATTCAAAGGCAACTGAATTTCGGCAACCGGGGCATCGAAGTCGGAATGCCGCGAAACTCACCGAGTCAAAGCGTTTCGCCGTTTGCGGAAGAAGTCTGATGTAGAACAAGTAGCAGAAGCATACATGCTCAAGAGGGATCACCCGAAATTCAAAGGCAACTGAATTTCGGCAACCGGGGCATCGAAGTCGGAATGCCGCGAAACTCACCGAGTCAAAGCGTTTCGCCGTTTGCGGAAGAAGTCTGATGTAGAACAAGTAGCAGAAGCATACATGCTCAAGAGGGATCACCCGAAATTCAAAGGCAACTGAATTTCGGCAACCGGGGCATCGAAGTCGGAATGCCGCGAAACTCACCGAGTCAAAGCGTTTCGCCGTTTGCGGAAGAAGTCTGATGTAGAACAAGTAGCAGAAGCATACATGCTCAAGAGGGATCACCCGAAATTCAAAGGCAACTGAATTTCGGCAACCGGGGCATCGAAGTCGGAATGCCGCGAAACTCACCGAGTCAAAGCGTTTCGCCGTTTGCGGAAGAAGTCTGATGTAGAACAAGTAGCAGAAGCATACATGCTCAAGAGGGATCACCCGAAATTCAAAGGCAACTGAATTTCGGCAACCGGGGCATCGAAGTCGGAATGCCGCGAAACTCACCGAGTCAAAGCGTTTCGCCGTTTGCGGAAGAAGTCTGATGTAGAACAAGTAGCAGAAGCATACATGCTCAAGAGGGATCACCCGAAATTCAAAGGCAACTGAATTTCGGCAACCGGGGCATCGAAGTCGGAATGCCGCGAAACTCACCGAGTCAAAGCGTTTCGCCGTTTGCGGAAGAAGTCTGATGTAGAACAAGTAGCAGAAGCATACATGCTCAAGAGGGATCACCCGAAATTCAAAGGCAACTGAATTTCGGCAACCGGGGCATCGAAGTCGGAATGCCGCGAAACTCACCGAGTCAAAGCGTTTCGCCGTTTGCGGAAGAAGTCTGATGTAGAACAAGTAGCAGAAGCATACATGCTCAAGAGGGATCACCCGAAATTCAAAGGCAACTGAATTTCGGCAACCGGGGCATCGAAGTCGGAATGCCGCGAAACTCACCGAGTCAAAGCGTTTCGCCGTTTGCGGAAGAAGTCTGATGTAGAACAAGTAGCAGAAGCATACATGCTCAAGAGGGATCACCCGAAATTCAAAGGCAACTGAATTTCGGCAACCGGGGCATCGAAGTCGGAATGCCGCGAAACTCACCGAGTCAAAGCGTTTCGCCGTTTGCGGAAGAAGTCTGATGTAGAACAAGTAGCAGAAGCATACATGCTCAAGAGGGATCACCCGAAATTCAAAGGCAACTGAATTTCGGCAACCGGGGCATCGAAGTCGGAATGCCGCGAAACTCACCGAGTCAAAGCGTTTCGCCGTTTGCGGAAGAAGTCTGATGTAGAACAAGTAGCAGAAGCATACATGCTCAAGAGGGATCACCCGAAATTCAAAGGCAACTGAATTTCGGCAACCGGGGCATCGAAGTCGGAATGCCGCGAAACTCACCGAGTCAAAGCGTTTCGCCGTTTGCGGAAGAAGTCTGATGTAGAACAAGTAGCAGAAGCATACATGCTCAAGAGGGATCACCCGAAATTCAAAGGCAACTGAATTTCGGCAACCGGGGCATCGAAGTCGGAATGCCGCGAAACTCACCGAGTCAAAGCGTTTCGCCGTTTGCGGAAGAAGTCTGATGTAGAACAAGTAGCAGAAGCATACATGCTCAAGAGGGATCACCCGAAATTCAAAGGCAACTGAATTTCGGCAACCGGGCATCGAAGTCGGAATGCCGCGAAACTCACCGAGTCAAAGCGTTTCGCCGTTTGCGGAAGAAGTCTGATGTAGAACAAGTAGCAGAAGCATACATGCTCAAGAGGGATCACCCGAAATTCAAAGGCAACTGAATTTCGGCAACCGGGGCATCGAAGTCGGAATGCCGCGAAACTCACCGAGTCAAAGCGTTTCGCCGTTTGCGGAAGAAGTCTGATGTAGAACAAGTAGCAGAAGCATACATGCTCAAGAGGGATCACCCGAAATTCAAAGGCAACTGAATTTCGGCAACCGGGGCATCGAAGTCGGAATGCCGCGAAACTCACCGAGTCAAAGCGTTTCGCCGTTTGCGGAAGAAGTCTGATGTAGAACAAGTAGCAGAAGCATACATGCTCAAGAGGGATCACCCGAAATTCAAAGGCAACTGAATTTCGGCAACCGGGCATCGAAGTCGGAATGCCGCGAAACTCACCGAGTCAAAGCGTTTCGCCGTTTGCGGAAGAAGTCTGATGTAGAACAAGTAGCAGAAGCATACATGCTCAAGAGGGATCACCCGAAATTCAAAGGCAACTGAATTTCGGCAACCGGGGCATCGAAGTCGGAATGCCGCGAAACTCACCGAGTCAAAGCGTTTCGCCGTTTGCGGAAGAAGTCTGATGTAGAACAAGTAGCAGAAGCATACATGCTCAAGAGGGATCACCCGAAATTCAAAGGCAACTGAATTTCGGCAACCGGGGCATCGAAGTCGGAATGCCGCGAAACTCACCGAGTCAAAGCGTTTCGCCGTTTGCGGAAGAAGTCTGATGTAGAACAAGTAGCAGAAGCATACATGCTCAAGAGGGATCACCCGAAATTCAAAGGCAACTGAATTTCGGCAACCGGGGCATCGAAGTCGGAATGCCGCGAAACTCACCGAGTCAAAGCGTTTCGCCGTTTGCGGAAGAAGTCTGATGTAGAACAAGTAGCAGAAGCATACATGCTCAAGAGGGATCACCCGAAATTCAAAGGCAACTGAATTTCGGCAACCGGGCATCGAAGTCGGAATGCCGCGAAACTCACCGAGTCAAAGCGTTTCGCCGTTTGCGGAAGAAGTCTGATGTAGAACAAGTAGCAGAAGCATACATGCTCAAGAGGGATCACCCGAAATTCAAAGGCAACTGAATTTCGGCAACCGGGGCATCGAAGTCGGAATGCCGCGAAACTCACCGAGTCAAAGCGTTTCGCCGTTTGCGGAAGAAGTCTGATGTAGAACAAGTAGCAGAAGCATACATGCTCAAGAGGGATCACCCGAAATTCAAAGGCAACTGAATTTCGGCAACCGGGGCATCGAAGTCGGAATGCCGCGAAACTCACCGAGTCAAAGCGTTTCGCCGTTTGCGGAAGAAGTCTGATGTAGAACAAGTAGCAGAAGCATACATGCTCAAGAGGGATCACCCGAAATTCAAAGGCAACTGAATTTCGGCAACCGGGGCATCGAAGTCGGAATGCCGCGAAACTCACCGAGTCAAAGCGTTTCGCCGTTTGCGGAAGAAGTCTGATGTAGAACAAGTAGCAGAAGCATACATGCTCAAGAGGGATCACCCGAAATTCAAAGGCAACTGAATTTCGGCAACCGGGGCATCGAAGTCGGAACACCGCGAAACACACGGAGTCAAAGCGTTTTGCTGTTTGCGGAAGAAGTCTGATGTAGAACAAGTAGCCGAAGCATACATGCTCAAGAGGGATCACCCGACATTCAAAGGAAACTAGATTTCGGCAGCCGGGGCATCGAAGTCGGAATGCCGCGAAACTCACCGAGTCAAAGCGTTTCGCCCTTTGCGGAAGAAGTCTGATGCAGAACAAGTAGCAGAAGCATACATGCTCAAGAGGGAACACCCGAAATTCAAAGGCAACTGGATTTTTGCAACCAGGGCATCGAAGTCGGAATGCCGCGAAAGTCACCGAGTCAAAGTGTTTTGCCGTTTGCGGAAGAAGTCTGATGTATAACAAGTAGCAGAAACATACATGCTCAAGAGGCATCACCTGAAATTCAAAACCAACTGAATTTCGGCAACCGGGGCATCGAAGTCGGAATGCCGCGAAACTCACCCAGTCAAAGTGTTTCGCCGTTTGCGGAAGAAGTCTGATGTAGAACAAGTAGCCGAAGCATACATGCTCAAGAGGGATCACCCGAAATTCAAAGGCAACTGGATTTCGGCAACCGGGGCATCGAAGTCGGAATGCCGCGAAACTCACCGAGTCAAAGCGTTTTGTCCTTTGCGGAAGAAGTCTGATGCAGAACAAGTAGCAGAAGCATACATGCTCAAGAGGGAACACCCGAAATTCAAAGGCAACTGAATTTCGACAACCGGGCATCGAAGTCGAATTGCCGCGAAACTCACCGAGGCAAAGCGTTTCTCCGTTTGCGGAAGAAGTCTGATGCAGAACAAGTAGCAGAAGCATACATGCTCAAGAGGGAACACCCGAAATTCAAAGGCAACTGGATTTTGGCAACCAGGGCATCGAAGTCGGAATGCCGCGAAACTCACCGAGTCAAAGTGTTTCGCCGTTTGCGGAAGAAGTCTGATGTAGAACAAGTAGCAGAAGCATACATGCTCAAGAGGGATCACCAGAAATTCAAAGGCAACTGAATTTCGGCAAACAGGGAATCGAAGTCGGAATGCTGCGAAAGTCACGAGTCAAAGCGTTTCCCCGTTTGCGGAAGAAGAATGATATAGAACAAGTAGCAGAAGCATACATGCTCAAGAGGGGTCACCCGAAATTCAAAGGCAACTGAATTTCGGTAACCGGGGAATCGAAGTCGGAATGCCGCGAAACTCACCGTGGCAAAGCGTTTCGCCATTTCAGGAAGAAGTCTGATGTAGAACAAGTAGCAGAAGCATACATGCTCAAGAGGGGTCACCCGAAATTCAAAGGCAACTGGAATTTCGGCAACCGGGCATCGAAGTCCTATGCCGCGAAACTCACCGAGTCAAAGCGTTTCGCCGTTTGCGGAAGAAGTATGATGTAGAACAATAGCAGAAGCATACATGCTCAAGAGGGATCACCCGAAATTCAAAGGCAAACTGGAATTTCGGCAACCGGGGCATCGAAGTCGGAATGCCGCGAAACTCACCGAGTCAAAGCGTTTCGCCGTTTGCGGAAGAAGTCTGATGTAGAACAAGTAGCAGAAGCATACATGCTCCAAGATGGATCACCCGAAATTCAAAGGCAACTGAATTTCGGCAACCGGGGCATCGAAGTCGGAATGCCGCGAAACTCACCGAGTCAAAGCGTTTCGCCGTTTGCGGAAGAAGTCTGATGTAGAACAAGTAGCAGAAGCATACATGCTCAAAGAGGGATCACCCGAAATTCAAAGGCAACTGAATTTCGGCAACCGGGGCATCGAAGTCGGAATGCCGCGAAACTCACCGAGTCAAAGCGTTTCGCCGTTTGCGGAAGAAGTCTGATGCAGAACAAGTAGCAGAAACATACATGCTCAAGAGGGATCAACCGAAATTCAAAGGCAACTGAATTTCGGCAACCGTGGCATCGAAGTCGGAATTCCGCGAAACTCACCGAGGCAAAAGTCGTTTCGCCGTTTGCAGAAGAAGTCTGATGTAGAACAAGTAGCAGAAGCATACATGCTCAAGAGGGATCACCCAAAAATTCAAAGGCAACTGAATTTCGGAAACCGGGGCATGGAAGTCGGAATGCTGCGAAACTCACCGAGTCAAAGCGTTTTGCCGTTTGCGGAAGAAGTCTGATGTAGAACAAGTAGCAGAAGCATACATCTCAAGAGGGATCACCCGAAATTCAAAGGCAACTGAATTTCAGGCAACCGGGCATCGAAGTCGGAATGCCGCGAAACTCACCGAGTCAAAGCGTTTCCCCGTTTGCGGAAGAAGTCTGATGTAGAACAAGTAGCAGAAGCATACATGCTCAAGAGGATCACCCGAAATTCAAAGGCAACTGAATTTTTGGCAACCGGAGCATCGAAGTTTGAATCCGCGAAACTCACCGAGTCAAAGCGTTTCGCCGTTTGCGGAAGAAGTCTGATGTAGAACAAGTAGCAGAAGCATACATGCTCAAGAGGGATCACCTGAAATTCAAAGGCAACTGAATTTCGGCAACCGAGGCATCGAAGTCGAATGCCGCGAAACTCACCGAGTCAAAGCATTTCGCCGTTTGTGGAAGAAGTCTGATGTAGAACAAGTAGCAGAAGCATACATGCTCAAGAGGGATAACCCGAAATTCAAAGGCAACTGAATTTCGACAACCGGGGCATCGAAGTCGGCATGCCGCGAAACTCACCGAGTCAAAGCTTTTTGCCGTTTGCGGAAGAAGTCTGATGGAGAACAAGTAGCAGAAGCATACATGCTCAATAGGGATCACCCAAAATTCAAAGGCAACTGAATTTCGGCAACCGGGGCATCGAAATCGAAATGCCTCGAAACTCACCGAGGCAAAGCCTTTCGCCGTTTGTGGAAGAAGTCTGATGTAGAACAAGTAGCAGAAGCATACATGCTCAAGAGGGATCACCCGAAATTCAAAGGCAACTGAATTTCGGCAACCGGGGCATCAAAGTCGGAATGTCGCGAAACTCACCGAGTCAAAGCGTTTCGCCTTTTGCGGAAGAAGTCTGATGTAGAACAAGTAGCAGAAGCTTAGATGCTCAAGAGGGAACACCTGGAATTCAAAGGCAACTGAATTTCGGCAACCGGGGTGTCGAAGTCGGAATGCCGCGAAACTCACTTAGTAAAGCGTTTCGCCGTTTGCGGCAACAGTCTGATGTATAACAAGTAGCAGAAGCGTACATGCTGAAGAGGGATCACCCGGAATTCAAAGGCAACTGAATTTCGGCAACCGGGGTATCGAAGTCGAATGTCGCGAAACTCACCGAGGCAAATCGTTTCGCCGTTTGCGGAAGAAGTCTGATGTAGAACAAGTAGCAGAAGCATACATGCTCCAGAGGGATCACCCGAAATTCAAAGGCAACTGAATTTCGGCAACCGGGGCATCGAAGGCGGAATGCCGCGAAACTCACCGAGTCAAAGCTGTTTCGCCGTTTGCGGAAGAAGTCTGATGTAGAACAAGTAGCAGGAAGCATACATGCTCAAGAGGGATCACCCGAAATTCAAAGGCAACTGAATTTCGGCAACCGGGCATCGAAGTCGGAATGCCGCGAAACTCACCGAGTCAAAGCGTTTCGCCTTTTGCGGAAGAATCCTGATTTAGAACAAGTAGCAGAAGCATACATGCTCAAGAGGGATCACCCGAAATTCAAAGGCAACTGAATTTCAGCAACCGGGCATCGAAGTCGGAATGCCGCGAACTCACCGAGTCAAAGCGTTTCGTCCGTTTTGCCGGAAGAAAGTCTGATGCAGAACAAAGTAGCAGAAGCATACATGCTCAAGAGGGATCACCTCCCGAAATTTCAAAGGGCAACTGGAATTTTCGGAATCCAGGGCATCCAGGAAGTCGGAATGCCGCGAAACTCACCGAGATCAAAGGTTTCGCCGTTTGCGGAAGAAAGTCCTGATTAGAACAAGTAGCATAAAAAGAAGCATAAATGCTCAAGAGGGA
>CM055363.1:16297520-16323903 GCA_029228515.1 Populus alba x Populus x berolinensis
TATAAAACCTTGATAAACATAGCACTTTTAGTACTAATCAAGAGGGATCACCCGAAATTCAAAGGCAACTGAATTTTCGGCAACCGGGGCACCGAAAGTCGGAAATGCCTGCGAAACTCACCGAATCTAAGCGTTTCGCTGTTTGCGGAAGAAGTGTGATGTAGTACAAGTAGCAGAAGCATACATGCGCAAAGGGATCACCCAAAATTCAAAGGCAACGGAATTTCGGCAACCGGGGGCATCGAAGATCGGAATGCCGCAAACTCACCGAATCAAAGCGTTTCCCTGTTTGCGGAAGGAAGTGTGATGTAGAATCAAGTAGCATAAGAACATACATGCTCAAAAGGGATCACCCGAAATTCAAAGAGCAAGACTGCAAGTTCCGGCAACCGGGCCATCGAAGTCGGAATGCCGCAAAACTCACCGAGGTTCAAAGCGTTGCGGCTGTGTGCGGAAGGAAGTGTGATGTAGAAACAAGTAGCAGAAGCATACATGCCTCAAGAAGAAGATCACCCGAATAGACGTCTAAGGGCAACTGAAATTTTCGGGCCAACCGGGGCACAATCGAAGTCTAGGAATGCCGCGAAACTCACCGAGTCAAATGCGTTTCGCCATTTGCGGAAGGGGAAGTGTGGTGTAGAACAAGTAGCAGAAGCATACATTTCAAGAGGGATCACCCGAAATTCAAATAGGCAACTGAATTTGCGGTCAACCAGGGCATCGAAGTCGGAATGCCCGCGAAACTCACAGAGTCCAAAGCGTTCCCTTCGCTGTTTGCGGAAGGAAGTGTGATGTAGAACAAGTAGCAGAAACATACCATGCTCAAGAGGGAATCACCCGAAATTGTCATAGGAAACTGAATTTCGGCAACCGGGCATCGAAGTCGGTAATGCCGCGAAAACTCGGACCGAGTCTAAGCGTTTCGCTGTTAGCGGAAGGAAGTGTGATGTAGAACAAGTAGCAGAAGCTTACATGCTCATAAGAAATCACCCGAAATTCAAAGGAAACTGAATTTCGGCAACCGGGGCATCGAAGTCGGAATGCCGCGAAACTCACCGAGTCAAAGCGTTTCGCCGTTTGCGAAGGAGTGTGATGTAGAACAAGTAGCAGAAGCATACATGCTCAAGAGGGATCACCCGAAATTCAAAGGCAACTGAATTTCGGCAACCGGGGCATCGAAGTCGGAATGCCGCGAAACTCACCGAGAGTCAAAGCGTTTCGCTGTTTGCGAAAGAAGTGTGATGTAGAACAAGTAGCAGAAGCATACATGCTCAAGAGGGATCACCCGAAATTCAAAGGCAACTGAATTTCGCAACCGGGGCATCGAAGTCGGAATGCCGCGAAACTCACCGAGTCAAAGCGTTTCGCCCTTTGCGGAAGGAAGTGTGATGTAGAACAAGTAGCAGAAGCATACATGCTCAAGAGGGATCACCCGAAATTCAAAGGCAACTGAATTTCGGCAACCGGGTCATCGACGTCGGAATACCACGAAACTCACCGAGTCAAAGCGTTTCGCTGTTTGCGGAAGAGAGTGTGATGTAGAACAAGTAGCACAAGCATACATGCTCAAGAGGGATCACCCGAAATTCAAAGGCAACTGAATTTCGGCAACCGGGGCATCGAAGTCGGAATGCCGCGAAACTCACCGAGTCAAAGCGTTTCGCCCTTTGCGGAAGGAAGTGTGGTGTAGAACAAGTAGCAGAAGCATACATGCTCAAGAGGGATCACCCGAAATTCAAAGGCAACTGAATTTCGGCAACCTGGTCATCGAAGTCGTAATACCGCGAAACTCACCGAGTCAAAGCGTTTCGCTGTTTGCGGAAGAAAGTGAATGTAGAACAAGTAGAAGCATACATGCTCAAGAGGGATCACCCGAAATTCAAAGGCAACTGAATTTCGGCAACCGGGGCATCGAAGTCGGAATGCCGCGAAACTCACCGAGTCAAAGCGTTTCGCTGTTTGCGGAAGGAAGTGTGATGTAGAACAAGTAGCAGAAGCATACATGCTCAAGAGGGATCACCCGAAATTCAAAGGCAACTGAATTTCGGCAACCGGGCATCGAAGTCGGAATGCCGCGAAACTCACCGAGTCAAAGCGTTTCGCCGTTTGCGGAAGAAGTGTGATGTAGAACAAGTAGCAGAAGCATACATGCTCAAGAGGGATCACCCGAAATTCAAAGGCAACTGAATTTCGGCAACCGGGGCATCGAAGTCGGAATGCCGCGAAACTCACCGAGTCAAAGCGTTTCGCCTTTGCGGAAGAAGTCTGATGTAGAACAAGTAGCAGAAGCATACATGCTCAAGAGGGATCACCCGAAATTCAAAGGCAACTGAATTTCGGCAACCGGGGCATCGAAGTCGGAATGCCGCGAAACTCACCGAGTCAAAGCGTTTCGCCGTTTGCGGAAGAAGTGTGATGTAGAACAAGTAGCAGAAGCATACATGCTCAAGAGGGATCACCCGAAATTCAAAGGCAACTGAATTTCGGCAACCGGGGCATCGAAG
This sequence comes from Populus alba x Populus x berolinensis, assembly GCA_029228515.1. Classification (NCBI taxonomy): domain Eukaryota; kingdom Viridiplantae; phylum Streptophyta; class Magnoliopsida; order Malpighiales; family Salicaceae; genus Populus; species Populus alba x Populus x berolinensis. Next base: position 16,300,025 of record CM055363.1, read on the forward strand.
TCGGAATGCCGCGAAACTCACCGAGTCAAAGCGTTTCGCCTTTGCGGAAGGAAGTGTGATGTAGAACAAGTAGCAGAAGCATACATGCTCAAGAGGGATCACCCGAAATTCAAAGGCAACTGAATTTCGGCAACCGGGGCATCGAAGTCGGAATGCCGCGAAACTCACACGAGTCAAAGCGTTTCGCCGTTTGCGGAAGAAGTGTGATGTAGAACAAGTAGCAGAAGCATACATGCTCAAGAGGGATCACCCGAAATTCAAAGGCAACTGAATTTCGGCAACCGGGCATCGAAGTCGGAATGCCGCGAAAACTCACCGAGTCAAAGCGTTTCGCTGTTTGCGGAAGAAGTGTGATGTAGAACAAGTAGCAGAAGCATACATGCTCAAGAGGGATCACCCGAAATTCAAAGGCAACTGAATTTCGGCAACCGGGGCATCGAAGTCGGAATGCCCGAAAAACTCACCGAGTCAAAGCGTTTCGCCGTTTGCGGAAGAAGTGTGATGTAGAACAAGTAGCAGAAGCATACATGCTCAAGAGGGATCACCCGAAATTCAAAGGCAACTGAATTTCGGCAACCGGGCATCGAAGTCGGAATGCCGCGAAACTCACCGAGTCAAAGCGTTTCGCCGTTTGCGAAGGAAGTGATGTAGAACAAGTAGCAGAAGCATACATGCTCAAGAGGATCACCCGAAATTCAAAGGCAACTGAATTTCGGCAACCGGGGCATCGAAGTCGGAATGCCGCGAAACTCACCGAGTCAAAGCGTTTCGCCTTTTGCGGAGAAGTGTGATGTAGAACAAGTAGCAGAAGCATACATGCTCAAGAGGGATCACCCGAAATTCAAAGGCAACTGAATTTCGGCAACCGGGGCATCGAAGTCGGAATGCCGCGAAACTCACCGAGTCAAAGCGTTTCGCCGTTTGCGGAAGAAGTCTGATGTAGAACAAGTAGCAGAAGCATACATGCTCAAGAGGGATCACCCGAAATTCAAAGGCAACTGAATTTCGGCAACCGGGCATCGAAGTCGGAATGCCGCGAAACTCACCGAGTCAAAGCGTTTCGCCGTTTGCGGAAGGAAGTGTGATGTAGAACAAGTAGCAGAAGCATACATGCTCAAGAGGGATCACCCGAAATTCAAAGGCAACTGAATTTCGGCAACCGGGCATCGAAGTCGGAATGCCGCGAAACTCACCGAGTCAAAGCGTTTCGCCGTTTGCGGAAGGAAGTGTGATGTAGAACAAGTAGCAGAAGCATACATGCTCAAGAGGGATCACCCGAAATTCAAAGGCAACTGAATTTCGGCAACCGGGGCATCGAAGTCGGAATGCCGCGAAACTCACCGAGTCAAAGCGTTTCGCCGTTTGCGGAAGAAGTGTGATGTAGAACAAGTAGCAGAAGCATACATGCTCAAGAGGGATCACCCGAAATTCAAAGGCAACTGAATTTCGGCAACCGGGGCATCGAAGTCGGAATGCCGCGAAACTCACCGAGTCAAAGCGTTTCGCCGTTTGCGGAAGGAAGTGTGATGTAGAACAAGTAGCAGAAGCATACATGCTCAAGAGGGATCACCCGAAATTCAAAGGCAACTGAATTTCGGCAACCGGGGCATCGAAGTCGGAATGCCGCGAAACTCACCGAGTCAAAGCGTTTCGCCGTTTGCGGAAGGAAGTGTGATGTAGAACAAGTAGCAGAAGCATACATGCTCAAGAGGGATCACCCGAAATTCAAAGGCAACTGAATTTCGGCAACCGGGGCATCGAAGTCGGAATGCCGCGAAACTCACCGAGTCAAAGCGTTTCGCCGTTTGCGGAAGAGAGTGTGATGTAGAACAAGTAGCAGAAGCATACATGCTCAAGAGGGATCACCCGAAATTCAAAGGCAACTGAATTTCGGCAACCGGGGCATCGAAGTCGGAATGCCGCGAAACTCACCGAGTCAAAGCGTTTCGCCGTTTGCGGAAGAAGTCTGATGTAGAACAAGTAGCAAGACATACATGCTCAAGAGGGATCACCCGAAATTCAAAGGCAACTGAATTTCGGCAACCGGGCATCGAAGTCGGAATGCCGCGAAACTCACCGAGTCAAAGCGTTTCGCCGTTTGCGGAAGGAAGTGTGATGTAGAACAAGTAGCAGAAGCATACATGCTCAAGAGGGATCACCCGAAATTCAAAGGCAACTGAATTTCGGCAACCGGGGCATCGAAGTCGGAATGCCGCGAAACTCACCGAGTCAAAGCGTTTCGCCGTTTGCGGAAGGAAGTGTGATGTAGAACAAGTAGCAGAAGCATACATGCTCAAGAGGGATCACCCGAAATTCAAAGGCAACTGAATTTCGGCAACCGGGGCATCGAAGTCGGAATGCCGCGAAACTCACCGAGTCAAAGCGTTTCGCCGTTTGCGGAAGAAGTGATGTAGAACAAGTAGCAGAAGCATACATGCTCAAGAGGGATCACCCGAAATTCAAAGGCAACTGAATTTCGGCAACCGGGGCATCGAAGTCGGAATGCCGCGAAACTCACCGAGTCAAAGCGTTTCGCCGTTTGCGGAAGGAAGTGTGATGTAGAACAAGTAGCAGAAGCATACATGCTCAAGAGGGATCACCCGAAATTCAAAGGCAACTGAATTTCGGCAACCGGGGCATCGAAGTCGGAATGCCGCGAAACTCACCGAGTCAAAGCGTTTCGCCGTTTGCGGAAGAAGTGTGATGTAGAACAAGTAGCAGAAGCATACATGCTCAAGAGGGATCACCCGAAATTCAAAGGCAACTGAATTTCGGCAACCGGGGCATCGAAGTCGGAATGCCGCGAAACTCACCGAGTCAAAGCGTTTCGCCGTTTGCGGAAGAAGTGTGATGTAGAACAAGTAGCAGAAGCATACATGCTCAAGAGGGATCACCCGAAATTCAAAGGCAACTGAATTTCGGCAACCGGGGCATCGAAGTCGGAATGCCGCGAAACTCACCGAGTCAAAGCGTTTCGCCGTTTGCGGAAGGAAGTGTGATGTAGAACAAGTAGCAGAAGCATACATGCTCAAGAGGGATCACCGAAATTCAAAGGCAACTGAATTTCGGCAACCGGGGCATCGAAGTCGGAATGCCGCGAAACTCACCGAGTCAAAGCGTTTCGCCGTTTGCGGAAGGAAGTGTGATGTAGAACAAGTAGCAGAAGCATACATGCTCAAGAGGGATCACCCGAAATTCAAAGGCAACTGAATTTCGGCAACCGGGGCATCGAAGTCGGAATGCCGCGAAACTCACCGAGTCAAAGCGTTTCGCCGTTTGCGGAAGGAAGTCTGATGTAGAACAAGTAGCAGAAGCATACATGCTCAAGAGGGATCACCCGAAATTCAAAGGCAACTGAATTTCGGCAACCGGGCATCGAAGTCGGAATGCCGCGAAACTCACCGAGTCAAAGCGTTTCGCCGTTTGCGGAAGAAGTCTGATGTAGAACAAGTAGCAGAAGCATACATGCTCAAGAGGGATCACCCGAAATTCAAAGGCAACTGAATTTCGGCAACCGGGGCATCGAAGTCGGAATGCCGCGAAACTCACCGAGTCAAAGCGTTTCGCCGTTTGCGGAAGAAGTGTGATGTAGAACAAGTAGCAGAAGCATACATGCTCAAGAGGGATCACCCGAAATTCAAAGGCAACTGAATTTCGGCAACCGGGGCATCGAAGTCGGAATGCCGCGAAACTCACCGAGTCAAAGCGTTTCGCCGTTTGCGGAAGAAGTGTGATGTAGAACAAGTAGCAGAAGCATACATGCTCAAGAGGGATCACCCGAAATTCAAAGGCAACTGAATTTCGGCAACCGGGGCATCGAAGTCGGAATGCCGCGAAACTCACCGAGTCAAAGCGTTTCGCCGTTTGCGGAAGAAGTCTGATGTAGAACAAGTAGCAGAAGCATACATGCTCAAGAGGGATCACCCGAAATTCAAAGGCAACTGAATTTCGGCAACCGGGGCATCGAAGTCGGAATGCCGCGAAACTCACCGAGTCAAAGCGTTTCGCCGTTTGCGGAAGGAAGTGTGATGTAGAACAAGTAGCAGAAGCATACATGCTCAAGAGGGATCACCCGAAATTCAAAGGCAACTGAATTTCGGCAACCGGGCATCGAAGTCGGAATGCCGCGAAACTCACCGAGTCAAAGCGTTTCGCCGTTTGCGGAAGGAAGTGTGATGTAGAACAAGTAGCAGAAGCATACATGCTCAAGAGGGATCACCCGAAATTCAAAGGCAACTGAATTTCGGCAACCGGGGCATCGAAGTCGGAATGCCGCGAAACTCACCGAGTCAAAGCGTTTCGCCGTTTGCGGAAGAAGTCTGATGTAGAACAAGTAGCAGAAGCATACATGCTCAAGAGGGATCACCCGAAATTCAAAGGCAACTGAATTTCGGCAACCGGGCATCGAAGTCGGAATGCCGCGAAACTCACCGAGTCAAAGCGTTTCGCCGTTTGCGGAAGGAAGTCTGATGTAGAACAAGTAGCAGAAGCATACATGCTCAAGAGGGATCACCCGAAATTCAAAGGCAACTGAATTTCGGCAACCGGGGCATCGAAGTCGGAATGCCGCGAAACTCACCGAGTCAAAGCGTTTCGCCGTTTGCGGAAGGAAGTGTGATGTAGAACAAGTAGCAGAAGCATACATGCTCAAGAGGGATCACCCGAAATTCAAAGGCAACTGAATTTCGGCAACCGGGGCATCGAAGTCGGAATGCCGCGAAACTCACCGAGTCAAAGCGTTTCGCCGTTTGCGGAAGAAGTCTGATGTAGAACAAGTAGCAGAAGCATACATGCTCAAGAGGGATCACCCGAAATTCAAAGGCAACTGAATTTCGGCAACCGGGGCATCGAAGTCGGAATGCCGCGAAACTCACCGAGTCAAAGCGTTTCGCCGTTTGCGGAAGAAGTCTGATGTAGAACAAGTAGCAGAAGCATACATGCTCAAGAGGGATCACCCGAAATTCAAAGGCAACTGAATTTCGGCAACCGGGGCATCGAAGTCGGAATGCCGCGAAACTCACCGAGTCAAAGCGTTTCGCCGTTTGCGGAAGGAAGTCTGATGTAGAACAAGTAGCAGAAGCATACATGCTCAAGAGGGATCACCCGAAATTCAAAGGCAACTGAATTTCGGCAACCGGGGCATCGAAGTCGGAATGCCGCGAAACTCACCGAGTCAAAGCGTTTCGCCGTTTGCGGAAGGAAGTCTGATGTAGAACAAGTAGCAGAAGCATACATGCTCAAGAGGGATCACCCGAAATTCAAAGGCAACTGAATTTCGGCAACCGGGGCATCGAAGTCGGAATGCCGCGAAACTCACCGAGTCAAAGCGTTTCGCCGTTTGCGGAAGGAAGTGTGATGTAGAACAAGTAGCAGAAGCATACATGCTCAAGAGGGATCACCCGAAATTCAAAGGCAACTGAATTTCGGCAACCGGGGCATCGAAGTCGGAATGCCGCGAAACTCACCGAGTCAAAGCGTTTCGCCGTTTGCGGAAGGAAGTGTGATGTAGAACAAGTAGCAGAAGCATACATGCTCAAGAGGGATCACCCGAAATTCAAAGGCAACTGAATTTCGGCAACCGGGGCATCGAAGTCGGAATGCCGCGAAACTCACCGAGTCAAAGCGTTTCGCCGTTTGCGGAAGAAGTCTGATGTAGAACAAGTAGCAGAAGCATACATGCTCAAGAGGGATCACCCGAAATTCAAAGGCAACTGAATTTCGGCAACCGGGGCATCGAAGTCGGAATGCCGCGAAACTCACCGAGTCAAAGCGTTTCGCCGTTTGCGGAAGGAAGTGTGATGTAGAACAAGTAGCAGAAGCATACATGCTCAAGAGGGATCACCCGAAATTCAAAGGCAACTGAATTTCGGCAACCGGGGCATCGAAGTCGGAATGCCGCGAAACTCACCGAGTCAAAGCGTTTCGCCGTTTGCGGAAGGAAGTGTGATGTAGAACAAGTAGCAGAAGCATACATGCTCAAGAGGGATCACCCGAAATTCAAAGGCAACTGAATTTCGGCAACCGGGGCATCGAAGTCGGAATGCCGCGAAACTCACCGAGTCAAAGCGTTTCGCCGTTTGCGGAAGGAAGTCTGATGTAGAACAAGTAGCAGAAGCATACATGCTCAAGAGGGATCACCCGAAATTCAAAGGCAACTGAATTTCGGCAACCGGGGCATCGAAGTCGGAATGCCGCGAAACTCACCGAGTCAAAGCGTTTCGCCGTTTGCGGAAGAAAGTCTGATGTAGAACAAGTAGCAGAAGCATACATGCTCAAGAGGGATCACCCGAAATTCAAAGGCAACTGAATTTCGGCAACCGGGGCATCGAAGTCGGAATGCCGCGAAACTCACCGAGTCAAAGCGTTTCGCCGTTTGCGGAAGGAAGTCTGATGTAGAACAAGTAGCAGAAGCATACATGCTCAAGAGGGATCACCCGAAATTCAAAGGCAACTGAATTTCGGCAACCGGGGCATCGAAGTCGGAATGCCGCGAAACTCACCGAGTCAAAGCGTTTCGCCGTTTGCGGAAGGAAGTCTGATGTAGAACAAGTAGCAGAAGCATACATGCTCAAGAGGGATCACCCGAAATTCAAAGGCAACTGAATTTCGGCAACCGGGGCATCGAAGTCGGAATGCCGCGAAACTCACCGAGTCAAAGCGTTTCGCCGTTTGCGGAAGAAGTGTGATGTAGAACAAGTAGCAGAAGCATACATGCTCAAGAGGGATCACCCGAAATTCAAAGGCAACTGAATTTCGGCAACCGGGGCATCGAAGTCGGAATGCCGCGAAACTCACCGAGTCAAAGCGTTTCGCCGTTTGCGGAAGGAAGTGTGATGTAGAACAAGTAGCAGAAGCATACATGCTCAAGAGGGATCACCCGAAATTCAAAGGCAACTGAATTTCGGCAACCGGGGCATCGAAGTCGGAATGCCGCGAAACTCACCGAGTCAAAGCGTTTCGCCGTTTGCGGAAGGAAGTGTGATGTAGAACAAGTAGCAGAAGCATACATGCTCAAGAGGGATCACCCGAAATTCAAAGGCAACTGAATTTCGGCAACCGGGGCATCGAAGTCGGAATGCCGCGAAACTCACCGAGTCAAAGCGTTTCGCCGTTTGCGGAAGAAAGTCTGATGTAGAACAAGTAGCAGAAGCATACATGCTCAAGAGGGATCACCCGAAATTCAAAGGCAACTGAATTTCGGCAACCGGGGCATCGAAGTCGGAATGCCGCGAAACTCACCGAGTCAAAGCGTTTCGCCGTTTGCGGAAGGAAGTCTGATGTAGAACAAGTAGCAGAAGCATACATGCTCAAGAGGGATCACCCGAAATTCAAAGGCAACTGAATTTCGGCAACCGGGGCATCGAAGTCGGAATGCCGCGAAACTCACCGAGTCAAAGCGTTTCGCCGTTTGCGGAAGGAAGTCTGATGTAGAACAAGTAGCAGAAGCATACATGCTCAAGAGGGATCACCCGAAATTCAAAGGCAACTGAATTTCGGCAACCGGGGCATCGAAGTCGGAATGCCGCGAAACTCACCGAGTCAAAGCGTTTCGCCGTTTGCGGAAGAAAGTCTGATGTAGAACAAGTAGCAGAAGCATACATGCTCAAGAGGGATCACCCGAAATTCAAAGGCAACTGAATTTCGGCAACCGGGGCATCGAAGTCGGAATGCCGCGAAACTCACCGAGTCAAAGCGTTTCGCCGTTTGCGGAAGGAAGTCTGATGTAGAACAAGTAGCAGAAGCATACATGCTCAAGAGGGATCACCCGAAATTCAAAGGCAACTGAATTTCGGCAACCGGGGCATCGAAGTCGGAATGCCGCGAAACTCACCGAGTCAAAGCGTTTCGCCGTTTGCGGAAGGAAGTCTGATGTAGAACAAGTAGCAGAAGCATACATGCTCAAGAGGGATCACCCGAAATTCAAAGGCAACTGAATTTCGGCAACCGGGGCATCGAAGTCGGAATGCCGCGAAACTCACCGAGTCAAAGCGTTTCGCCGTTTGCGGAAGGAAGTCTGATGTAGAACAAGTAGCAGAAGCATACATGCTCAAGAGGGATCACCCGAAATTCAAAGGCAACTGAATTTCGGCAACCGGGGCATCGAAGTCGGAATGCCGCGAAACTCACCGAGTCAAAGCGTTTCGCCGTTTGCGGAAGAAGTCTGATGTAGAACAAGTAGCAGAAGCATACATGCTCAAGAGGGATCACCCGAAATTCAAAGGCAACTGAATTTCGGCAACCGGGCATCGAAGTCGGAATGCCGCGAAACTCACCGAGTCAAAGCGTTTCGCCGTTTGCGGAAGAAGTCTGATGTAGAACAAGTAGCAGAAGCATACATGCTCAAGAGGGATCACCCGAAATTCAAAGGCAACTGAATTTCGGCAACCGGGGCATCGAAGTCGGAATGCCGCGAAACTCACCGAGTCAAAGCGTTTCGCCGTTTGCGGAAGGAAGTCTGATGTAGAACAAGTAGCAGAAGCATACATGCTCAAGAGGGATCACCCGAAATTCAAAGGCAACTGAATTTCGGCAACCGGGGCATCGAAGTCGGAATGCCGCGAAACTCACCGAGTCAAAGCGTTTCGCCGTTTGCGGAAGGAAGTCTGATGTAGAACAAGTAGCAGAAGCATACATGCTCAAGAGGGATCACCCGAAATTCAAAGGCAACTGAATTTCGGCAACCGGGCATCGAAGTCGGAATGCCGCGAAACTCACCGAGTCAAAGCGTTTCGCCGTTTGCGGAAGGAAGTGTGATGTAGAACAAGTAGCAGAAGCATACATGCTCAAGAGGGATCACCCGAAATTCAAAGGCAACTGAATTTCGGCAACCGGGGCATCGAAGTCGGAATGCCGCGAAACTCACCGAGTCAAAGCGTTTCGCCGTTTGCGGAAGGAAGTGTGATGTAGAACAAGTAGCAGAAGCATACATGCTCAAGAGGGATCACCCGAAATTCAAAGGCAACTGAATTTCGGCAACCGGGGCATCGAAGTCGGAATGCCGCGAAACTCACCGAGTCAAAGCGTTTCGCCGTTTGCGGAAGGAAGTCTGATGTAGAACAAGTAGCAGAAGCATACATGCTCAAGAGGGATCACCCGAAATTCAAAGGCAACTGAATTTCGGCAACCGGGGCATCGAAGTCGGAATGCCGCGAAACTCACCGAGTCAAAGCGTTTCGCCGTTTGCGGAAGGAAGTGTGATGTAGAACAAGTAGCAGAAGCATACATGCTCAAGAGGGATCACCCGAAATTCAAAGGCAACTGAATTTCGGCAACCGGGGCATCGAAGTCGGAATGCCGCGAAACTCACCGAGTCAAAGCGTTTCGCCGTTTGCGGAAGAAGTGTGATGTAGAACAAGTAGCAGAAGCATACATGCTCAAGAGGGATCACCCGAAATTCAAAGGCAACTGAATTTCGGCAACCGGGGCATCGAAGTCGGAATGCCGCGAAACTCACCGAGTCAAAGCGTTTCGCCGTTTGCGGAAGGAAGTGTGATGTAGAACAAGTAGCAGAAGCATACATGCTCAAGAGGGATCACCCGAAATTCAAAGGCAACTGAATTTCGGCAACCGGGGCATCGAAGTCGGAATGCCGCGAAACTCACCGAGTCAAAGCGTTTCGCCGTTTGCGGAAGGAAGTGATGTAGAACAAGTAGCAGAAGCATACATGCTCAAGAGGGATCACCCGAAATTCAAAGGCAACTGAATTTCGGCAACCGGGGCATCGAAGTCGGAATGCCGCGAAACTCACCGAGTCAAAGCGTTTCGCCGTTTGCGGAAGGAAGTGTGATGTAGAACAAGTAGCAGAAGCATACATGCTCAAGAGGGATCACCCGAAATTCAAAGGCAACTGAATTTCGGCAACCGGGGCATCGAAGTCGGAATGCCGCGAAACTCACCGAGTCAAAGCGTTTCGCCGTTTGCGGAAGGAAGTGTGATGTAGAACAAGTAGCAGAAGCATACATGCTCAAGAGGGATCACCCGAAATTCAAAGGCAACTGAATTTCGGCAACCGGGGCATCGAAGTCGGAATGCCGCGAAACTCACCGAGTCAAAGCGTTTCGCCGTTTGCGGAAGGAAGTGATGTAGAACAAGTAGCAGAAGCATACATGCTCAAGAGGGATCACCCGAAATTCAAAGGCAACTGAATTTCGGCAACCGGGGCATCGAAGTCGGAATGCCGCGAAACTCACCGAGTCAAAGCGTTTCGCCGTTTGCGGAAGAAAGTGTGATGTAGAACAAGTAGCAGAAGCATACATGCTCAAGAGGGATCACCCGAAATTCAAAGGCAACTGAATTTCGGCAACCGGGCATCGAAGTCGGAATGCCGCGAAACTCACCGAGTCAAAGCGTTTCGCCGTTTGCGGAAGAAGTCTGATGTAGAACAAGTAGCAGAAGCATACATGCTCAAGAGGGATCACCCGAAATTCAAAGGCAACTGAATTTCGGCAACCGGGGCATCGAAGTCGGAATGCCGCGAAACTCACCGAGTCAAAGCGTTTCGCCGTTTGCGGAAGAAAGTGTGATGTAGAACAAGTAGCAGAAGCATACATGCTCAAGAGGGATCACCCGAAATTCAAAGGCAACTGAATTTCGGCAACCGGGGCATCGAAGTCGGAATGCCGCGAAACTCACCGAGTCAAAGCGTTTCGCGTTTGCGGAAGGAAGTCTGATGTAGAACAAGTAGCAGAAGCATACATGCTCAAGAGGGATCACCCGAAATTCAAAGGCAACTGAATTTCGGCAACCGGGCATCGAAGTCGGAATGCCGCGAAACTCACCGAGTCAAAGCGTTTCGCCGTTTGCGGAAGGAAGTCTGATGTAGAACAAGTAGCAGAAGCATACATGCTCAAGAGGGATCACCCGAAATTCAAAGGCAACTGAATTTCGGCAACCGGGGCATCGAAGTCGGAATGCCGCGAAACTCACCGAGTCAAAGCGTTTCGCCGTTTGCGGAAGAAGTCTGATGTAGAACAAGTAGCAGAAGCATACATGCTCAAGAGGGATCACCCGAAATTCAAAGGCAACTGAATTTCGGCAACCGGGGCATCGAAGTCGGAATGCCGCGAAACTCACCGAGTCAAAGCGTTTCGCCGTTTGCGGAAGAAGTCTGATGTAGAACAAGTAGCAGAAGCATACATGCTCAAGAGGGATCACCCGAAATTCAAAGGCAACTGAATTTCGGCAACCGGGGCATCGAAGTCGGAATGCCGCGAAACTCACCGAGTCAAAGCGTTTCGCCGTTTGCGGAAGGAAGTCTGATGTAGAACAAGTAGCAGAAGCATACATGCTCAAGAGGGATCACCCGAAATTCAAAGGCAACTGAATTTCGGCAACCGGGGCATCGAAGTCGGAATGCCGCGAAACTCACCGAGTCAAAGCGTTTCGCCGTTTGCGGAAGGAAGTGTGATGTAGAACAAGTAGCAGAAGCATACATGCTCAAGAGGGATCACCCGAAATTCAAAGGCAACTGAATTTCGGCAACCGGGGCATCGAAGTCGGAATGCCGCGAAACTCACCGAGTCAAAGCGTTTCGCCGTTTGCGGAAGGAAGTCTGATGTAGAACAAGTAGCAGAAGCATACATGCTCAAGAGGGATCACCCGAAATTCAAAGGCAACTGAATTTCGGCAACCGGGGCATCGAAGTCGGAATGCCGCGAAACTCACCGAGTCAAAGCGTTTCGCCGTTTGCGGAAGAAAGTCTGATGTAGAACAAGTAGCAGAAGCATACATGCTCAAGAGGGATCACCCGAAATTCAAAGGCAACTGAATTTCGGCAACCGGGGCATCGAAGTCGGAATGCCGCGAAACTCACCGAGTCAAAGCGTTTCGCCGTTTGCGGAAGGAAGTCTGATGTAGAACAAGTAGCAGAAGCATACATGCTCAAGAGGGATCACCCGAAATTCAAAGGCAACTGAATTTCGGCAACCGGGGCATCGAAGTCGGAATGCCGCGAAACTCACCGAGTCAAAGCGTTTCGCCGTTTGCGGAAGAAGTCTGATGTAGAACAAGTAGCAGAAGCATACATGCTCAAGAGGGATCACCCGAAATTCAAAGGCAACTGAATTTCGGCAACCGGTGCATCGAGATCTAGTCGGTAAGATCGGTAAACTCATCGCGTTAAAGCGTTTAGTGTTTGCGGAAGGATGTGTGATGTAGAACAATTAGCAGAAGCATATTTGCTTAAGAAGGATCACCCGAAAAATCATAGGCAACTGAATTTCGGAAACCGGGGCATCGAAGTCGGACTGCCGCGAAACATACCGAGTCAAAGGTTTTCGCTGTTTGCGGATGGCGTGTGCTGTAGACCAAGTAGCAGAAGCATACATGCTCAACAGGGAACACTCGACCAGAAGAATTCAAAGGGTAATGAGAAGATTTGGGCAACCGGGGCAACGAAGTTGGAATGCCGCGAAACTCATGAGTCAAACGCGTTTCGCCATTTGCGGAAGGAAGTGTGATGTTTCTGACACAGTAGCAGAAGTCTACATGATTAAGAGGGTAAATCACTCGAAATACAAAAGGAAATGAACTTTCGGCAAACGGGGCAACGAAGGCGGTATGCCGCGACAAAATCAAAGAGAAAAGCGTTTCGTGTTTGCGGATCGGATTGTCTGATGTAGAACAAGTAGCAGAAGCATAACATGCTTTAAAAGGGATCTCCCGAACTTCAAAGGCAAATAGAATTTCGGCAATCGGGGCATCGAAGGAGGGAATGCCGCGACACTCATATACGTCAAAGCGTTTCGCAGTTTGCGGAAGGAAGTGTGATGTTAGAACAAGTAGCAGAAGCATACATGCTCACGAGGGAATACCCGAAATTCAGAAGTAACTGAATTTCGGCAACCGGGGCATGCACGTCGGACTGCGGCGAATCACAGCGGGTGCAACAGCGTTTAGCTGTTTGCGGAAGGAAGAGTGTTGTAGGAAGTACGCAGAAGCATACATGCTTCAAACACGGGATCACACGACATTCACAGGCAAATGACATTTCGGCAACCGGGGCATCGAAGTTGGAATGCCGCGAAAATCACCGATGTCAACGCGTTTAGCTTGTATGCTGGACGGAGTGTGGAAATGTAGAACAAGTAGCGAGCGTCTTACATGTTCAACAGGGATCACCCGATAATTCAAAGGCTCAACTGAATTTCGGCAACGGGGACCGCGAGGCTCGGAAATGCCGCGAAAATCATATCGCTCAAAGGCGTCTTCGCTGTTGCGGAAGGAAGTGTGATGTAGAACATTGTTGCAGCAGCATAAATGCTCAAGATGGATCACCCGAAATTCGACGGGAACTGCAATTCGGGATCAACCGGTGCATCGACGACGGAAAGTCGCGAAACTCATGAGTTTAAAGCGTTTCTGTGTTAGCGGAAGGACGGTGTGATGTAGAACAAGTAGAAGAAGCATACTATGCTTTAAAAGGGATCACCCGAAATTTCAAAGGCAACTGAATTTCGGACAAGCGGGTCCATCGATGGACGGGTCCTGCCGCGGTACCCTCACCGAAGTCAAAGCGGTTAGCAGTTTGGGCAAGGCGTTGTGATGTAGCACAAGTAGCAGACGTTTACATGACAAGAGGGAGCTCACCGAAATTCAAAGGCAACTGACTTTCGGCAACCGGGGCACCGAAGTCTGGATAAAAACATACATTATATTGGAGTAATGGATTAAAAAGAATAAAATAAAAAAACCAAAAAGGTGAAGAGAGAAAAAAATGAGGAGAAAAAAACAAAAATACACATAAACACATTTAACTTAAAAAAAAAAAGGATAACAAAGTGTTAAAGTATCTTTAAAAATGTGAGTCGTGTACGCAACTTACCGAGTCAAAGCGGTTCGCCGTTTTGCGGAAGGAAGTCTGATCTGAGAACAAGTAGCATTGAGCATAAATGATCAAGAGGGATCACCCAAAATTCAAAGGCAACTGAATTTCGGCGCAACCGGGGTCAGACGAAGTCGGAAAGACAGGCGCACGTCTAAGTGTCAATAGTCTAGCTGCTTGCCGGAAGGAAGTGTGATGTAGAAACCGTAGCAGAAGCAAACATGCTCAAGAGGGATCACCCGAAATTCAAAGGCAACTGAATTTCGGCATGGCTCAATGGGTAACACCCGAAATTCAAGGCAACTGTAATTTCGGCAAAGGGGACGCGGAAGTCGGAAATGCTTGTGAAACTCACCGAGTTCAAGCGTTTCGTTGTTTGCGGAAGTGAGTGTTTTGATCTAGAAAAAGTAGCACGACGCATACATGCTCAACGAGGGATCACCCAAAACATTCCTAGGAGAACTGCATTTATCGGCATCCGGTGGATCGAAGTCGGAATGTGCGAAACTCGCCGAGTTCCGCGTTTCGTCGTTTGCTGAAAGGAAGTGTGATGTTAGAACAAGTAGGAGAAGTATACATGTTCAAGAGGGATCACCCGAAATTCACAGGCAAAAGAATTTCGGCAACCGGGGCATCGAAGGGGGAAATGCCGGGAAATGCAGAGAGTCCAAGCGTTTCGTCGCGTTTGCATGGAAGGAAGTGTGAGGTAGCACAAGTAGCGGAATATACATGCTTAAGAAGGGAATCACCGGAAGATTCAAAGGCAACCGCAAATTCTCGGCAATCGGGGGATCGAAGGCGAGAATGCCGCGAAACTCATATAGTCAAAGCGTATCGCTTTTTGTGTTTGTGGAAGGAAGGTGATGTAGAACAAGTCAGCAGAAGCATACATGCTCATGATGGATCACCCGAAATTCCAAGTCAACTGAATTTCGGCCAACCGGTGCATCGAAGTCGGAATGCCGTCGAATCTCACCGAAGTCAAACAGCGTTTCGCTGTTTTGGCGGCAAGGAAGAGTCGAGTGATAGTCGAACATGTAGCAGAAAAGAAGCCTACTATGCTTCAAGACAGGGATCACCCGAAATTCGAAAGGCAACTGAATTTCGCGCAACCGGGGCACCGAAGTCGGAATGCGCGAAATTCACCGAGTCAAAGCTTTTCGCTGTTTGCGGAAGGAAGTGTGATGATGATGTAGAACAAGTCGCAGGATGACCATAAATGCTCAAATCGGGATCACCCGAAATTCGCAACAAGGCAACTTGAATTTTGGCAAACGGTTGGCATCAAAGTTGGAATGTGCCGAAACTCGACCGAGTCAAAGCGTTTCGCTGTTTGGGACGGATATAAGTGTGATTAGTAGAACAAGTATGCAGGAAGCATACCTGCTCAAGAGGGATCACCCGATAATCCCAAAGGCAACATGAATTTCGGGCAATCGGGGTACACGAAAAAAGTCGAGAAGGTCGCGAAATAACTTACGAGTCTAAAGCTGTTTCGCTGTTTGCGGAAGGGACCGTGTCGATGTAGAACAACCGTAAGCAAAAGCATACATGGTTTCAAAAAGGGATCACCGAATTTCAAAGGCAACTGAATTTCGGCAACCGGGGCTCGAAGTCGGCAAGCCTTGACGAAACTACACCGAGTCAAAGCGTTTGCTGTTTGCGGAAAGGAAAGTGTGATGTAGAAACAAGTAAGCAGAAAGACCTACATGCTCAAGAGGGATCTACCCGAAAGTCATCAAAGGCAACTGAATTTCGGCAACGGGGCATCGAATCGGAATGCCGTGAAACTCATCGAGTCAAAGCGTTTCGCTGTTTGCGGAAGGAAGTGTGATGTAGAACAAGTAGCAGAAGCATACATGCTCAAGTTGATCACCCGCAATTCAAAGGCAACTGAATTTCGGCAACCGGGGCATCGAGGTCGGAATGCCGCAAAACTCACCTGAGTCAAAGCGTTTCGCGTTTGCGGAAGGAAGTCGATGTAGAAACAAGTAGCAGAAGCATACATGCTCAAGAGGGATCACCCGAAATTCACAGGCAACTGAATTTTGGCAATCGGGGCATCGAAGTCGGAATGCCGCGAAACTCACCGAGTCAAAGCGTTTCGCCGTTTGCGGAAGGAAGTCTGATGTAGGACAAGTAGCAGAAGCATACATGCTCAAGAGGGATCACCCGAAATTCAAAGGCAACTGAATTTCGGCAACCGGGGCATCGAAGTCGGAATTGCGCGAAACATCACCGAGTCAAAGCGTTTCGCTGTTTGCGGAAGGAATGTGTGATGTAGAACAAGTAGCAGAAGCATACATGCTCAAGAGGGATCACGAAATTCAAAGGCAACTGAATTTCGGCAACCGGGGCATCGAAGTCGGAATGCCGCGAAACTCACCGATTCAAAGCGTTTCGCTGTTTGCGGAAGGAAGTGTGATGTAGAACAAGTAGCAGATAGAGCATACATAAGAGGGATCACACGAAATTCAAAGGCAACTGAATTTCGGCAACCAGGGCATTGAAGGCGGAATGCCGCGAAACTCACCGAGTCAAAGCGTTTCGCTGTTTGCGGAAGGAAGTGTGATGTAGAACAAGTAGCAGAAGCATACATGCTCAAGAGGGATCACCCGAAATTCAAAGGCAACTGAATTTCGGCAACCGGGCATCCAAGTCGGAATGCCGCGAAACTCACCGAGTCAAAGCGTTTCGCTGTTTGCGGAAGGACGTGTGATGTAGAACAAGTAGCAGAAGCATACATGCTCAAGAGGATCACCGAAATTCAAAGGCAACTGAATTTCGGCAACGGTGGCATCGAAGTCGGAATGCCGCGAACCTCACCGAGTCAAAGCGTTTCGCCGTTTGCGGAAGGAAGTGTGATGTAGAACAAGTAGCAGAAGCATACATGCTCAAGAGGGATCACCCGAAATTCAAAGGCAACTGAATTTCGGCAACCAGGGCATCGAAGTCGGAATGCCGCGAAAACTCACCGAGTCAAAGCGTTTCGGCCGTTTGCGGAAGAAAGTGTGATGTAGAACAAGTAGCAGAAGCATACATGCTCAATGAGGGATCACCCGAAATTCAAAGGCAACTGAATTTCGGCAACCGGGGGCATCGAAGTCGGAATGCCGCGAAACTCACCGAGTCAAAGCGTTTCGCCGTTTGCGGAAGACGTGTGATGTAGAAAAAGTAGCAGAGGCATACATGCTCAAGAGGGATCACCCGAAATTCAAAGGCAACTGAATTTCGGCAACCGGGGCATCGAAGTCTGATTGCCGCGAAACTCACCGAGTCAAAGCGTTTCGCCGTTTGCGGAAGGAAGTGTGATGTAGAACCAGTAGTAGAAGCATACATGCTCAAGAGGGATCACCCGAAATTCAAAGGCAACTGAATTTCGGCAACCTGGGCATCGAAGTCGGAATGCCGCGAAAATCACCGAGTCAAAGCGTTTCGCCGTTTGCGGAAGGAAGTATGATGTAGAACAAGTAGTAGAAGCATACATGCTCAAGAGGGATCACCCGAAATTCAAAGGCAACTGAATTTCGGCAACCTGGGCATCGAAGTCGGAATGCCGCGAAACTCACCGAGTCAAAGCGTTTCGCCGTTTGCGGAAGGAAGTATGATGTAGAACAAGTAGCAGAAGCATACATGCTCAAGAGGGATCACCCGAAATTCAAAGGCAACTGAATTTCGGCAACCGGGGCATCGAAGTCGGAATGCCCGCGAAACTCACCGAGTCAAAGCGTTTCGCCGTTTGCGGAAGGAAGTGTGATGTAGAACAAGTAGCAGAAGCATACATGCTCAAGAGGGATCACCCGAAATTCAAAGGCAACTGAATTTCGGCAACCGGGGCATCGAAGTCGGAATGCCGCGAAACTCACCGAGGCAAAGCGTTTCGCCATTTGCGGAAGAAGTCTCATGTAGAACAAGTAGAAGAAGCATACATGCTCAAGAGGGATCACCCGAAATTCAAAGGCAACTGAATTTCGGCAACCGGGGCATCGAAGTCGGAATGCCGCGAAACTCACCGAGGCAAAGCGTTTTCGCTTTGCGAAGAAGTGTGATGTAGAACAAGTAGCAGAAGCATACATGCTCAAGAGGGATCACCCGAAATTCAAAGGCAACTGAATTTCGGCAACCGGGCATCGAAGTCGGAATGCCGGCGAAACTCATCCGAGTCAAAGCGTTTCGCCGTTTGCGGAAGGAAGTGTGATGTAGAACAAGTAGCGAAGCATACATGCTCAAGAGGGATCACCCGAAATTCAAAGGCAACTGAATTTCGGCAACCGGGGCATCGAAGTCGGAATGCCGCGAAACTCACCGAGTCAAAGCGTTTCGCCGTTTGCGGAAGGAAGTGTGATGTAGAACAAGTAGCAGAAGCATACATGCTCAAGAGGGATCACCCGAAATTCAAAGCAACTGAATTTCGGCAACCGGGGCATCGAAGTCGAATGCCGCGAAACTCACCGAGTCAAAGCGTTTCGCTGTTTGCTGAAGAAGTGTGATGTAGAACAAGTAGCAGAAGCATACATGCTCAAGAGGGATCCCCGAAATTCAAATGGCAAACTGAATTTCGGCAACCGGGGGCATCGAAGGCGGAATGCCGCGAAACTCACCGAGTCAAAGCGTTTCGCTGGTTGCGGAAGGAAGTGTGATGTAGAACAAGTAGCAGAAGCATACATGCTCAAGAGGGATCACCCGAAATTCAAAGGCAACTGAATTTCGGCAACCGGGGCATCGAAGTAGGAATGCCGCGAAACTCACCGAGTCAAAGCGTTTCGCCGTTTGCGGAAGGAAGTGTTGATGTAGAACAAGTAGCAGAAGCACTACATGCTCAAAGGGATCACCCGAAATTCAAAGGCAACTGAATTTCGGCAACCATGGCATCGAAGTCGGAATGCCGCGAAACTCACCGAGTCAAAGCGTTTCGCCGTTTGCGGAAGAAGTTTGATGTAGAACAAGTAGCAGAAGCATACATGCTCAAGAGGGATCCACCCGAAATTCAAAGGCAACTGAATTTCGGCAAACGGGGCATCGAAGTCGGAATGCCGCGAAACTCACCGAGTCAAAGTGTTTCACCGTTTGTGGAAGAAGTCTGATGTAGAACAAGTAGCAGAAGCATACATGCTCAAGAGGGATCACCCGAAATTCAAAGGCAACTGGATTTTGGCAACCAGGGCATGCAAGTCGGAATGCCGCGAAACTCACCGAGTCAAAGCGTTTCCGCGTTGGCGGAAGAAGTCTGATGTAGAACAAGTAGCCGAAGCATACATGCTCAAGAGGGATCACCCGAAATTCAAAGGCAACTGGATTTCGGCAACCGGGGCATCGAAGTCTGAATGCCGCGAAACTCACCGAGTCAAAGCGTTTCGCCGTTGCGGAAGAAGTGTGATGTAGAACAAGTAGCAGAAGCATACATGTCTCAAGAGGGATCACCCGAAATTCAAAGGCAACTGAATTTCGGCAACTGGGGCATCGAAGTCAGAATGCCGCGAAACTCACCGAGTCACAGCATTTCGCTGTTTGCGGAAGGAAGTGTGATGTAGAACAAGTAGCAGAAGCATCCATGCTCAAGAGGGATCACCCAAAATTCAAAGGCAACGGACTTTCAGCAATCGGGGCATCGAAGGCGGAATGCCGCGAAACTCACCGGGTCAAAGCGTTTCGCCGTTTGCGGAAGGAAGTGTGATGTAGAACAAGTAGCAGAAGCATACATGCTCAAGATGGATCACCCGAAATTCAAAGGCAACTGAATTTCAGCAACCGGGGCATCGAAGTCGGAATGCCGCGAAACTCACCGAGTCAAAGCGTTTGGCCATTTGAGGAAGAAGTCTGATGTAGAACAAGTAGCAGAAGCATACATGCTCAAGAGGGATCACCCGAAATTCAAAGGCAACTGAATTTCGGCAACCGGGGCATCGAAGTAGGAATGCCGCGAAACTCACCGAGTCAAAGCGTTTCGCCGTTTGCGGAAGGAAGTGATATGTAGAACAAGTAGCAGAAGCATACATGCTCAAGAGGGATCACCCGAAATTCAATAGGCAACTGAATTTCGGCAACCGGGCATCGAAGTCGGAATGCCGCGAAACACACCGAGTCAAAGCGATTCGCCCGTTGCGGAAGGAAGTGAGATGTAGAACAAGTAGCAGAAGCATACATGCTCAAGAGGGATCACCCGAAATTCAAAGGCAACTGAATTTCGGCAACCGGGGCATCGAAGTCGGAATGCCGCGAAACTCACCGAGTCAAAGCGTTTCGCCGTTTGCGGAAGGATGTGTGATGTAGAACAAGTAGCAGAAGCATACATGCTCAAGAGGGATCACCCGAAATTCAAAGGCAACTGAATTTCGGCAACCGGGCATCGAAGTCGAAATGCCGCGAAACTCACCGAGTCAAAGCGTTTCGCCGTTTGCGGAAGAAGTGTGATGTAGAACAAGTAGCAGAAGCATACATGCTCAAGAGGGATCACCCGAAATTCAAAGGCAACTGAACTTTGCGGCAACCGGGCACGAAGTCGGAATGCCGCGAAACTCACCGAGTCAAAGCGTTTCGCCGTTTGCGGAAGAAGTGTGATGTAGAACAAGTAGAAGAAGCATACATGCTCAAGAGGGATCACCCGAAATTCAAAGGCAACTGAATTTCGACAACCGGGGCATCGAATTCGGAATGCCGCGAAACTCACCGAGTCAAAATGTTTTGCCGTTTGCAGAAGGAATTCTGATGTAGAACAAGTAGCAGAAGCATAAATGCTCAAGAGGGATCACCCGAAATTCAAAGGCAACTGAATTTCAGCAACCGGGGCATCGAAGTCGGAATGCCGCGAAACTCACCGAGTCAAAGCATTCGCCGTTTGCGGAAGAAGTCTGATGTAGAACAAGTAGCAGAAGCATACATGCTCAAGAGGGATCACCCGAAATTCAAAGGCAACTGAATTTCGGCAACCGGGGCATCGAAGTCGGAATGCCGCGAAACTCACCGAGTCAAAGCGTTTCGCCCTTTGCGGAAGAAGTCTTATGTAGAACAAGTAGCAGAAGCATACAGGCTCAAGAGCGATCACCCGAAATTCAAAGGCAACTGAATTTCGTCAAACGTGGCATCGAAGTCGGAATGCCGCGAAACTCACCGAGTCAAAGCGTTTCGCCGTTTGCGGAAGGAAAGTGTGATGTAGAACAAGTAGTAGAAGCATACATGCTCAAGAGTGATCATCCAGAAATTCAAAGGCAACATGAATTTCGGCCAACCGGAGGCCATCGAAGTCTGAATGCCGCTGAAACTCACCGAGTCCAAAGCGTTTCTCCGTTTGCGGAAGAGATTGTTCTGAATGTAGAACAAGTAGCAGAAGCATAGATGCTCAAGAGGGATTCACACCCGAAATTCAAAGGCAACTGAATTTTGCATAACCAGGGCATCGAAGTCCTTGAATATGCGAAATCTCAACAAGGAAGAGCTTTTCGCTTTTTGCGGAAGAAGTGTTCATGTAGAACAAGTAGACAGAAGGGCTTATAATCTCAAGAGGGATCACACCGAAATTCTAAAGGCAACTGAATTTCGGCAATACCGTGGCTATCAATGTCGGAATGCCCGCGACACTCACCGAGTCCAAAGCGTTTCGCCTATCTGCGGAAGAAGTCTGATGTAGAACAAGTAGAATAAGCATACATGCTCAAGCGGATCACCCGAAATTCAAAGGCAACTGATTTTCGTCAACCGGGGCATCGAAGTCGAAATGCCGCGAAACTCTCCCGAGTCAAAGCGTTTCGCGCCGTTTGTCGGCTAGAGATGTATGATATAATAACAAACGGAGTCTTTTAAGCCAGAAGCCTACTTAGCTCAAGATTGGGATCACCTGAAATTCAAAGGCCAACTGAATTGATCTGCAACCAGGCACTCGATGTCGGAATTCCCTCCAAACTCACAACGAGGCAAAAGCGTTCCGCCTGTTTGCTTAAGAAGTTGAATGTAGAACAAGTCAGCAGAAGCATACGATGCTCAAGAAGGATCATGAAATTCAAAGGCAACTGAATTTTGCATACCGGGCATCGACGCTCTGGGCGAATACCATGTAACTCCACCGAGGCAGAATGCGTTTTGCCGTTTGCGGACAGCAGTGTTATGTAGAACAAGTAGCAGAAGCATACATAGTCAAGAGGGATCTATCCGAAATTCAAAGGCCAACTGAATATCTGACAACCGGGGCATCGAAGGCGGAATGGCCTGCGACTCTCACCGAGTCACAGCATCCTTTGCGTCCGTTGTGCCCGAAGAATTCTGATGTAGAACAAGTAGCAGAAGTCATACATTGCGTCAAAGAGGGATCACCCGGAATTCAAAAGGCAACTGAATTTCGGCAACCAGGGCATCGAAAGCGGAATGATTAGAAACTCACGAGATCAAAAGCGTTTCGTCTATTTGACGGAAGAAGTACATCATGTAGAACAAGTAGCAGAAGCTTATATTGGCTCAAGAGAGGGATCAACCCGTAATGCTAAGGCAACAAATTTCGGCAACTCAGGGCAATCGAAAACGGAATGCCGTGAAACTCACCGAGTCAAAGCATTTCGCCGTTTTCAGGAAGGAAGTCTGGATGTAGAACAAGTAGTCAGAAGAGTACATGCTCCAGCGGATCTACCCGAAATTCAAAGGCAACTGAATTTCGGCAACTGGGGCATCGAAGTCGGATATGGCACGAAACTCACCGAGTCAAAGCGTTTCGCCGTTTGTCAGTAAGAAGAGTTACGTTAAGTACAGAGTAGCAGAAGCATACATGCTGCAAGAGGAGATCACCGAAAATTCAAAGAGCAAACTGAATATTCGGCAACCATTAGCAAACGATGTTCTGGAATGCCCTCCAACTCACCGAGTCAAAATGCGTTATCGCCGATTCTGCTGAAGAAGTCTGGATGTAGAACAAGTTGCAGAAGCAAAGATGCTTGCAAGAGTGGGATCAACCCGAAATTCAAAGGCAATTGAATTTTGCAGACGGGGCAATCAAAGTTGGAATCTACCACGAAAACTCACCGAGTCAAAGCGTTTACGCCGTGTGCGAAGAAAAGCGTTTTGTAGAACCAGAGTAGCAAGAAGCATACATGCTCAAGAGGGATCACCCGAAATTCAAAGGCAACTGAATTTCGGCAACCGGGGCATCGAAGTCGGAATGCCGCGAAACTCACCGAGTCAAAGCGTTTCGCCGTTTGCGGAAGGAAGTGTGATGTAGAACAAGTAGCAGAAGCATACATGCTCAAGAGGGATCACCGAAATTCAAAGGCAACTGAATTTCGGCAACCGGGGATCGAAGTCGGAATGCCGCGAAACTCACCGAGTCAAAGCGTTTCGCCGTTTGCGGAAGGAAGTCTGATGTAGAACAAGTAGCAGAAGCATACATGCTCAAGAGGGATCACCGAAATTCAAAGGCAACTGAATTTCGGCAACCGGGGCATCGAAGTCGGAATGCCGCGAAACTCACCGAGTCAAAGCGTTTCGCCGTTTGCGGAAGGAAGTTGATGTAGAACAAGTAGCAGAAGCATACATGCTCAAGAGGGATCACCCGAAATTCAAAGGCAACTGAATTTCGGCAACCGGGGATCGAAGTCGGAATGCGAAACTCACGAGTCAAAGCGTTTCGCCGTTTGCGGAAGAAGGTGTGTGTAGAACAAGTAGCAGAAGCATACATGCTCAAGAGGGATCACCCGAAATTCAAAGGCAACTGAATTTCGGCAACGGGGCATCGAAGTCGGAATGCCGCGAAACTCACCGAGTCAAAGCGTTTCGCCGTTTGCGAAGGAAGTGTGATGTAGAACAAGTAGCAGAAGCATACATGCTCAAGAGGGATCACCGAAATTCAAAGGCAACTGAATTTCGGCAAACGGGGCATCGAAGTCGGAATGCCGCGAAACTCACGAGTCAAAGCGTTTCGCCGTTTGCGGAAGGAAGTGTGATGTAGACAAGTAGCAGAAGCATACATGCTCAAGAGGGATCACCGAAATTCAAAGGCAACTGAATTTCGGCAACCGGGGCATCGAAGTCGGAATGCCGCGAAACTCACCGAGTCAAAGCGTTTCGCCGTTTGCGGAAG
>CM055363.1:16333545-16365236 GCA_029228515.1 Populus alba x Populus x berolinensis
GGCATCGAAGTCGGAATGCGCGAAACTCTCACCGAGTCAAAGCGTTTCGCCCCTTTGCGGAAGAAGTCTGATGTAGGAACAAGTAGCATAAGCATACATGCTTCAAGAGGGATAACCCGAAATTTCAAAGGCAACGTGATTTTCCGGCAACCGGGGCATCGAAGTCGGAATGCCGCGAAACTCACCGAGATCAAATCGTTTCGCCGTTTGGCTGGTATAAGAAGTCTGAATTGAGAACAAGTAGCAGAAAGCAATATATCAACCAGCTCAAGCGTGATCCACCCCGAAAATTCAAAGTGCAACTTGGATATCGCAACCAAAGGCATCCTAAGTCGAGAATGCCGCGAAACTCACCGAGTCAAATGTTGTTCACGCGTTTGTGGAAGAAGTCTGATGTAAGAAACAAGTAAGCAGAAGCATACATGCTCAAGAGGAATCACCCGAAATTCGAAGGCAACTGAATTTAGCAACCATTCAATTGAAGTCGGAATGCCGCGAAACTCACCGAGTCAAAGTGTTTCGCCCTTTGCGAAGAAGTCAGATGTAGAACAAGTAGCAGAAGCATACATGCTAAAGAGGGATCACCCGAAATTCAAAGGCAACTGGATTTCGGCAACCGGGGCATCGAAGTCGGAATGCCGCGAAACTCACCGAGTCAAAGCGTTTCGCCGTTTGTGAAGAAGTCTGATGGAGAACAAGTAGCGGAAGCATACAAGCTCAAAAGGGTATCACCTGAAATTCAAATGCAACTGCATTTCGGCAACCAGGGCATCGAAGTTGGAATGCCGCTAAACTCACCGAGTCAAATCGTTTCGCCGTTTGCGGAAGAAGTCTGATTGAGAACAAGTAGCAGAAGCATACATGCTCAAGAGGGATCACCCGAAATTCAAAGGCAACTTGATTTCGGCAACCAGGTCATGCAAGTCGGAATGCCGCGAAACTCACCGAGTCAAAGCGTTTCCGCGTTTGCGGAAGAAGTCTGATGTAGAACAAGTACCCGAAGCATACATGCTCAAGAGGGATCACCCGAAATTCAAAGGCAACTCGATTTCCGCAACCGGGGCATCGAAGTCGGAATGCCGCGAAACTCACCTAGTCAAAGCGTTTCGCCCTTTGCGGAAGAAGTCTGATGTAGAACAAGTAGCAGAAGCATACATGCTCAAGAGGGATCACCCGAAATTCAAAGGCAACTGGATTTCGGCAACCGGGGCATCGAAGTCGGAATGCCGCGAAACTCACCGAGTCAAAGCGTTTCGCCGTTTGCGGAAGAAGACTGATGTAGAACAAGTAGCAGAAGCATACAAGCTCAAGAGGGATCACCGGAAATTCAAAGGCAATTGGATTTCGGCAACCGGGGCATCGAAGTCGGAATGCCGCGAAACTCACCGAGTCAAATCGTTTCGCCGTTTGCGGAAGAAGTCTGATTGAGAACAAGTAGCAGAAGCATACATGCTCAAGCGGGATCACCCGAAATTCAAAGGCAACTTGATTTCGGCAACCAAGGCATCTAAGTCGGAATGCCGCGAAACTCACCGAGTCAAAGTGTTTCACCGTTTGTGGAAGAAGTCTGATGTAGAACAAGTAGCAGAAGCATACATGCTCAAGAGGGATCACCCGAAATTCGAAGGCAACTGGATTTAGGCAACCAGTGCATCGAAGTCGGAATGTAGCGAAACTCACCGAGTCAAAGTGTTTCGCCCTTTGCGGAAGAAGTCTGATGTAGAACAAGTAGCAGAAGCATACATGCTCAAGAGGGATCACCCGAAATTCAAAGGCAACTGGATTTCGGCAACCGGGGCATCGAAGCTGGAATGCCGCGAAACTCACCGAGTCAAAGCGTTTTGCCCTTTGCGGAAGAAGTCTGATGTAGAACAAGTAGCTGAAGCATACATGCTCAAGAAGGAACACCTTAAATTCAAAGGCAACTGGATTTCGGTAACCGGGGCATCGAAGTCGGAACACCGCGAAACACACCGTGTCAAAGCGTTTCGCCCTTTGCGGAAGAAGTCTGATGGAGAACAAGTAGCAGAAGCATACATGCTCAAGAGGGATCACCCGAAATTCAAAGGCAACTTGATTTCGGCAACCAGGGCAAGCAAGTTGGAATGCCGCGAAACTCACCGAGTCAAAACGTTTCGCCGTTTGCGGAAGAAGTCTGATGCAGAACAAGAAGCAGAAACATACATGCTCAAGAAGGATCACCGGAAATTCAAAGGCAACTGGATTTCGGCAACCGGGGCATCGAAGTCGGAATGCCGCGAAACTCACTAAGTCAAATCGTTTCACCGTTTGCGGAAGAAGTCTGATGTAGAACAAGTAGCAGAAGCATACATGCTCAAGAGGGATCACCCGAAATTCAAAGGCAACTTGATTTCGGCAACCAGGGCATCGAAGTCGGAATGCCGCGAAATTCACCGAGTCAAAGCGTTTCGCCGTTTGCGGAATAAGTCTGATGTAGAACAAGTAGCAGAAGCATACATGCTCAAGAGGGAACACCCAAAATTCAAAGGCAACTTGAATTTCGGCAACCAGGCATCGAAGTCGGAATGCCGCGAAATTCACCAAGTCAAAGCATTTCGCCCTTTGCGGAAGAAGTCTGATGTAGAACAAGTAGCAGAAGCATACATGCTCAAGAGGGATCACCCAAAATTCGAAGGCAACTGGATTTCGGCAACATGGGCATCGAAGTCGGAATGTTGCGAAACTCACGGAATCAAAGCGTTTGGCCCTTTGCGGAAGAAGTCTGATGTAGAACAAGTAGCAGAAGCATACATGTTCAAGAGGGATCACCCGAAATTCAAAGGCAACTTGATTTCGGCAACCGGGGCATGGAAGTCGGAATGCCGCGAAATTCACCAAGTCAAAGCGTTTCACCATTTGCGGAAAAAGACTGATGTAGAACAAGTAGCAGAAGCACACAAGCTCAAGAGGGATCACCCGAAATTCAAAGGCAACTGATTTCGGCTACCGGGGCATCTAAGTCGGAATGCCTCCAAACTCACCGAGTCAAAGCGTTTCGCCGTTTGCGGAAGAAGTCTGATGCAGAACAAGTAGCAGAAGCATACATGCTCAAGAGGGAACACCCGAAATTCAAAGGCAACTGGATTTTGGCAACCAGGGCATCGAAGTCGGAATGCCGCGAAAGTCACCGAGTCAAAGTGTTTCGCCATTTGCGGAAGAAGTCTGATGTAGAACAAGTAGCAGAAACATACATGCTCAAGAGGCATCACCTGAAATTCAAAACCAACTGGATTTCGGAAACCGGGGCATCTAAGTCGGAATGCCGCGAAACTCACCGAGTCAAAGCGTTTCGCCGTTTGCGGAAGAAGTCTGATGTAGAACAAGTAGCCGAAGCATACATGCTCAAGAGGGATCACCCGAAATTCAAAGGCAACTGGATTTCGGCAACCGGGGCATCGAAGTCGGAATGCCGCGAAACTCACCGAGTCAAAGCGTTTTGCCCTTTGCGGAAGAAGTCTGATGTAGAACAAGTAGCAGAAGCATACATGCTCAAGAGGGATCACCGGAAATTCAAAGGCAACTAGATTTCGGCAACCGGGGCATCGAAGTCGGAAAGCCGCCAAACTCAACGAGTCAAAGCGTTTCGCCGTTTGCGGAAGAAGTCTGATGTAGAACAAGTAGCAGAACTATACATGCTCAAGAGGGATCACCCGAAATTCAAAGGCAACTGGATTTTAGCAACCTGGCATCGAAGTTGGAATGTCGCGAAACTCACCGAGTCAAAGCGTTTTGCCATTTGCGGAAGAAGTCTGATGTAGAACAAGTAGCAGAACCATACATGCTAAAGAGGGATCACCCGGAATTCAAAGGCAATTGGATTTCGGAAACCGGGGAATCGAAATCGGAATGCCGCCAAACTCACCGAGTCAAAGCGTTTCGCTGTTTCCGGAAGAAGTCTGATGTAGAACAAGTAGCAGAAGCATACATGCTCAAGAGGGATCACCCGAAATTCAAAGGCAACTGAATTTCGGCAACCGGGGCATCGAAGTCAGAATGCCGCGAAACTCACCGAGTCAAAGCGTTTCGCCGTTTGCGGAAGAAGTCTGATGTAGAACAAGTAGCAGAAGCATACATGCTCAAGAGGGATCACCCGAAATTCAAAGGCAACTGGATTTCGGCAACCAGGGCATCGAAGTCGGAATGCTGCGAAACTCACCGAGTCAAAGCGTTTCGCCCTTTGCGGAAGAAGTCTGATGTAGAACAAGTAGCAGAAGCATACATGCTCAAGAGGGATCACCCGAAATTCAAAGGCAACTTGAATTCGGCAACCGGGGCATCGAAGTCGGAATGCCGCGAAACTCACCGAGTCAAAGCGTTTCGCCGTTTGCGGAAGAAGTCTGATGTAGAACAAGTAGCAGAAGCATACATGCTCAAGAGGGATCACCCGAAATTCAAAGGCAACTGGATTTCGGCAACCGGGGCATCGAAGTCGGAATGCCGCGAAACTCACCGAGTCAAAGCGTTTCACCGTTTGCGGAAGAAGTCTGATGCAGAACAAGTAGCAGAAGCATACATGCTCAAGAGGGATCACCCGAAATTCAAAGGCAACTGAATTTCGGCAACCAGGGCATCGAAGTCGGAATGCCGCGAAACTCACCGAGTCAAAGCGTTTCGCCGTTTGCGGAAGAAGTCTGATGTAGAACAAGTAGCAGAAGCATACATGCTCAAGAGGGATCACCCGAAATTCAAGGGAACTGGATTTCGGCAACCGGGCATCGAAGTCGGAATGCCGCGAAACTCACCGAGTCAAAGCGTTTCGCCGTTTGCGGAAGAAGTCTGATGTAGAACAAGTAGCAGAAGCATACATGCTCAAGAGCGATCCCCCGAAATTCAAAGGCAATTGAATTTCGCCAACCGGGGCATCGAAGTCGGAATGCTGCTAAACTCACCTAGGCAAAGCCTTTCGCCGTTTGCGGACGAAGTCTGATGTAGAACAAGTAGCAGAAGCATACATGCTCAAGAGGGATCACCTGAAATTCAAAGGCAACTGAATTTCGGCACCCGGGCATCCAAGGCGGAATGCCGCGAAACTCAGCGACTCAAAGCGTTTCGCCGTTTGCGGAAGAAATCTGATGGAGCACAAGTAGCAGAAGCATACATGCTCAAGAGAGATCACCCGAAATTTAAAGGCAACTGAATTTCGGCTGCCGGGGCATCAAAGTCGGAATGCCACGAAACTCAACGAGGCAAAGCGTTTCGCCGTTTGCGGAAGAAGTCTGATGTAGAACAAGTAGCAGAAGCATACATGCTCAAGAGCGATCACCCGAAATTCAAAGGCAACTGGATTTCGGCAACCGGGGCATCGAAGTCGGAATGCCACGAAACTCACCGAGTCAAAGCGTTTCGCCCTTTGCGGAAGAAGTCTGATGTAGAACAAGTAGCAGAAGCATACATGCTCAAGAGGGATCACCCGAAATTCAAAGGCAACTGGATTTCGGCAACCGGGGCATCGAAGTCGGAATGCCGCGAAACTCACCGAGTCAAAGCGTTTCGCCGTTTGCGGAAGAAGTCTGATGTAGAACAAGTAGCAGAAGCGTACATGCTCAAGAGGGATCACCCGAAATTCAAAGGCAACTGCATTTCGGCAACCGGGGCATCGAAGTCGGAATGCCGCGAAACTCACCGAGTCAAAGCGTTTCGCCGTTTGCGGAAGAAGTCTGATGTAGAACAAGTAGCAGAAGCATACATGCTCAAGAGGGATCACCCGAAATTCAAAGGCAACTGATTTCGGCAACCGGGGCATCGAAGTCGGAATGCCGCGAAACTCACCGAGTCAAAGCGTTTCGCCGTTTGCGGAAGAAGTCTGATGTAGAACAAGTAGCAGAAGCATACATGCTCAAGAGGGATCACCCGAAATTCAAAGGCAACTGATTTCGGCAACCAGGCATCGAAGTCGGAATGCCGCGAAACTCACCGAGTCAAAGCGTTTCGCCGTTTGCGGAAGAAGTCTGATGTAGAACAAGTAGCAGAAGCATACATGCTCAAGAGGGATCACCCGGAATTCAAAGGCAACTGATTTCGGCAACCGGGGCATCGAAGCCGAAATGCCGCGAAACTCACCGAGTCAAAGCGTTTCGCCGTTTGCGGAACTAAGTCTGATGTAGAACAAGTAGCAGAACCATACATGCTCAAGAGGGATCACCCGAAATTCAAAGGCAACTGAATTTCGGCAACCGGGGCATCGAAGTCGGAATGCCGCGAAACTCACCGAGTCAAAGCGTTTCGACTTTGCGGAAGAAGTCTTATGTAGAAAGAGTAGCAGAAGCATACACGCTCAAGAGGGATCACCCGAAATTCAAAGGCAACAGAATTTGGCCAAACCGGGCATCGTAGTCGGAATGCCGCGAAACTCACCGAGTCAAAGCATTTCGCCGTTTGCGGAAGAAGTCTGATGTAGAACAAGTAGCAGAACCATACATGCTCAAGAGGGATCACCCGAAATTCAAAGGCAACTCGATTTCGGAAACCGGGGAATCGAAGTCGGAATGCTGCCAAACTCACCGAGTCAAAGCGTTTCGCCGTTTGCGGAAGAAGTCTGATGTAGAACAAGTAGCAGAAGCATACATGCTCAAGAGGGATCACCCAAAATTCAAAGGCAACTTGATTTCGGCAACCGGGGCATCGAAGTCGGAATGCTGCCAAACTCACCGAGTCAAAGCGTTTCGCCGTTTGCGGAAGAAGTCTGATGTAGAACAAGTAGCAGAAGCATACATGCTCAAGAGGGATCACCCAAAATTCAAAGGCAACTGGATTTCGGCAACCGTGGAATCGAAGTCGGAATGCCGCCAAACATAACGAGTCAAAGCGTTTCGCCGTTTGCGGAAGAAGTCTGATGTAGAACAAGTAGCAGAAGCATACATGCTCAAGAGGGATCACCCGAAATTCAAAGGCAACTGCATTTCGGCAACCGGGGCATCGAAGTCGGAATGCCGTGAAACTCACCGAGTCAAAGCGTTTCGCCGTTTGCGGAAGAAGTCTGATGTAGAACAAGTAGCAGAAGCATACAAGCTCAAGAGGGATCACCCGAAATTCAAAGGCAACTGAATTTCGGCAACCGGGGCATCGAAGTCGGAATGCCGCGAAACTCACCGAGTCAAAGCGTTTCGCCGTTTGCGGAAGAAGTCTGATGTAGAACAAGTACCAGAAGCATACAAGCTCAAGAGGGATCACCCGAAATTCAAAGGCAACTGAATTTCAGCAACTCGGGCATCGATGTCGAAATGCCGCGAAACTCACCAAGACAAAGTGTTTCGCCGTTTGCGGAAGAAGTCTGATGTAGAACAAGTACCAGAAGCATACATGCTCAAGAGGGATCACCCGAAATTCAAAGGCAACTGCATTTCGGCAACCGGGGCATCGAAGTCGGAATGCCGCGAAACTCACCGAGTCAAAGTGTTTCGCCGTTTGCGGAAGAAGTCTGATGTAGGACAAGTAGCAGAACCATACATGCTCAAGAGGGATCACCCGAAATTCAAAGGCAACTGAATTTCGGCAACCGGGCATCGAAGTCGGAATGCCGCGAAACACCGAGTCAAAGCGTTTCGCCGTTTGGGGAAGAAGTCTGATGTAGAACAAGTAGCAGAAGCATACATGCTCAAGAGGGATCACCCGAAATTCAAAGGCAACTGAATTTCGGCAACCGGGGCATCGAAGTCGGAATGCCGCGAAACTCACCGAGTCAAAGCGTTTCGCCGTTTGCGGAAGAAGTCTGATGTAGAACAAGTAGCAGAAGCATACATGCTCAAGAGGGATCACCCGAAATTCAAAGGCAACTGAATTTCGGCAACCGGGCATCGAAGTCGGAATGCCGCGAAACTCACCGAGTCAAAGCGTTTCGCCGTTTGCGGAAGAAGTCTGATGTAGAACAAGTAGCAGAAGCATACAAGCTCAAGAGGGATCACCCGAAATTCAAAGGCAACTGAATTTCGGCAACCGGGCATCGAAGTCGGAATGCCGCGAAACTCACCGAGTCAAAGAGTTTCGCCGTTTGTGGAAGAAGTCTGATGTAGAATAAGTAGCCGAAGCATACATGCTCAAGAGGAATCACCCGAAATTCAAAGGCAACTGGATTTCGACAACCAAGGCATCGAAGTCGGAATGTCGCGAAACTCACCGAGTCAAAGCGTTTCGCCGTTTGCGGAAGAAGTCTGATGTAGAACAAGTAGCCGAAGCATACATGCTCAAGAGGGATCACCCGAAATTCAAAGGCAACTGGATTTCGGCAACCTGGGCATCGAAGTCGAAATGCCGCGAAACTCACGGAGTCAAAGCGTTGGGCCGTTTGCGGAAGAAGTCTGATGTAGAACAAGTAGCCAAAGCATACATGCTCAAGAGGGATCACCCGAAATTCAAAGGCAACTAGATTTCGGCTACCGGGGCATCGAAGTCGGAATGCCGCGAAACTCACCGAGTCAAAGAGTTTCGCCGTTTGCGGAAGAAGTCTGATGTAGAACAAGTAGCAGAAGCATACATGCTCAAGAGGGATCACCCGAAATTCAAAGGCAACTGTATTTCGGCAACCGGGGCATCAAAGTCGGAATGCCGCGAAACTCACCGAGTCAAAATGTTTCGCCGTTTGCGGAAGAAGTCTGATGTAGAACTAGTAGCAGAAGCATACATGCTCAAGAGGGATCACCCGAAATTCAAAGGCAACTTGATTTCGGCAACCGGGGCATCGATGTCGGAATGCCGCGAAACTCACCGAGCCAAAGCGTTTCGCCGTTGCGGAAGAAGTCTGATGTAGAACAAGTAGCTGAAGCATACATGCTCAAGAGGGAACCCCCGAAATTCAAACGCAACTGTATTTCGGCAACCGGGGCATCGAAGTGGGATTGCCGCCAAAACTCACCCAGTCAAAGTGTTTCGTCGTTTGCGGAAGAAGTCTGATGGAGAACAAGTAGCCGAAGCATACATCCTCAAGAGGGATGACCCAAAATTCAAAGGCAACTGGATTTGGGCAACCGGGGCATCGAAGTCGTAATGCCGCGAAACTCACCGAGTCAAAGCGTTTCGCCGTTTGCGGAAGAAGTCTGATGTAGAACAAGTAGCAGAAGCATACATGCTCAAGAGGGTATCACCCGAAATTCAAAGGCAACTGAATTTCGGCAACCGGGGCATCGAAGTCGGAATGCCGCGAAACTCACCGAGTCAAAGCGTTTCGCTGTTTGCGGAAGAAGTCTGATGTAGAACAAGTAGCGGAAGTATTGAAGGCTCCTAATTAAGCCTCTATGCAAACTTTCATCCCCTTTTTCAGATTTATCATCCTTGCTAAGCTTGATACTTGTTGTCATAGGAGTCCCTACTGGTTTACAATCCTCCATTTTGAATCTTTTTAGGATGTCTGAAGCATACTTCTTTTGGCATGTAAAAATGCCATTGCTGGATTGCATCACTTCCATTCCAAGGAAGTAATTCATCATTCCAAGGTCAGACATCTCAAACATCTTCTTCATTTCATCTTTGAACTCTTGGATCATTCCAAGTTCACTTCCTGTGATGAGCATAATCATCTACATAAAATAGATACAATTAGAAAATGGTTACCACAGGATTTCACATACAATGTTGCTTCATTTTGGCTTCTGCTGAACCCAAGTTGAAGCAAATGTGTGTCCATTCTGTCATAACCAAGCTCGGGGAGCTTGTTTCAACCCATACAAGGCCTTCTTAAGAAGATACACATGATCTTCTTTATCTTTAACAGCATACCCATCGGGTTGCTCTACAAAGAATTTCTTCAGCAAGAAATTCATTCAAGAAGGCAGACTTGACATCAAGTTGGTGAATCTGCCAAGAGTTATGTGCTGCAAGTGTAATAAGAAGTCTAATAGTATCATACCTTGCTACTGGAGCAAAGGTCTCTAGGTAGTCCACACCATATTGCTGAGCATAGCCCTTTACCAACCAATCTAGCCTTGTGTTTGCATATTGACCCATCTGGATTGAGTTTTGTTTTGAAAACCCATCTTACACCTATCACCTTGCGATGCTTAGGCCTTTCAATCAGCTGCCATGTTGCATTTATTGTTGATCATTTCCATTTCTGCCTCCATTGCTCTCCTCCATGCTGGAAATTCTTGAGCTTCAGTATAGCTGGTTGGTTCTAGAATTGCCATGTTACATCTTAGGTGAATATCTTCCAATGATCTTGTGCCTCTAACTGGAAAATCATCCACTGATTCATCAGCTACCAGCTGAGGCTGAATGGTGAATGGTTGATCAGAAAATCATATTTTTCTGATGTTCCCAATCCCATGTGATTGCTTCATCAACCTTCCACATCTCTGCTGAGAATAACCTTCTATGTTTGTAAGCAAAGGATTCTGCATCCTTTGGTTGTTATTCCATAACCCACAAGAACTCCCTTCTGAGCTTTTTTGTCAAGTTTGCTCCTCTTTGGCTCAGCTATATGATAATAGCATATGCTGCCAAAGATTCAAAGATGATCTACAGCAGGTTTAACACCATTCCAGCCTTCGTATGGTGTCTTGTTTCTCCAGTGCTTTTGGTTGGAAGTCGGTTCAGCAAGTAAACAGAGGTATTGACTGCCATCTGCCCATAATTTGTTTGGCATTTTATTTTCAAGTAAGAGACATCTAGCCATCTCCATTACTATCATGTTCTTCCTCTCACATACACCATTTTGCTGTGGTGTGTATGGTGTAGTGTACTGATGCACAATGCCTCTACTATTGCAATACTCAAGAAACTGATTTGAGGTATATTCAGTACCATTGTCAGATCTTAAGCATTTAATTAGCATGTCACTTTGATTCTCAACTAAAGCTTTGAATGTTTGAAAGATTGTAAATACTTCACTCTTAAATTTGATGAAATACACCCAACACATCCTAGTATAATCATCAATAAAGAGAATGAAATACTTGTTACCACATAATGAGGCTGTCTTCATAGGTCCACACACGTCAGTGTGGATGAGCTGAAGTTTTTGGCTGGCTCTCCATGCTTGCCTTTTAGGAAATGGTGGCCTTGATTGCTTGCCAAGTTGACATGTTTCACACAATTGAATCTCACCATTCAATGTGGGCAATGCTTCAAACCATTTCCTTTTGTTTCAGAATTGACAAGCCCTTTTGATTGAAATGTCCAAATCTTTTATGCCAAAATTTGAAACATCCTGAGTAGCACTCACATATGCATGATTGGATACTTTATCCCAGTCAACAACAAAGCTTCTGTTTTCATCTTTACACAGAACATTTGTTCTCCAAAGGATCAAAAGATAATGCATTTATAATCCTTAAACTGAAGACAATAGTTTTTCTCCATCATTTGTCCAACACTCAACAAATTTTGACTGATTTCAGGTATAAATAACACATCAGGAATGATTTTGATACCTGAACTTGTTTGAACATTTACTGACCCTCTGCCTTTGACCTCCAGAAATTCTCCATTACCAACCTTTACTCTGGATTTGTAAGATTCATCAAGGGTTTTGAACATTCCAGCATCATTGCACAAATGATGTGTGCATCCCACTGTCAATAAGCCAAGTATCAGCTGGATCATTTGTTGAGAAACAAGTGACAGCAAAGAATTGCTCCTCCTGTGTATCAACTTCATCTGCTAGGTGAGCTTGTTGAGGTTTTGGATCTGAGTTTTTAAACTTGCAGACCTTTGTGATGTGCCCTGATTGCTTGCAATTTCCACAAATTGCATCTGGCCTCCACCAGCAATATTTTTCTGAATGTGTGTTTCTTTTGCAGTGAGTGCAAGGAGGAAACTTCTTTTGTTTTGAACCTTCACTAGTGCTACCCCCTTCATTTCTGCCTTTGAATCTCAGATTAGGCAACTTCTTTCCTTTTCCAGCTTGTTGTTTTTGCACATAAAAGGCTCCTTTTAATCAATCTGTCTTGCCTGATTGTTCTTCGTTGCTCATGTGCTTGAAGAGCACTCATTAGTTCACCTAATGAGATTTTACTGAGGTCCTTTGATTCTTCCAGAGAGGAGATTTTGGATTCAAACCTCTCAGGAAGAGTCACAAAAACCTTCTTCCACAATCCTACTGTCAGGAAAGTCTTCTCCAAGTAATCTGATGTTGTTGATTAATTAGTGAAATTCGATCAGAATACTTGTAGATTGTTTCATCTTCTTGCATGTTTAAGTGCCTCAAAATCTCTCTTCAAATTCCAGCACTTGCATTTGCCTTGTTCTGTCACTGCCTTGGTATTCTTCTTTTAGTTTGTTCCAAGCCTCTTTGGCTGAATTGCATGCCATAATTCTGTAGAAAATGCTTTCTACCACAGAATTCTGGATGATTGATTTTGCCTTGGATTTCTTTGCCTTTTCCTCACTGCTGAACTTGATTTGAGCAATAGTGAGATTTGTTGGTAAGGGAGCTACTGGTTTGTCTTCGGAAACAATTTCCCAAAGATCATAAGCTTCAAGAAAAGCTTGCATCTTCACTAACCAAATATGGTAGTTTTCGCCAGTGAATATAATGGGGGAGTTTAAAAGTAAGTTGTTGGATGTCATTTTTGAGATTTTGAAAAAAGGTGTTTTGGTCTTGTAAGATCTGAGATGCTCTGATACCACTGTTAAGAATTGTGTTGCTGTGTTTTGTGCAGGTGAAGGGATGCACAATCAAGAACAACAATGCTGGTATTGAAGAACACGAATTACACACAAGGTGTTTGATAAAATGTCTCAGTGAGTATTTCATTAACTGCATGTCTTTAAAATACATGAGAAAACTTAACAAACCTCCCTAGTTATCAGCCACTAACTAAAGTGGACAATGTGCTGTCACTAGCCACTAACTGTAGTGGTCAATATGCTGCCATTAATCTCAGCAACAACTTCAGAAAAACAAGGGATTTACTTTGACAAAATCAAAACAGAAATAAAAAGAAAAGAAAACAGACAATACTTGATTAAATAACAATTAAACAACATGAAACACTAGAGTTAAAAATATGTCAATTGTCTACCATCTTTCCACCAGAAAATCATCCAGACGCCACTGCAGACTCTGCAGCTTTGTAATGACCAGTTCACCATCCTCTTCAGTGTTAATGACGTTGTTTGGAATAAAACAAAACATAAACAAAAAGCTTTGGTCGATGTCATCTGTTACACATCTCTATCAGAAATGAATAAAAAATGGAGGAGAGCCGTGGAGGAGAAATCTCGTCGGTATTTCCATAAATAAAGACCTTAAAAGTCAATCAAAAAGCTTACCCTCATCATTTATTCAAGAGAGATAGAGTTTCTTTTGATGGGGATTCTCTGTTGTTGCACTTCTGGTCAATCAAATCCAGCCCTAGATACTGGCCCTGCTCTGTTGTACTAGCCCCAGTATCAATCCCTGACCCAGACATAGCTCCTTCCTCTCCTGGACATCTCTTTGAAGGTTGGTTTTCAACCATATCATATTCCTTTCATTTTCATTCCATACTTGGTGATCTTGTTGAAAAACTCATTGCAAGCCTGTATCTTTCTTCTAACAGGTTGAAATTATGCTCTATTTTCACTTCCACATTCTTTTGATAGTTTAGAGTCCCTTTTGACATATATACTTTTGCAGGATTTGAGTTGTTCTTTAACTTTTGACTAGAAAAAGAAGTCATAATTAACTTTTGACGAAGAAAAAAGAGGTCATAATCATGTCCAAGCACTCTTATTTTCTCAGTTTTTTCGCTTGACTGAGGATATCATTAATCAAAGCCAGGCAACTGAGCAGGGAGCTCGATCCTGCTACAAAGCCAATACAAGAAACAGAACATCTAAAAGCAACAAGAAACTCTTCATCTGCTACAAACTAACTGCAAGAAAATAGCCAACTGAAATTCCAGCAACTAAATAGGTCAGAATATCTGGGGTCCTTTCGGCTTCCGAGCGTAAGAGTTTGAACTTGAAGCTTCATGAATCCTGTCATTTCTCTCCTTCCAAACAAAATATATATCCACATTAAGCCAGTCTAAGAATGCTTGAAGGGAAGGACTTTTTCTGCAAATAAATGCTAGCAAATTCAAATTCCGCATTCCAGTCAACTACTCTTCTATTGATGTTGCTCGATTGCAGGATAGTACTCCATATTTGCTCCACTCAAGGGCATGAAAAAATAAATGATCCCGCGTCTCATTTCTAATTTCTGATGCTAGAAGATATTTCTAAACAGTTGAAATTGTGGTAATTTCATTATGTTCAAGGCCTTAATTTTTCCCAACTTGCATTTACTCAGGTGAAATATCCATTCTGGTTAGCGATGTCACCGTCAACAACTGGTTCTCTATGGTAACCAGGACTTTTACAAGAAGGAGGTCCGCTGCTTTGGGAAAAAATGCTCCTGAGGACATTGAACTGCCAGCCCTTCCAGATGAGACACCAGAGTCAAAGTTGAGAGTTTTCACGTTTGAACAATTGAAGAGAGCAACCTTCAATTTTAGAAGTGATATGTTACTGGGAAAAGGAGGTTTCGGCAGTGTCTACAAGGGTTTGCTCAAAGAAAAGTTGTTATTTAAAGGATATACCAGGAAACGGCGGATTGCTGTCAAGAAATTGGATTCTGACAGCAAGCAAGGTCTTCGACAGTGGCAGGTAATTTCCTATTTATGATTGCTGGCAGTTTTTCTCCAAGTTCATTTGTTTGTTGTCATTGAGGCGTGCTAGTGCAGGTGCCTCTCTTAAGTGTCTTCAAAGGTATTGGAAAAGCAAGGAAATGTCGCTGAACCGGATGTTCCAAAACGATGTTTCCATGGCCTTTTCAATGCCACTGGTACAGTTAGTCTTTCATAGTTGATCTTTTTAGGGCATCAATCTTCTGTCAGCCAAACATGAAAGTTTTGTTTTCAAATTGTGAGGTTAGGTTAGATATATACGTCTCGTCTGAAATGAAATTTTTCTTTCTGTTCATTATACTCCTCCGCGGACGAAATCAAAATTGTTTCCTTATCTTCAGAGTCTCAGTTTTATTGTTGAGTAATTATTTAACTGTTGCATATTTGGTTGTCATTTATTGATACAGACAGAGGTCGGTTTCTTAGCAAGGGTTTCTCATCCAAACATTGTAAAGCTGCTAAGGATACTGTCAGGAAATTGAGAATGAAGAGTTGCTTATTGTCTATCAATTCATGGAGAAAGGCAGTTTAAATTACCATTTGTTTGGAAGTAAGAACACTCCTCTGCAGCATTAAAGTAAAGTTGTATTGAACAAAATGCACAAGCTTTTCGCCAATGAAATAATTTCATAGATCATAAAACCTCAGTTGATCTCTTACCACTGATGTTTTTTTTTTTTAACTTGTGCAGAGCGCTCTGATCGGCTTCTTCCTTTGGGAAACAAGGTTAAAGATTATAACAGGAATGGCTCGAGCCCTATCTTATTTGCATACAATGGAAAGGCAATAATTTTCAGAGATTTCAAGACCTCGAATATATTGCTTGATGAGGTAAAGTTCTTTAGAAATTGAGTAGCATTGAGCAAAACAAATCATTCTTTTATTCTTATTTTTTTGAAAATTGAAATAATGTTTCCCATCAGAAAACTATATCCTTAATTCCATCTAACATCAGAGTTTCTGAATGCCAGACCTATACTCCCGAAACTATCAGATTTTGGCTTGGCAAAATGGGGCCCCAATGATGGTAGTTCACATGTAACAGAAATGTTATGGGCACATATGGCTATGTTGGTCCTGAATATAAGAATGGCGGTAATTTCTGCTACTTTCTAAACTTGGATGCCTCAATGTATTGATTTGTTGATGGTGTACTTGGCTTGGTTTTAGTTTGTTATGATTATGGATTACTTGAAATCCGTGATATAGACCTACTTTGTACTTTGTCCTGACAATTGTGATGTTATGGGGATGATTAGGGAAGTTGTATGTAAAGAGTGATGTGTACAGTTATGGAGTAGTATTGATGGAGATGCTGACAGGATTACGGGCAATTGACAAAAATCGGGCGCCAGGGCAACGGGACCTGCGGGAATGGGCTTTAACCGTTTCTTTCAGATAGAACAAGGTTGAGACATATAATGGATCCCAGACTGCAGGGTAAATATGGGACCAAACAAGCTTCAGAAATAGCTGTACTTGCTGTTAGATGTGTTAAAGCAAATCCCACATTCCGGCCATCTATGAAAGAAGTTGCTGAGAAAATTGGATAGATTGAAGCTCCAGAAGTAGCACTACCATGCCGGCTTTTGATACAAGAAGCAGCTGATACAATAAGATTGAACTTCGATTGTGGTTTTATATAAACATGTTACAGAAGTAAATTGAGAAACACTTTGATCATTCCTGGTCCTGCAAGATTTTGTTTGTGAACTGTTTCACTTCCACGATGAGAAGAAGTAGAGTTTGGAGTGTAAATAATGTAAAAAGACAATTAAGGCGTGCTTAATATACAGCTTAGGCAACACATAATATTATCTTCTTTGACAATTTATTATCGAAAACCTGAAATAATTCAGCCTTGTAAATCTGGTGTTAACTAAATCTGAATCACTCAAATAAAAATGGGAAGAAATTTAAAGTAGTCTGTTTCAAAGGGAGCCTTATTACAGAAAGAACAATGAAAGATTCAGATAATCTCCAATAATCTTCTCAAAAATCAGTAACAGATGACAGTTACTGCTGAAATGAAACATAATTAGACAGTTTATAGTTTAGTAATCACAATACCGAAACGCAATGGAGGGCACATGTTGAACTTTGTAGTAATCCTCTCCTCCATGCTCAAGCCTGGTTCTGAATGCTTTAAGCATTGACCGGATCTCCATTTCACGGAGACTGGTAATGAATCTTAGCCCTTCTGGGACAGTCTTCAAGGACGTGCAATTTGAAATCTCTAAATGGAAAAGATTAGCCATTGCTCCTTCAACAACCTCCCACTCTTCTAGGTTTGGCAAGTCATAAAGGAACAGAGACTTTAGTTGAGGAAAACCTTTGTCCAAGCAAACCATTTTGTTCCCAAGAAACGAATCCATTTGTAAGCGAAAGAATTCTCAAGTTCGGCAGCTTCTCCAGTGTTTGGCATCGGGTCTTCTGTAAGTTTAGATCCCAGCAGGTTCAATTTGGCTAGGTTTGCAGAGAATTGCTGACACTCTGGTAGCTTCTCTATCTGCCCTTCTATATGCAGCTTATAAAGATTAGGGCATCCTTGTATAAACTTGAACGACTGTTGAATCTTCGTTACTAACAAAAAGACAGTGATTGCAGGCGGTAAAATCTTACATGAGGGGATCTGAAGATTGCCCCGAACTTTGGATCATCTATCACTAGTTTCTTAAGATGATTCAATCTTACCAGATCAGTTATCTCACATTTCTCTGCAGGAAAGTTCACAAGTGTCTGCAAGTTGACCAGGTTAGCTAATTGCCATTTATAAGAATCTTCACCGCAGGATTCAGGAAGATACAGGTGTCGCAATCGATTCAGCCTCCATACTACGTTAGGTATTTGTACAGTTGAATTCCATGTCAACAAGTCTAGAGTTTGCAAGTACCTCAAGTTGCCCTATTGTAGATGGCAACTCATCTATATCAGTATCTCTCAAGCTCAAGAATCTCAAGTGGATTAAGTTTTCCAATTTCTTTCGCCAATTTTTCCACCGTGACTCTGAATACCCTCAAGATCCAAGACTCTTAGTAATTTGAAGTTCTTAAATACAGATTTTATGGATCCCCAGTTCTCTGCATGGCATGCTTTTTCATGGAAATACAAAAGAGACCTGAGATGGGAATTTCTTTTGTATCCCGAGGGGATAAATTTATGAAGATCTCCTTCCAAAACAACTGCTAGCCTGCGAAGTCTACCAATTGACCTCGCTTCCCTCACCGTAAGACCGAGGAAAGGAATCTGCTGAGTGATCACTTGCAAGCGACTGATTAAAAACCTCAAGAAAATTTTCCTGCTTTGCTTTAGATACGCATAGATCTCTCATAAGATCATGCATGCGGCAAGTTCTAATCCTTCCATTTATGCCTCTCTCTACCACCTGAACCATACACCTCTCTACCAACTCGCCCAAATAACGCTGAGCCACATCCTCCATAGTTTCTTCCTCCACTCCATTGTACACACTGGATACAAAACCCTCAGCAACCCACATTCTTATCATTTTCTTTGTTTGTATCTCACAATCTTCTGGGAAATGAGCCAGATGAAGAAAGCATGGTTTCACCTGATATGGCAATTCATGGTAGCTTAAGGCTAGCACCTCAGTTACTCCTAGGCGTTGTTCATCGCCTTTGCCTCTCCTCAAGTGGGAAATGATATTTTGTCGAACCACGTCCCACTCAAAGATGGTCTTCTTAGTCGCCAACAGTCCTCCAAGCACAATGATCGCCAATGGTAGACCTGTACACCTTCCGACCATTTCCCTTCCCAACCTCTCTATTTCTGCTCTGGTTCTAACGTCTGCAAAAATAA
Organism: Populus alba x Populus x berolinensis; assembly: GCA_029228515.1. Lineage (NCBI taxonomy): Eukaryota > Viridiplantae > Streptophyta > Magnoliopsida > Malpighiales > Salicaceae > Populus > Populus alba x Populus x berolinensis. Next base: position 16,351,968 of record CM055363.1, read on the forward strand.
AAATATAAATTTTAGAGTAATGAATGTTCAAAAACACTGGTGCCGATGATAGTGGTAACAGTCTCTTTGCTGAAAATACCTCTGCAAACCTATGTTACCATTGAACGATTTAGAAATTCAGAATCCCACACTTCCCAATTAAAGAAGAAGCCTACTTTAAGAGGTAGTAAAACATATGCACTTATCAAGCAAAATAAGTTGAACCAAGTTGAATTTCAGCCTACTGAAATCTGGCGATTTTGCCATGTTCAACCTTGAACTTCATTTGACAACTCAAAATACCTTGAATTTTGACTTACTAAGGGTCATCAGCTAAGCACAGTTTACCTATTCTCAGCAATATCCTTCCTCACATCTACTCATAGAGATAAACCCAACTAAGGTTTGCTCTCTTCCTTCATATGCTCTGTATCTAGACAAACAAACACTAAGAAATTATCTGAAAGTGGGGTAGTTCTGGTTGCAAAAACATTACCTGGATAATTATTGTCAACACATGCCTTCTTTTTGAACAATTCCCAGCTCTCGTCATCATTCAAACTGGGGTGGAACATGCAGGAAACATGTTGGGTCAGGATGCAAAGCTACATCCATCTTGCGAGTAGTTAGCAATATTTTACTGCCAGCAGTTTTCCAGTATGGAAAAGCAGGACACAGATTATTCCATGTTGGTATGGTCCAAATATCATCAAGAATCACCAAACATTTCTTCTGTAGTTGGACTTGATAAAGCCTCTTCACCAACTCTTCATCCCTCAAATTGGCAATCTCCTCCCTTTGTTCTTTAGATGGATTGGTGAGCTTAAACAAGATTCCCTCCCAAACCTCCCTCACTTGGCATTGTTGAGATACATAAGCCCAAGCAAAAGCATCAAAATGATGTCTAACCTTACTGTTATGATATACCTTCTTGGCAAGAGTTGTCTTCCCTATTCCACCCATTCCACAGATGGACACAATCCCATTACTGTTCACCAATTGCTCTGCCAAAACTTTCACATCTTCCTCCAACCCAACTATATCCTCCTCAACAATATGTGAGTAAGACCTCCTTAACTGCTGCTGTTGCCTCCCTAATCCAGGGATCCAATCATCATTTCTTTGTATTATCCCATATGTTTGCAAGCTATTGGTGAGGCTAGAAATTCTATTCTTAATAATTTGGATCTCATTTCCAACATTATGAAGCTCTATAGTTTCTTTAGCAAGAGTGGCATACCTCTTCATAACATTTACCATGCCTGATCTCCTCCTTAAAGCTACTTTGAGTGCAAACTCTTCAATAATATCTTCAAACATCATAAGCAGTTTCTCTGATTTCTGAGACCCAATTTTTAACACTCTCTTCTTCATCTTGTCTTCTGTCTGCATCTCTCAGGAAAGATTGCATCCTCTGCAGTTCAACTTGCATGCCATAAGCCTAGCCTCCTCATTCACTCCATCCAAGAAAACTGCTTCTTGAATAAGCAAGTCTCCAAGCCTTTGCACCACAGTCGACACTGGCAGACTCAGCCATGCTATGTCCCAAGAAACTCCTTACTCCCCCACCTTAATCAAAACAAACAAAAAAGAACAGAAGCTTTTGCTTTGGTTTGGGTTTGGGTTTGAGTTTAACAAGAAAACAAGAGAGACCCCGAAAAATACCAGTTGATCTGCTACAAAATTACTATCTTTGTACTGGCAGTTCTTGAAAATGGGAAATTGGGTGTGGCTGCCTGGCAACTCCAAAATAGTTTTCTGCAAACACTTCCAGAAAGTCTTCTCCTTGAAAAGTCCAGGAGATATCCCGTAATCAGGACCCACAAACCGCGTTGTAGTCCCCAGTTAATTCGTTGAAAGTGGATTGTTTGTGCTAGGAAACAAAACAAAATATTAAAAGATGAAATTAATTAAACCAAAAAATCTCAACAAGTAAGAACCAAACTGAGCAGACAATATTGTAACTGTTAGCCTCTTTCTTAATTGGATGAGGATTAAATTTTTGCCAAATTTTATATAGCAAGTTGATGCCCGGCAAATCTTTAAAATATGAGCTAATTTTATTATTTTTTTTTTTCTTTTAAGATTTTATATTGTTTTTTCCTAGTTGACTTTCTACTTTTGTAAAGTCGGTTTCTAGCTAGTCTTGTAAATCTACAAGGAAGCAAGCAACAGTTTTTTTATTTATTTATTTCTTTATGATTGTTGTTTTCTTGTATTATTTTCATCCACCTTACAGAATAAAAGAAAATATTTAAACGGGGGAGAATCTTCCATTTCAACTCCTAGCAATAAAATAAACTTCATTCCCTACCTTTCACAGATTACATCATCATAGGTTGGTGGGAGTTGTACTCTTACAAAATAAACATTCTAAGGATTTTTTTTATTTTTTTTCTGAAAGAGAGTATAATAATATCACTTGAACTTATAAATCATTAAGAAAGTCTTAAAGATTGGCTAAGCACCCAAAGGGCATACTTTTTCCACAAACACAAGGTTATTTAGCAACTTGTAGGCTATTCAACAAGGTATGGAACACGATATTTTTCTTTGTTATGCATCTTGATTCTTGTATATTTTTCAGGGACTTGTCAGTCATAGCTGAAAAACTATCAAGCCTTTACACTAGATTTCTCAAGTACTCAAACGTCAATAAGAGGAAAATTTCCATTCATAGATTTTCCTTTAATGAAAGGAGAAGTAATTGATGCTAAAATAGGTGTACAATTTAGTAAGAGATAATTTAGTGTAATTGAATGCAAGTCATCCTTGTCACAAAAATTACAGAACTAATATCAATTAGTCCTATCATCCCACGGGAGGCAGACGGAAACAATACATAATTCTCGTTAGGGTTTTTTTATGTTGATCATATTTGGTAGAATTTTGTGTTGTTTATGTTTTCTTCTACAGGAGGAGTTTGTGAGGAATTGGCGAGCACAATGAAGTTTAGGATCTGATACTCTTGTATTTGCGCACTTCAACCTGTTCCAATGTCTCAGCAATTTCTTTCATGGATGGCCGGATTTTGGGCTCCACCTTAAGACATCTGATAGCAAGCCGAGCAACATGTGATGCTTCTTTGAGAGGATATTTCCCTTTCAACCGTGTGTCCAATATGCTTTTCAACTTTCTTTTGCTTGACTGAAATGGTATTACCCAGGACACCAGAAACTGTTGCTCATTCGGACGTCTCCTGTCGATTGCTCGCAAGCCTGTTAGCATCTCGACCAAAACTACTCCAAAACTGTACACATCACTCTTCGCATTACGATGTCCTAATCAATCAGAAAGACATTAATGTCAGCCTACAGTTACATGAACTCTGCACTATGGATTCATTAGGAAGAAGAAATTACCTGTGACATACACCTCAGGAGCAGCATAACCATATGTGCCCATTAAATGAGCTTCAGCCTGTGATTCATCAGCTAAAGGAACCAACGCCGCCAAGCCAAAGTCTGCTATCCTTGCATTTATAGAACTGGAAGAAAACCAAAGCATAGAAGGAATGTGAATATTTATCCTTTAACATAATTCTTTGTCATGTGACTTAAAAAGAACACCTTAAGAGGTGACAAACTCAAGTTATTATGAGAAGTTTACCTCATCAAGAAGTATGTTCGAGGACTTCAAATCTCTATGAAGTACCGATACCTCAGGACTGTGCATGTAATTTCAGGCCCTGAGCAACTCCTATAACAATCTTAAATCTTATGTCCCAAGTAAGTGGCTGGACTGAGGCCTCTGCACAGCAAGAAACAAGTGTCCTGAGAACATCTTATAAGCAAGAGGGCAAATGCTTGTGAATTTGGGTTCAGTTTTAAACTTCCGAAGACGACAAGATAATGATTGTTAGCTCTTACTTCCAAACAAGTGGTAATTGAGCTTTCCATTGGGAAGGTACTCATAGACAAGGAGAGACTGTTTATTCTCGTAGCAATACCCCAACAGCTTTACAAGATTAGGAAGAGAAAGTCTTCCCAAAAGGTTCACCTCTGCCTGCACCACATGTGAGCATCCAGTAAGAGCACAAGCAAAATATCAAAACTATGTTACAAGAATCAAAATGTAACCAGCAGCAAAGAAAAAGTTCATATGACTTTTAATCCATTTGTTGGGTATGCTCAAGTTAGTCCAGAGTTTCAAAGGCCAAATTTTGTAAGAGGGTTGGCTACTTGTAACTAGCCAAGGTCCCGAGTGCCTCCAAATCAAACCAAATAAGCTGAAGAACTAAAACATCTCAAGATTACATAGATTAACCACATAATGAAGTACATCGCGTTGTAAAGACAATCCAAAAGCACATACCTGCCACTGCTTAAATCCTTGCCTGCTTGCAGTACCCAACTTCTTTACAGCAATGGCTGACTTCTTTATCCCCTTTGATGGCACCATCTCCTTTTGCCAACCCTTGTATACTTTGCCAAAACCTCCCCTGCCCACCACCATATCTCTTCCAAAATTATTAGTTGCAGCTATCAATTGTACATATGAGAAAACTTTCAAGTTTCCCACAGCAATGTTACTGATTCCACCATTTTCAAAATCCTCATCACTACCGGCAATCTAAATATCGGCTGTCCTCATGAATTCCATTGTTCTTGCCCAAATACGAGAAAAAACTCCCACTTACTTGAGACGCCCATGCTGTAATATTGCCGCTTCCAACACTCATCCAGCTGTTATCTCCGAGAGAACTAGTATCACCTGACACAAAGACAGGAACTTTAAGCCAGAAACTGATGGTTTTGAAATTGACCATTAAGATATAAACATGCCAGACTGAAAGTTTTCGCTTACCTGCACTGAGATTATCTATGTGACTTGGTACTATGGGAAGTGAGTTTGGCTTCTGATCAGGTAAAGAGCTCCAGCAAATCCCCATCACACAGTCCTAAATGCTTCTCTTTCTTTTTGCAGTGTGGAACCAATGGTGATTTTTTTATTTAAATTGAAATTTAAACTCTTGAATTTCTTAAATCAACTCGTCAGTCATGTCTTTAAATCAACTCGTTTTCCAAGCTTAATATAATTTTAATAATTATATTGTCAGCCGGCTAGGTTGGCACAAGGAAATTTTGCAGCTAAAAACTTGTACAAACAAACACGGTTTACAAACTCAAAATTTAGTCAGAAGTTTACAGGAACTGCACTCTATCTTTTCTTGTTTTTCTTTGTATGTGAAGGTGACTTTGAAGTCATTGTTGGTGTGTGTGAATTCATTAGTTTTCAAAGATAGCGGCACTTGGGTTCCTTGCAGCTTCACTGTTGCTTTTCGAAATTTCTGAGAAAGGATCAAGGTCGCCCTCCTGCCTGCCTAAAAGAACACTACTACTAGAAAGGAAGAAGAAAGGTAAAGGAATTGAAAACGCCCCGTTTGGAAGCAATTCAGAGCACAATAATTGAACGTTCATCACCTTTGAATGTTCCTTGAAGCACATATTACTCAATTCTTGTTTTTCTTTGTATGTGAAGGTGACTTTGAAGTCATTGTTGGATGTGTGTGAATTCATTAGTTTTTCAAAGATAGCGGCACTTGGGTTCCTTGCAGCTTCACTGTTGCTTTTCGAAATTTCTGAGAAAGGATCATGGTCGCCCTCCTGCCTGCCTAAAAGAACACTACTACTAGAAAGGAAGAAGAAAGGTAAAGGAATTGAAAACGCCTGTTTTGGAAGCAACTCAGAGCACAATAATTGAACGTTCATCACCTTTGAATGTTCCTTGAAGCACATATTACATCATTAGAGCATGGTGACTTTAGGTCACTCAAATATTACACCATTGTTTTAATTCCCTTTTGCGATTGACATTAGAACACAAATGCATAACTAGTCACATAAATGTGAATCTAGTTCAGAGTTTGTGGCTAGACAATAAGGGCATCGATGGACACGAGTTTCCCTGGCATCAGAATTATCCTTGCTTAAACGGACAGCTGATATGGTTGGACTTGAGCATCCTGTTTTCAAAGACAAGTTTGATTTGGAATCAAGCCAGCAGGACGGTGCTTATGCTAGGGTAGCTTTAAGTTGATGGGCTACAATCTGTTCCGATGTCTCAGCGATTTCTTTCATGGATGGCCGGAACTTGGGTTCAAGTTGAAGACACCTAATAGCAAACTGGGCTATTAGTGAAGCTTCTTTGATGGGATATTTCCCCTCTAACCGAGTGTCCATTGTTTTTTTTTTTCAGCTTTCTTTTGTTTGATAGAAATGGAATTACCCCAGGTTTTTTTCAACCACTACATCTTTGCCATTTGACGTTTCTCGTATCAATCGCCCGTGGAACCATGTTAGCATCTCAACCAGAAACAACTCCAAAAATAAAGACAAATCACTCTTTGCGTAAAATCTATCCCTCATCAATCAGCAACAAAATAATGTCACTTAAGCATAATCACAAAACGGACTTAGCTGAACTGAAAGTAACTTTGAGAACAAGATATATTACCTGCCCTCATGATCTCAGCAGCAGCATAACCATACGTGCCCATCACGAGTTTTCGACACTGGGAATCAATCAGGTGAAAGAACTGATGCCCAAGCCAAAATCTGATATTCTTTGCATTATAGAACCTGGAGTAAAACCAAAACATAGAAGTAAACATCAGTATTATTGGATCCCTCTGACAAATTTTCTGAAAGAGGAAATTAAATTTTTGGGTCCACATATATATCAACTAGGCTTCCTGCACTTCGATGTGAGTGGAAGACTGAGTATGGGATGAACCCAGTTCCATTAATAAAATTTTCCATAAGTGTAGCAATTCACAGATAAACTGAATTATACCTTTATCAAGAAGTATATTTGAAGATCTTAGATCTCTGTGAATTACCAACACCTCCTGGAGAGATGCAAGTAAGCCAGGCCCTTGAGTGAATTCCCACAGCAACCTTTAACCCTTATGTCCCATGGAAGAGGCTGAACTTGTAGCCCTCTGCACCGGAAGAAACATATGTACAAAGACTTCGAAACCAATTCTTATTGCAACAAACAAAATTAATAGATGGTGCAGAAATTCTCATGCATTTGGAAGCTAATGTTAAAACTTTCAAACAGATAATAATTCAAAATGAGTTGCAATCTTATAGTTCCAGATAGACGGTAAATAAGGATTAATAAGCTCTTGCTTCCAAATAGATGGATAATTTTTAAGCAATCATTTTGCATGAACTCATAGACAAGTGAACCTCTATTCTCATGTACAGTATCTCCAACAGCTGTAACAAGGATAAGGAAGGGAAAGCTTTCCCAGAATATTCACCTCTGCCTGCACCAGATGTGAACAACACCATTAAGCATGTAATTCATTACAAAACAACTTTACTAATACAATAAATAATCACAATAACCAAGATTATAAGAAACTGTTAAAATAGAACACTTCTCTCTGTCTGGTGTGTGTGTTTATTTATATAGAGAGAGATTCCCTGATTCTATAGGTCAAGAATATCAAGAAATCTAAATTATGTCTACCACGATCAAAATATAAGAAAACTGGAAGAACTAAGTAGCTAGATGATCCTAGCTATCGTTTGACTGCCTTTCCTTCCTGATGTGGATGAAAGTATGAATTTCTCCCCATCAAATGAGTTCGTATAAGTTTGGCCAATTGTCAAGTTTTTACTAAGCTACCAACATCGACCATCTTTTCTTAAAACCCTCTCCTTGTTGCACCTTTATTATGCCTTTAAAAATTAAGAACAGAAGAGCTTAACAACAATATCTCCACAAGACTACCAAATAATTTCACCTCATATCACCAAACAATGAATAAAGTAATGCCTAAGAACTGAAAAACTCAGGATTACAAAATACATTGTTGTATAATGGATTAGTGCAATAACTTTTCAAAGACAATTCATAAATCAAATTTCCGCCACTGCTTACCTCCTTGGCTAGCTACAATTTCTGCACTCATTTCTTGATAACAATGACTGACTTCTTATATCCCTATTAGATAGGGTATTTTCTTCTTTTGCCCAACCCTCGTTTACAAAGTCTGAAAACTCCCCTAGCCACCCAAAAAAAAATCATGTCCCCTTCTAAAGGATTATTAGTGGCAGCGTCTAATTGTGGCCCGTATGAAGAGAACTCTCATGAGTTTGTGCCAGCAAATATTTAACATCTCCTTTTAAAAAATCCTTATCGTAGTTTGCATCTGAGCACTCGGTTTTCTCAGTGGCATTATTCTTACCCCAAGATACTTGTAAAATTGCCACTTACTTGAGAATGCTCCATGTTTGTAACATAAGTACCTTGCAGCAGTGAGCCAGCTGCTTGCACTGACAAAAGATGCATCACCTGCCTTCAGAGACAACTTCAAGCTAAAAACTGACAGAATTCAGAGCTGAAATGAGGAAAATATTTTTTAAGAAAAAAGGAATATTTTTTGTTATAACCTGCACTGATATCAATAAAGCTTGGTACAGGGTCTGACTTTGCCTTGTCGGGTTGAGAAGCAATATACCCATCAAATGGCGCTTTAAGGATGCTCGCTGTCCTTTAAAGGAAATTTTTATTGCATGAGACTCAGGCCTACGTAGAACACAAACAACGAAATCTATTGGTGCTTGCAGATCCTACTAGTTTGTGCACTTGTCTCGGCTATAACATGATTAGTCTGCTCTGCACAGACTCTTCACATAGGGTTTGGGCGCAACCTTCAATGCTCCTAGTTTATGAATTTCCGTGCAAGGATCATAAAGGAAAAGAAGATTTGCTTTTTTTCAGGTTTCATTGCAACTCCACTGTGCTTCCATGAACGGGGAACAATGTCAGATGCTTTAGATCAAGAACTGGATGGGAAAAGAGGAGTTTTTTCCCACCAAGTCATGTGACTGAAAATCACACAGCATGTAAGATTCATGTGATCCAAAAGTGCAATGAGATTTGCAACATATTGCATCACTGACGAACCAATGTGGTTAGCGTTTTCTCTTATCAGAATACAATGTCACCTCTAATTATTCCAATTATACTTGAATTCTGGGATATTCATCTGTGGTAGCAGAGGGTTTACAAGAAAAACAGCACAGCATTAGTACAGCCAGAGTCTGTTGTCTACGCAACTTACCAAGAAAACGTGATAACAAAAGTTGAGTAAATCACCACTAATCCCATTTTTCAAATAAAGCATAAACAGGCTTCCGATTAATTACAGATTTTCCTAAAAAATGGTCAGACATCAATACAAGTTCAGCAGTGCAACGACAAAAATAACTGTATGACATTGCTAAGGAAAATTGTAATTAATTGAAGAAGAATACTAAAACACTAAAAACCCATTGTGATAACCAGAATAAATTTTTAGGCTTATCCCAATCTCATAATGGATGGCATCAATCTGGTTCAAGTGTCTCAGAAATTTCTGTCATTGATGGCCGGAAGCGTGACTTCCTGTTTGAAGACATTTAATAGCAAGGTGAGCTATTTGGGAAGCCTCTTTGGGAGGATATCTACCTCTCAACCCGGGAGTCCCATTATTTTTTTCAACGTTCTTCTGTTTGTCAGATAAGGTTTAACCCAGTCAACAAGTATCTGTTTCCCACTGGACGTTTCATGTCGATATGCACGTAAAGCAGTTTAGCAATACTCAACCAACAACAACTCCAAACCCGTATACAATCACTCTTTCACATGTCAAATGTCCTAACCAACCAGCCCCAAGACCATCAGTTATAGCATGAAAATTAAATGGTCATGACATAATTTTTTAAATCAGTATTGTCATCAAAGAGGTTGAAAACAAACTTAAAACAACCAACACCAATAGTCAGAGAAATTCCAAATTCAGAAGGAATAATAAGTACCTGTTTGCAAGATATTCCGGATCAATGTTAACGCCATCGTGCCATGCAAGTTCTTGTACTGACATTGTGAATCAATCAAGGGACCCCAAAATGACAAGCCAAAGTCTGATAGCATTCGCGTTATAGAACTAAAAATAAAAAAGGAGAATTTGGAAGGAAATAAGTTCCTCTAGAATAATAAAACAAACACTTTACGGAAAGATAAACACATTTTTTTGCAATTCTCTCCCCCCCCCACCTAATAACTATTTTTTTATGAACTGAAAATAAACTCATGTGCAAGGAGGAAAAAGGAAATGAGTTCAGAGGGTAACAAGACTCTACATAAAAAAATATCATACCACAATGGCAAGAAATTGGGTCCAATCATTGGTGGAGTCATGAAATAGCATACATAATTTGTTAGAAAATTATATAAATTATATCTTGCTTTGGAGCCTCACTTAATATCGTAATTTTTAGGTGAGATAGTTTATTTGTATAGGTATCAGAGCCTTATTGACCATGCAGGTCACGAGTTTAAATTTCACCCATCAATCAATATTTATTTGATAAAAAATTAAGCACAAGGTAGTGTGGATCCATTGCAAATTTGCAAAACCAAAAGCCTTTTACTTAAGAGGTGTGTTTATAAGAAGTTATATAAAACTATTCTTGAGACCGTCATCTAATAGCTAATCTATATGGTTAAGTGGTTCTTTAACATAATATTCAGAACCTTCTTGACCAAGCAGTCACGAGTTTGAATCTCAACCACCCCCATTCTGTTATGATAAAAATTAAACACAAAATAATATAGTCCTATATAAAACATATCTTGAAATCTCAATCTAATATCTTAAATTTTAGGTTTAGATAATTCTTTGATATAAATTTCTATATTTATGATTACAATTCTAACAAGCTTCATATAAAACTTGCCTCATCAAAGTAGTATATTTGAGGACTTGAAATCTCGGTAAATTATTGGTTTTTTCCAATGTGTGCAAGGTAAGACCCAAACCACGAGCAGTATTTATAGCAAATTCTTGAGCCTAATGTCCCATGAAAGAGTGGGTTGGAACTGAGCGCTCTTAAAAACACGGAAAACATGTAGGAAGAATTAAGGAAATGAATATTTTAGATGCAGAAGTGTAGTTTCTTGCAAAAATGCTAAAAATTACAAGTGTCGTAAATGTATCTTACTTCCAAAAGGAGATGGTAATTTAAGCTTCCCTTTTTCCATGAATTCATAGACAGAGGATGCGCTCTCCACCTTTCCGAACAATAGCCCAATAGCTTTACTAGGTTTGGGTGAGAATGTTGTTCCTAAGAAATACACCTCAGCCTGCCACCAACACATGGGCAAATGATTAAGCAAACAACTTATAACCTTGCTTAAAACAAAGAACTTGCTCCCTAAAGAGCACATGGCATTTGGGTTTTTGTGAGGGAAAGAAACAGAAGGGGCATGAGAGAGCCAGAAAGAAATAGAAAAACGGTCACAATTCCAAAGGTACATGATTTTCAATAACCTCAGAACTCCCTTAACCACCTCAATAAGATTAACTTCAATTAATGTATGAAATCACCAAATACCATGGATTTTCTGTTCAGGGGGGGGGGCACTTTGTGAGATGTCAGACAGAAAATTTTTTAGAAATATAACTTGATTTAGTCCTAGACATTTTACACATTCACATGGGATAAATATTAAAATGAGCTATAAACTATCATTCCTCTTCCAAAAGACATATTGGAAGGTTCAGCAAAGAAAGAATATAATGTAGAGCCTATCTTTAAGCACAACATAGAACAGAAAGACTGTATGACAGATGAGAAAATACAAAATTTTGGAAATCCACAATACCTTACCACTCTTTTTAAAATCCTTGCATGCTGAAGAATCCAATTTCTTGACAGCAACGGCGGCCTCCGTCTTCTTATGCCCCTTGTGCGCAACTTCTCCTTAAGAAGCCCCAACCCTTATAAACAACGCCAAAACCTCCTTTTCCCAACACCATAATCAGAATCTAAAATTATATGTTGGCAGCCCTCAGTTGCGCCAATGTGAAATTACTGGTCACGCTTGAGTTGGTAGCATTTTGCCCGATTTGCTAAGGCCCCATCACCACTTCCAGTTTGCATCTGAGAATTGGCTGCACTCTCAGGGAACATATTAAACCCCAAATAGTTTGTGAAGCGTGCTACTTGGAAGAGACATCCATGTTTGTAAATGCTAATGCTTGCTATAGAGAACCAGCCGTTGCCAATAGGATCATCGCTACCTACTAAAACGATGTACGACCATTGCATAAGCATAGCAAAACTCAACTCAAATAGAATGAAATCACAAACAATAAATTGGAACCAAATATTTTTTCCAAAAATTAAAAATAATCTGCGCGCCAACTAATGGAATTTTTTTTTTTTTTTTTAATAACTAGTATTTTATTCCCATTAGAAATATTGTTAATTTCATTAGATTCAGTGAATATTATCCTGCGATTAACAGTTAGCAACGCATTGAAGAATCGAAAAACACAATTGAGCAACCTTGTAAAACGTATTCTACAAGGCAAAAGGATGCCATCTTTGCATTGCTTCAAGGAATGGAGAGCCAAGTTAGCAAACGCCAAAAGGCATTCACTGATCAATAGAAGGGTAGAGGTGCACCAACAAAAACGACTCAATCACAGCCATCAGAGGAACATGTAGTAAAAAAAATCCAAACAATGTCGTAATGACAGAAGTGTAAAGACCAAAAACCAAAACAAACCCAATTTGAAACATCCAATGAATATGTTAAAAAAAATGTAAAGAGATGTTTAGAAAAATAATGCGGATTGACACCATGCACTGACACTGGTCGTGCTGGTAGCTTGGTTGTTGGGTGTTTTACTTGATCTTGTGGTTGTAGGCATGGCTTGTGATGCTGAACAGCTAGCAACCCAGAGACCCAATGTAATTAACAGCTGCTGCAATCTGTGGTGTCATCTCTTCCCTTCTTGTCGTAATGACCAATGAATTTTTCCTGCAGTTTCATGAAAGAGGAGGGAGAGGAGACAGACAAGTGACCATGCCAAGGGAACAGACATCTTTTTTGACGTTGACTTTGAAACATGAGGTAGAGTTTGAATATCCATTAGGTGTCAGAGCTTCTCATATTACTTCTAAAAAATATAAAGGCTGATAGTATATTACAGTATTGCATCCTTCTAGTTTTAATGTTATCTCAATATGGTCCCTTGACTATTTTATTAATAAAGTATTTATGTTAATATTTTAATGGGAATAAGAGTCTATGTTTTAAGCATTTTAAAATTGCTTTAAAAATTTTTATTTTAATTTTTTTTTTCACTTAAATTTATTTGATATTTTAAAATCATGTAGGATATCAAAAAAAAAATGAAAATTAAAAAAATATTATTTCGATGCATCCTTCAAGTACAATATACTAAGAAAAAAAATCATTATCACAATATCAAACAAA
>CM055363.1:16365336-16398896 GCA_029228515.1 Populus alba x Populus x berolinensis
CGAAACGCTTTGACTCTGAGAGTTTCGCCGGCATTCCGACTTCGATGCCCCGGTTGCCGAAATCCAGTTGCCTTCGAATTTCGAGTGATCCCTCTTGAGCATGTATGCTTCTGCTACTTGTTCTACATCAGACTTCTTCCGCAAACGGCGAAACGCTTTGACTCGGTGATTTTCGCGGCTTTCCGACTTCGATGCCCCGGTTGCCGAAATCCAGTTGCCTTCGAATTTCGGGTGATCCCTCTTGAGCATGTATGCTTCTGCTACTTGTTCTACATCAGACTTCTTCCGCAAACGGCGAAAGCTTTGACTCGGTGTGTTTCGCGGCATTCCAAATTCGATGCCCCGGTTGCCGAAATCCAGTTGCCTTTGAATTTCGGGTGATCCCTCTTGAGCATGTATGCTTCTGCTACTTGTTCTACATCAGACTTCTTCCGCAAACGGCGAAATGCTTTGACTCGGTGAGTTTCGCGGCATTCCAAATTCGATGCCCCGGTTGCCGAAATCCAGTTGCCTTTGAATTTTCGGGTGATCCCTCTTAAGCATGTATGCTTCTGCTACTTGTTCTACATCAGACTTCTTCCGCAAACGGCGAAACGCTTTGACTCGGTGAGTTTCGTGGCATTCAAACTTCGATGCCCCGGTTGCCGAAATCCAGTTGCCTTTGAATTTCGGGTGATCCCTCTTGAGCATGTATGCTTCTGCTACTTGTTCTACATCAGACTTCTTCCGCAAACGGCGAAACGTTTGACTCGGTGTGTTTCGCGGCATTCCAACTTCGATGCCCCGGTTGCCGAAATACAGTTGGTTTTGAATTTTGGGGGATCCCTCTTGAGCATGTATGCTTCTGCTACTTGTTCTACATCAGACTTCTTCCGCAAACAGCGAATCACTTTGCCTCGGTGAGTTTCGCAGGTTTCCGACTTCGATGCCCCGGTTGCCGAAATCTAGTTGCCTTTGAATTTCGGGTGATCCCTCTTGAGCATGTATGCTTCTGCTACTTGTTCTACATCAGACTTCTTCCGCAAACGGCGAAACGCTTTGACTCGGTGAGTTTCGCGGCATTCCAAATTCGATGCCCCGGTTGCCGAAATTCAGTTGCCTTTGAATTTCGGGTGATCCCTCTTGAGCATGTATGCTTCTGCTACTTGTTCTACATCAGACTTCTTCCGCAAACGGCGAAACGCTTTGACTCGGTGAGTTTCGTGGCATTCCAACTTCGATGCCCCGGTTGCCGAAATCCAGTTGCCTTTGAATTTCGGGTGATCCCTCTTGAGCATGTATGCTTCTGCTACTTGTTCTACATCAGACTTCTTCCGCAAACGGCGAAACGCTTTGACTCGGTGAGTTTCGCGGCATTTCCACTTCGATGCCCCGGTTGCCGAAATTCAGTTGCCTTTGAATTTCGGGTGATCCCTCTTGAGCATGTATGCTTCTGCTACTTGTTCTACATCAGACTTCTTCCGCAAACGGCGAAACGCTTTGACTCGGTGAGTTTCGCGGCATTCCGACTTCGATGCCCCGGTTGCCGAAATCCAGTTGCCTTTGAATTTCGGGTGATCCCTCTTGAGCATGTATGCTTCTGCTACTTGTTCTACATCAGACTTCTTCCGCAAACGGCGAAATGCTTTGACTCGGTGAGTTTCGCGGCATTCCGACTTCGATGCCCCGGTTGCCGAAATCCAGTTGCCTTTGAATTTCGGGTGATCCCTCTTGAGCATGTATGCTTCTGCTACTTGTTCTACATCAGACTTTTTCCGCAAACGGCGAAACGCTTTGACTCGGTGAGTTTCGAGGCATTCCGACTTCGATGCCCTGGTTGCCAGAATGCAGTTGCCTTTGAATTTCAGATGATCCCTCTTGAGCATGTATGCTTCTGCTACTTGTTCCACATCAGGCTTCTTCAGCAAACGGCGAAACGCTTTGACTCGATGATTTTCGCGGCATTCCGACTTCGAGGCCCCGGTTGCCAAAATCCAGTTGCCATTGAATTTCGGGTGATCCCTCTTGAGCATGTATGCTTCTGCTACTTGTTCTACATCAGACTTCTTCCGCAAACGGCGAAATGCTTTGACTCGGTGAGTTTCGAGGCATTCCGACTTCGATGCCCCGGTTGCCGAAATGCAGTTGCCTTTGAATTTCGGGTGATCCCTCTTGAGCATGTATGCTTCTGCTACTTGTTCTACATCAGACTTCTTCCGCAAACGGCGAAACGCTTTGACTCGGTGAGTTTCGCGGCATTCCAGCTTCGATGCCCCGGTTGCCGAAATCCAGTTGCCTTTGAATTTCGGGTGATCCCTCATGAGCATGTATGCTTCTGCTACTTCTTCTACATCATACTTCTTCCTCAAACGGCGAAACGCTTTGACTCGGTGAGTTTCGCGGCATTTCGACTTCGATGCCCGGTTGCCGAAATCAGTTGCCTTTGAATTTCGGGTGATCCCTCTTGAGCATGTATGCTTCTGCTACTTGTTCTACATCAGACTTCTTCCGCAAACGGCGAAACGCTTTGACTCGGTGAGTTTCGCGGCATTCCGACTTCGATGCCCCGGTTGCCGAAATTCAGTTGCCTTTGAATTTCGGGTGATCCCTCTTGAGCATGTATGCTTCTGCTACTTGTTCTACATCAGACTTCTTCCGCAAACGGCGAAACGCTTTGACTCGGTGAGTTTCGCAGCATTCCAACTTCGATGCCCCGGTTGCCGAAATACAGTTGCCTTTGAATTTCGGGGGTTCCCTCTTGAGCATGTATGCTTCTGCTACTTGTTCTACATCAGACTTCTTCCGCAAACGGCGAAACCCTTTGGCTCGGTGATTTTCGCGGCATTCCGACATCGATGCCCTGGTTGCCGAAATCCAGTTGCCTTTGAATTTCGAGTGATCCCTCTTGAGCATGTATGCTTCTGCTACTAGTTCTACATCAGACTTCTTCCGCAAACGGCGAAACATTTTGACTCGGTGAGTTTCGCGGCATTCCGACTTTGATGCCCCGGTTGCCGAAATTTAGTTGCCTTTGAATTTCAGGTGATCCCTCTAGAGCTCGTTTGCTTCTGCTGCTTTTTCTACATCAGACTTCTTCCGCAAACGACGAAAAGCTTTACCTCGGTGAGTTTCGCGGCATTCCGACTTCGATGCCCGGGTTGCCGAAATTCAGTTGCCTTTGAATTTCGGGTGATCCCTCTTGAGCATGTATGCTTCTGCTACTTGTTCTACATCAGACTTCTTCCGCAAACGGCAAAACGATTTGCCTTGTTGAGTTTCGCGGCATTCCGACTTCGATGCCCCGGTTGCCGAAATTCAGTTGCCTTTGAATTTCGGGTGATCGTCTTGAGCATGTGGCTTTTCTACTAGTTCTAAATCAGACTTCTTCCGCAAACGGCGAAATGCTTTGACTCGGTGAGTTTCGCGGCATTCCGACTTCGATGCCCCGGTTGCCCAAATTCAGTTGCCTTTGAATTTCGGGTGATCCTCTTGAGCATGTATGCTTCTGCTACTTGTTCTACATCAGACTTCTTCCGCAAACGGCGAAACGCTTTGACTCGGTGAGTTTCGCGGCATTCCGACTTCGATGCCCGGTTGCCGAAATTCAGTTGCCTTTGAATTTCGGGTGATCCCTCTTGAGCATGTATGCTTCTGCTACTTGTTCTACATCAGACTTCTTCCGCAAACGGCGAAACGCTTTGACTTGGTGAGTTTCGCGGCATTCCGACTTCGATGCCCGGTTGCCGAAATTCAGTTTCCTTTGAATTCCGGGTGATCCCTCTTCAGCATGTATGCTTCTCCTACTTGTTATACATCAGACTTCTGCCGCAAACGGCGAAACGCTTTGACTCGGTGAGTTTCGCGACATTCCTACTTCGATACCCCGGTTGCCGAAATTCAGTTGCCTTTGAATTCCGGGTGATCCCTCTTCAGCATGTATGCTTCTGCTACTTGTTATACATCAGACTTCTGCCGCAAACGGCGAAACGCTTTGACTCGGTGAGTTTCGCGGCATTCCGACTTCGATGCCCCGGTTGCCGAAATTCAGTTGCCTTTGAATTCCGGGTGATCACTCTTGAGCATGTATGCTTCTGCTACTTGTTTTACATTAGACTTCTTTCGCAAACGACGAAACGCTTTGAGTCGGTGAGTTTCGCGGCATTCCAACTTCGATGCCCTGTTGCCGAAGATCCAGTTGCCTTTGAATTTCGGGTGATCCCTCTTGAGCATGTATGCTTCTGCTACTTGTTCTACATCAGACTTCTTCCGCAAACGGCGAAACGCTTTGACTTGGTGAGATTTCGCGGCATTCCGACTTCGATGCCCCGGTTGCCGAAATCAGTTGCCTTTGAATTTCGGGTGATCCCTCTTGAGCATGTATGCTTCTGCTACTTGTTCTACATCAGACTTCTTCCGCAAACGGCGAAAACGCTTTGACTCGGTGAGTTTCGCGGCATTCCGACTTCGATGCCCCGGTTGCCGAAATTCACTTGCCTTTGAATTTCGGGGGATCCCTCTTGAGCATGTATGCTTTCTGCTACTTGTTCTACATCAGACTTCTTCCGCAAACGCGAAACGCTTTGACTCGGTGTGTTTCGCGGCATTCCAATTCGATGCCCCGGTTGCCGAAATCCAGTTGCCTTTGAATTTCGGGTGATCCCTCTTGAGCATGTATGCTTCTGCTACTAGTACTACATCAGACTTCTTCCGCAAAGGTCGAAACGCTTTGACTCGGTGAGTTTCGCGGCATTCTGACTTGGATTCCCCGGTTGCCGAAATTCAGTTGCCTTTGAATTTCAGGTGATCCCTCTTGAGCATGTATGCTTCTGCTACTTGTTCTACATCAGATTTCTTCCGCAAATGGCCAAACGCTTTGACTCGGTGAGTTTCGCGGCATTCCAAATTCGATGCCCCGGTTGCCGAAAGTCAGTTGCCTTTGAATTTCGGGTGATCCCTCTTGAGCATGTATGCTTCTGCTACTTGTTCTAACTCAGACTTCTTCCGAAAACGGCGAAACGCTTTGACTCGTTGAGTTTCGCGGCATTCCGACTTCGATGCCCCGGTTGCCGAAATTCAGTTGCCTTTGAATTTCGGGTGATCCCTCTAGAGCATGATATGCTTCTGCTACTTGTTCTACATCAGACTATCTTCCCGCAAACGGAAAGCGAAACCCTTTTCTCCGTTGAGTTTCGTGGCATTCCAACTTCGATGCCCCGGTATTTGCCGAAATCTCAGTTGCCTTTGAATTTCGGGTGATCCCCTCTATGAGCATGTATGCTTCTGCTACTTATGTTTCTACATCAGGACTTCTTTCGCAAACGGCGAAACGCTTTGACTCGGTGAGTTTCGCGGCAATTCCGACTTCGATTGCCCGGTTGCAGAACTTCAGTTGCCTTTCAATTTCGGGTGATTCCTCTTGAGCATGTATATGTTGCTAATGTTCTGCACTGGAGCTTCTTCCACAAACGGCGAAACGCTTTGAACTCGCTGAGTTTCGGCATTCCGACTTCGATGCCCCGGTTGCCGAAATTCAGTTGCCTTTGAATTTCGGGTGATCCCTCTTGAGCATGTATGCTTCTGCTACTTGTTCTACATCAGACTTCTTCCGCAAACGGCGAAACGCTTTGACTCGGTGAGTTTCGCGGCATTCCGACTTCGATGCCCCGGTTGCCGAAATTCAGTTGCCTTTGAATTTCGGGTGATCCCTCTTGAGCATGTATGCTTCTGCTACTTGTTCTACATCAGACTTCTTCCGCAAACGGCGAAACGCTTTGACTCGGTGATGTGTTTCGCGGCATTCCGACTTCGATGCCCGGTTGCCGAAATTCAGTTGCCTTTGAATTTCGGGTGATCCCTCTTGAGCATGTATGCTTCTGCTACTTGTTCTACATCAGACTTCTTCCGCAAACGGCGAAACGCTTTGACTCGGTGAGTTTCGCGGCATTCCGACTTCGATGCCCCGGTTGCCGAAATTCAGTTGCCTTTGAATTTCGGGTGATCCCTCTTGAGCATGTATGCTTCTGCTACTTGTTCTACATCAGACTTCTTCCGCAAACGGCGAAAGCTTTGACTCTGTGTGAGTTTCGCGGCATTCCGACTTCGATGCCCGGTTGCCGAAATTCAGTTGCCTTTGAATTTCGGGTGATCCCTCTTGAGCATGTATGCTTCTGCTACTTGTTCTACATCAGACTTCTTCGCAAACGGCGAAACGCTTTGACTCGGTGAGTTTCGCGGCATTCCGACTTCGATGCCCGGTTGCCGAAATTCAGTTGCCTTTGAATTTCGGGTGATCCCTCTTGAGCATGTATGCTTCTGCTACTTGTTCTACATCAGACTTCTTCCGCAAACGGCGAAACGCTTTGACTCGGTGAGTTTCGCGGCATTCCGACTTCGATGCCCCGGTTGCCGAAATTCAGTTGCCTTTGAATTTCGGGTGATCCCTCTTGAGCATGTATGCTTCTGCTACTTGTTCTACATCAGACTTCTTCCGCAAACGGCGAAACGCTTTGACTCGGTGAGTTTCGCGGCATTCCGACTTCGATGCCCCGGTTGCCGAAATTCAGTTGCCTTTGAATTTCGGGTGATCCCTCTTGAGCATGTATGCTTCTGCTACTTGTTCTACATCAGACTTCTTCCGCAAACGGCGAAACGCTTTGACTCGGTGAGTTTCGCGGCATTCCGACTTCGATGCCCCGTTGCCGAAATTCAGTTGCCTTTGAATTTCGGGTGATCCCTCTTGAGCATGTATGCTTCTGCTACTTGTTCTACATCAGACTTCTTCCGCAAACGGCGAAACGCTTTGACTCGGTGAGTTTCGCGGCATTCCGACTTCGATGCCCCGGTTGCCGAAATTCAGTTGCCTTTGAATTTCGGGTGATCCCTCTTGAGCATGTATGCTTCTGCTACTTGTTCTACATCAGACTTCTTCCGCAAACGGCGAAACGCTTTGACTCGGTGAGTTTCGCGGCATTCCGACTTCGATGCCCCGGTTGCCGAAATTCAGTTGCCTTTGAATTTCGGGTGATCCCTCTTGAGCATGTATGCTTCTGCTACTTGTTCTACATCAGACTTCTTCCGCAAACGGCGAAACGCTTTGACTCGGTGAGTTTCGCGGCATTCCGACTTCGATGCCCCGGTTGCCGAAATTCAGTTGCCTTTGAATTTCGGGTGATCCCTCTTGAGCATGTATGCTTCTGCTACTTGTTCTACATCAGACTTCTTCCGCAAACGGCGAAACGCTTTGACTCGGTGAGTTTCGCGGCATTCCGACTTCGATGCCCGGTTGCCGAAATTCAGTTGCCTTTGAATTTCGGGTGATCCCTCTTGAGCATGTATGCTTCTGCTACTTGTTCTACATCAGACTTCTTCCGCAAACGGCGAAACGCTTTGACTCGGTGAGTTTCGCGGCATTCCGACTTCGATGCCCGGTTGCCGAAATTCAGTTGCCTTTGAATTTCGGGTGATCCCTCTTGAGCATGTATGCTTCTGCTACTTGTTCTACATCAGACTTCTTCCGCAAAAGGCGAAACGCTTTGACTCGGTGAGTTTCGCGGCATTCCGACTTCGATGCCCCGGTTGCCGAAATTCAGTTGCCTTTGAATTTCGGGTGATCCCTCTTGAGCATGTATGCTTCTGCTACTTGTTCTACATCAGACTTCTTCCGCAAACGGCGAAACGCTTTGACTCGGTGAGTTTCGCGGCATTCCGACTTCGATGCCCCGGTTGCCGAAATTCAGTTGCCTTTGAATTTCGGGTGATCCCTCTTGAGCATGTATGCTTCTGCTACTTGTTCTACATCAGACTTCTCCGCAAACGGCGAAACGCTTTGACTCGGTGTTTTCGCGGCATTTCCGACTTCGATGCCCCGGTTGCCGAAATTCAGTTGCCTTTGAATTTCGGGTGATCCCTCTTGAGCATGTATGCTTCTGCTACTTGTTCTACATCAGACTTCTTCCGCAAACGGCGAAACGCTTTGACTCGGTGAGTTTCGCGGCATTCCGACTTCGATGCCCCGGTTGCCGAAATTCAGTTGCCTTTGAATTTCGGGTGATCCCTCTTGAGCATGTATGCTTCTGCTACTTGTTCTACATCAGACTTCTTCCGCAAACGGCGAAACGCTTTGACTCGGTGAGTTTCGCGGCATTCCGACTTCGATGCCCGGTTGCCGAAATCAGTTGCCTTTGAATTTCGGGTGATCCCTCTTGAGCATGTATGCTTCTGCTACTTGTTCTACATCAGACTTCTTCCGCAAACGGCGAAACGCTTTGACTCGGTGAGTTTCGCGGCATTCCGACTTCGATGCCCCGGTTGCCGAAATTCAGTTGCCTTTGAATTTCGGGTGATCCCTCTTGAGCATGTATGCTTCTGCTACTTGTTCTACATCAGACTTCTTCCGCAAACGGCGAAACGCTTTGACTCGGTGAGTTTCGCGGCATTCCGACTTCGATGCCCCGGTTGCCGAAATCAGTTGCCTTTGAATTTCGGGTGATCCCTCTTGAGCATGTATGCTTCTGCTACTTGTTCTACATCAGACTTCTTCCGCAAACGGCGAAACGCTTTGACTCGGTGAGTTTCGCGGCATTCCGACTTCGATGCCCCGGTTGCCGAAATTCAGTTGCCTTTGAATTTCGGGTGATCCCTCTTGAGCATGTATGCTTCTGCTACTTGTTCTACATCAGACTTCTTCCGCAAACGGCGAAACGCTTTGACTCGGTGAGTTTCGCGGCATTCCGACTTCGATGCCCGGTTGCCGAAATCAGTTGCCTTTGAATTTCGGGTGATCCCTCTTGAGCATGTATGCTTCTGCTACTTGTTCTACATCAGACTTCTTCCGCAAACGGCGAAACGCTTTGACTCGGTGAGTTTCGCGGCATTCCGACTTCGATGCCCCGGTTGCCGAAATTCAGTTGCCTTTGAATTTCGGGTGATCCCTCTTGAGCATGTATGCTTCTGCTACTTGTTCTACATCAGACTTCTTCCGCAAACGGCGAAACGCTTTGACTCGGTGAGTTTCGCGGCATTCCGACTTCGATGCCCCGGTTGCCGAAATCAGTTGCCTTTGAATTTCGGGTGATCCCTCTTGAGCATGTATGCTTCTGCTACTTGTTCTACATCAGACTTCTTCCGCAAACGGCGAAACGCTTTGACTCGGTGAGTTTCGCGGCATTCCGACTTCGATGCCCCGGTTGCCGAAATTCAGTTGCCTTTGAATTTCGGGTGATCCCTCTTGAGCATGTATGCTTCTGCTACTTGTTCTACATCAGACTTCTTCCGCAAACGGCGAAACGCTTTGACTCGGTGAGTTTCGCGGCATTCCGACTTCGATGCCCGGTTGCCGAAATTCAGTTGCCTTTGAATTTCGGGTGATCCCTCTTGAGCATGTATGCTTCTGCTACTTGTTCTACATCAGACTTCTTCCGCAAACGGCGAAACGCTTTGACTCGGTGAGTTTCGCGGCATTCCGACTTCGATGCCCCGGTTGCCGAAATCAGTTGCCTTTGAATTTCGGGTGATCCCTCTTGAGCATGTATGCTTCTGCTACTTGTTCTACATCAGACTTCTTCCGCAAACGGCGAAACGCTTTGACTCGGTGAGTTTCGCGGCATTCCGACTTCGATGCCCCGGTTGCCGAAATTCAGTTGCCTTTGAATTTCGGGTGATCCCTCTTGAGCATGTATGCTTCTGCTACTTGTTCTACATCAGACTTCTTCCGCAAACGGCGAAACGCTTTGACTCGGTGAGTTTCGCGGCATTCCGACTTCGATGCCCCGGTTGCCGAAATTCAGTTGCCTTTGAATTTCGGGTGATCCCTCTTGAGCATGTATGCTTCTGCTACTTGTTCTACATCAGACTTCTTCCGCAAACGGCGAAACGCTTTGACTCGGTGAGTTTCGCGGCATTCCGACTTCGATGCCCCGGTTGCCGAAATTCAGTTGCCTTTGAATTTCGGGTGATCCCTCTTGAGCATGTATGCTTCTGCTACTTGTTCTACATCAGACTTCTTCCGCAAACGGCGAAACGCTTTGACTCGGTGAGTTTCGCGGCATTCCGACTTCGATGCCCCGGTTGCCGAAATTCAGTTGCCTTTGAATTTCGGGTGATCCCTCTTGAGCATGTATGCTTCTGCTACTTGTTCTACATCAGACTTCTTCCGCAAACGGCGAAACGCTTTGACTCGGTGAGTTTCGCGGCATTCCGACTTCGATGCCCCGGTTGCCGAAATTCAGTTGCCTTTGAATTTCGGGTGATCCCTCTTGAGCATGTATGCTTCTGCTACTTGTTCTACATCAGACTTCTTCCGCAAACGGCGAAACGCTTTGACTCGGTGAGTTTCGCGGCATTCCGACTTCGATGCCCCGGTTGCCGAAATTCAGTTGCCTTTGAATTTCGGGTGATCCCTCTTGAGCATGTATGCTTCTGCTACTTGTTCTACATCAGACTT
This sequence comes from Populus alba x Populus x berolinensis, assembly GCA_029228515.1. Classification (NCBI taxonomy): domain Eukaryota; kingdom Viridiplantae; phylum Streptophyta; class Magnoliopsida; order Malpighiales; family Salicaceae; genus Populus; species Populus alba x Populus x berolinensis. The sequence goes on from CM055363.1 coordinate 16,375,757, forward strand.
CTTCCGCAAACGGCGAAACGCTTTGACTCGGTGAGTTTCGCGGCATTCCGACTTCGATGCCCCGGTTGCCGAAATTCAGTTGCCTTTGAATTTCGGGTGATCCCTCTTGAGCATGTATGCTTCTGCTACTTGTTCTACATCAGACTTCTTCCGCAAACGGCGAAACGCTTTGACTCGGTGAGTTTCGCGGCATTCCGGCTTCGATGCGCCGGGTTCCGAATGTTCAGTTGCCTGTGGAATTTCGGGTGTTCCCGCTTGAGCCTGTATGCTTCTGCTACTTGTTCTAACATAAAATTTCTTCTGCAATCGGCGACACGCTTTGGAACTGGGAGTTTCGCGGCATTCCGACCTTCGATGCCGCCGTTTTTGCCGAAATTCAGTTGCCTTTTCATTTCCGAGTGATCCCTCTTGAGCATGTATGCTTCTGCTACGTGTTCTACATCAGACTTCCTTTCCGCAAAGGCCGAAACCCTTTTGCCTCGTTTAGGTTCGCGGCATATCCCCTTCGATGCCCCCGTTGGCCCGAAAATTTCACTTGCCTTTGATTTTCGGAGTGATTCCCGCTGGAGCATGTATGCTTCAAGCTACTTGTTCTACATCATACTTCCTTCCGCAAACGGGCGAAACGCTAATTGACTCGGTGAGTTTCGCGGCATTCCGACTTCGATGTGCCCCGGTTGCCGAAATTCAGTTGCCTGTGAATTTCGTGTGGATCCCTCTTGAGCATGTATGCTTCTGCTACTTGTTCTACAGCAGGACTTCTTTCCGCAAAGGGCGAAACGCTTTGACTCGGTGAGTTTTCGCGGAATTCCGGCTTCCATGCCCCGGTTGCTGAAATTCAGTTGCCTTTGAATTTCTGGTGATCCCTCTTGAGCCTAGTATGCTTCTGCTACTTGTTCTACATCTACTCTCCGTCCGCAAAAGCGAAAACGCTTTGACTCGGTGAGTTTCGGCGGCATTACGACTGTCCAACCCCCGTTTGCCGAAATTCATTTGCCTATGAATTTTGTGTGATCCCTCTTGATGCATGTTATGCTTCTGCTACATGTTCTACAGAAGACTTCTTCGCGCAAAGGTAGAAACCGCCTTTGACTTCGGTGAGTTTCGCGTGAATTCCCGACTTCGATGCCACCCGTTTTCCTTCCGAAATTCAGTTGCCTTTGAAATTCGGGTGATCCCTCTTAGGAGCCTGTATGCTTTCTGCTACTTTGTTATGATCATAAGAACTGCCTTCCGTAAGACCGCGAAACGCTTTGACTCGGTGTGTTTTTTGCGACATCCAGACTTCGATGCCGTCGTTTGCCGAAATTTCAGTTGCCTTTGAATTTCGAGTGATCCCCTCTTGAGCATGTTTGCTTCTGCTACTTGTTCTACATCATACTTCCTTCCGCAAACGGGGAAACGCTTTGACTCGGAGAGTTTTCGCGGGCATTCCCGACTATCGATGCCCCGGTTGCCGAAATTCAGTTGCCTTTGAATTTCGAGTGATCCCTCTTGGCGGAGCATGTATGCTTCTGCTACTTGTTCTATTGTTCTAATCAGACTTCCTTCTGCAAACGGCGAAACGCTTTGAGCGCGTCATTGAGTTTCGCGGCAAATTCCAGCGTCGATGTCCCGTTTGCCGAAATTCAGTTGCCTTTGAATTTCGGGTAAATCCCTCTTGAGCATGTACCTTCTCGCGTCGGCATGCTACTTGTTCTACATAAGACTTTTTCCCGCAAAGGGCGAAACGCTTTGACTAATGATACGTTAGTTTCGCGGCATTCCGCCTTCGATGCCCCCCGTTTGTCGAAATTCCAGTTGCCTTTGAATCTCGAGTGATCCCGACTTGAGCCTGTACCGCTTCTGCTACTTGTTCTACATCAGACTTACCTTCCGCAAATACGGCGAAAGCACTTTGACTCTTGAGTTTCGGGACTTTCCTCCGACTTCGATGCCTCCGGTTGCCGAAATTCATTTGCCTTTGAATTTCGGGTAATTCCCTCTTGAGCCTGTATGCTTCCTACCTACTTTTTCTACATCAGACTCCTTCCGTAAACGGCGAAACGCTTTTCTCGGTGAGTTTCGGGACATTCCGGCTTATCGATGCTCCGGTTGCCGAAATTCAGTTTTGCCTTTGAATTTCGGGTGATTCCCTCTTGAGGCCCTGTATGCTTCTGCTACTTGTTCTACATCACACTTCTTCACCTAAACGGCGAAACACTTTTGACTCGGTGAGTTTCGCGGCATTCCGACTTGCCGATGCCTCGTTTGCCGAAATTCAGTTGCCTTGGAATTTCGAGTGATCCCTCTTGAGCATGTATGCTTCACTACTATGGTCTACATCAGACTTCCTTCCGCAAACGGCGAAACGCTTTGACTCGGTGAGTTTCGGGATATAACATCCGACTTCGAATGCCGCCGCTTGCCGGAAATCTGTTGCCTTTGAATTTCGAGTGAATCCCTCTTGAGCAGGTATGCCTTCTGCTACTTGTTCTACATCAGTCTATCCTTCCGCAAGACGGCTAAACGCTTTTTGACTCGGTGAGTTTCGCCCGGCATTCCAACCTTCAGATGCCCTTCGTTTGCCGAAATTCCAGTTGCCTTTGAATTTCGAGTGATCCCGCTTGAGCATGTATGGCTTCTGCTACTTGTTCTACATCAGACTTCCTTCCGCAAACGGCAAAAACCTTTGACTCGGTGAGTTTCGCGGCATTCCAACTTCGATGCCCACGTTTGCCGAAATTTCAGTTGCCTTTGAATTTCGAGTGATCCCTCCTTGTGAGCATGGTAATGCTTTCTGCTACTTGTTCTACATCATACTTCCTTCCGCAAACGGCGAAAACGTGCACTTTGACTCGTTGAGTTTCGCAGGCATTCCCGACTTCGATGCCCCGGTTGCCGAAATTCAATTGCCTTTGAATGTCGTGTGATCCCTCTGGAGCATGTAATGCTTCTGCTACTTGTTCTACATCAGACGTCTTCCGCAAACGGCAGAAAACGCTTGGAACTATCGCTGAGTGTCGGGAGAATCCTCCGGCTTTCCATGCCCCGGTTGCTGTAATTCAGTTGCCTTTGAATGTCGGGTGATCCCTCTTGAGCCTCTATGCTTCTTTCTGCTACTTGTTCTACATCATTCTTCCGTCCGCAAACGGCGAAACCGCTTTGACTCGGTGAGTATCCTGCGGCATTCCCGACTATCCAAGCCCCCCCGTTGCCGAATTCAGTTGCCTTTGAATTTTGTGTGATCCCTCTTGAGCATGTATGCTTCTGCTACTTGTTATACATAAGACTTCCTTCCGCAAACGGCGAAACACTTTGACTCGGTGATTTTCGCGGCATTCCGACTTCAATGCCCCGGTTGCCGAAATTCAGTTGCCTTTGAATTTCGGGTGATCCCTCTTGAGCCTGTATGCTTCTGCTACTTGTTATACATAAGACTTCCTTCCGAAAATGGCGAAACGCTTTAATTCGATGAGTTTCGCGGCATTCCGACTTCCATGCCCCGTTTGCCGAAATTCAGTTGCCTTTGAATTTCGTGTGATCCCTCTTGAGCATGTATGCTTCTACTACTTGTTCTACATCAGACTTCTTCCGCAAAGGGCGAAACGCTTTGCCTCGGTGAGTTTCGCGGCATTCCGGCTTCGATGCGCCGGTTTCCGAAATTCAGTTGCCTTTGAATTTCGGGTGATCCCTCTTGAGCCTGTAGGCTTCTGCTACTTGTTCTACATCAGAATTTCTTCTGCAAACGGCGACACGCTTTGACTCGGTGAGTTTCGCGGCATTCCGACTTCGATGCCCCCAGTTTGCCGAAATTCAGTTTGCCTTTTAATATTCGAGTGATCCCTCTTGAGCATGTATGCTTTCTGCTACGTGTTCCTTGCATCAGAACTTCCTTCCGCAAACGGCCAAACGCTTTGCCTCGGTGAGTTTCGCGGCATTTCCGACTTCCATGCCCCTTTGCCCAAATTCACTTGCCTATGAATTTCGGGTGATCCCTCTTGAACATGTATGCTTCAGCTACTGGTTCTACATAAAACTTCTTCTGCAAACGGCGAAATGCGTTGAGACTCGGTGAGTTTCGCAAGGCATTCTCGACTTCGATTCCCCGGTTGCCCAAATTCAGTATTGCCGTTTGAATTTCGTGTGATCCCTTCTTGAGCATGTAATGCTTCTGCTGACTTGTTCGACATCAGACTTCTTCCGCAAAGGGCGAAACGCGTTGACTCGGTGAAGGCCGCGACATTCCGACTTCGATTCCCCGGTTGCCGAAATTCAGTTGCCTTTGAATGTCGAGTGAGCCCTCTTGAGCATAGTTAGGCTTCTGCTACTTGTTCTACATCATACTTCCTTCCTGCAAACGGCGAAACGCTTTGACTCGGTGATGTACGCGGCAGTCCGACTTCGATGGGCGGAGTTGTGTTCTTGGTGTGGGGGGTGGTTGGCCCCCCCCGGTTTGCCCGAAATTCAGTTGCCTTTGAATTTCGTGTGATCCCGCTTGAGCATGTATGCTATCTGCTACTTGTTCTACAGCAGACTTCCTTCCGCAAAGGGCGAAAACCTTTGACTCAGGTGAGTTTCGGGACATTTCGGCTTTCCATGCCCCGGTTGCCGAAATTCAGTTGCCTAGGAATTTCGGTTGATCCCCCTCTTGAGCCGGTATGCTTCTGCTACTTGTTTCCTTACATCATACTTCCTTCCGCAAAGGGCGAAACTGCTTTGACTCGGTGAGTTTTCGCGGCATTCCGACGTCCAAGCGCGAAGCCCCGTTGCCGAAATTCACGTTGCCTTTGAATTTCGGTTGATCCCTCTGGAGAGCATGTATGGCTTCTGCTACTGGGTTCTACATAAGACTTCTTCAGCAAAGGGCGAAATGCTTTGAACATCGGTGAGTTGCGCGGCATTTCCGACTTCGATGCCCCGGTTGCCGAAATTCAGTTGCCTTTGAATTTCCGGTGATTCCCTCTTGAGCATGACATGCTTCTGCTACAGTGTTCTACATCAGACTTCTGTCCGCAAAGGGCGAAACGCTTTGACTCGTTGAGTTTCGGGAAATTCTGGCTTCCATGCCCCGGTTGCCAAAATTCAGTTGCCTTTGAATTTTGGTGATCCCCGCTTGAGCCTATATGCTTCTGCTAACTTGTTCTACATCATACTGTCCTTTCCGCAAAGGGCCGAAACGCTTTGACTCGGTGAGTTTCACGTGGCATGCCGCCTGCGATGCCCCGGGTTGCCGAAATTCCAGTTGCCTTTGAATTTCGCGTGATCCTCCCCCTTTTTTTCTTGGAGCATGTATGCTTCTGCTACTTGTTCTACCATCAGACTTCTTCGCTGCAAACGGCGAAAGTGCGGTGACTCATGAGAGTTTCGCGGCATTCCGACTATCCGATGCCCCGGTTGCCGAAAGTCAATTGCCTTTGAATTTCGTGTGATCCCTCCTGAGCATTGTATGATTCCTGCTACTTGTTCTACATAAATACTTCCTTCCGAAAAGGGCGAAAGTGCTTGCACGCGGTGAGGTTTCGGGACATTCCGGCTTCGATGCCCCGGTTGCCGAAATTCAGTTGCCTTTGAATTTCGGGATGATCCCATCTTGAGCCTGGATGCTTCTGCTAACTTGTTCTACATCACACTTACCTTCCTAAACTGGCGAAACGCTTTTGACTCGGTGAGTTTCGCGACATTCCCGACAATCGATCCTTCGTTTGCCGAAATTCAGTTGCCTTTGAATTTCGAGTGATCCTCCTTGAGCTTGTATGCTATCTGCGACTTGTTCTACATCAGACTTTCTTCCGCAAACGGCGAAACGCTTTGACTCGGTGAGTTTCGCGGCATTCCGACTTCGATGCCCCGGTTGCCGAAATTCAGTTGCTTTGAATTTCGGGTGATCCCTCTTGAGCATGTATGCTTCTGCTACTTGTTCTACATCAGACTTCTTTCCAAACGGCGAAACGCTTTGACTCGGTGAGTTTCGCGGCATTCCGACTTCGATGCCCGGTTGCCGAAATTCAGTTGCCTTTGAATTTCGGGTGATCCCTCTTGAGCATGTATGCTTCTGCTACTTGTTCTACATCAGACTTCTTCCGCAAACGGCGAAACGCTTTGACTCGGTGAGTTTCGCGGCATTCCGACTTCGATGCCCCGGTTGCCGAAATTCAGTTGCCTTTGAATTTCGGGTGATCCCTCTTGAGCATGTATGCTTCTGCTACTTGTTCTACATCAGACTTCTTCCGCAAACGGCGAAACGCTTTGACTCGGTGAGTTTCGCGGCATTCCGACTTCGATGCCCCGGTTGCCGAAATTCAGTTGCCTTTGAATTTCGGGTGATCCCTCTTGAGCATGTATGCTTCTGCTACTTGTTCTACATCAGACTTCTTCCGCAAACGGCGAAACGCTTTGACTCGGTGAGTTTCGCGGCATTTCGACTTCGATGCCCCGGTTGCCGAAATTCAGTTGCCTTTGAATTTCGGGTGATCCCTCTTGAGCATGTATGCTTCTGCTACTTGTTCTACATCAGACTTCTTCCGCAAACGGCGAAACGCTTTGACTCGGTGAGTTTCGCGGCATTCCGACTTCGATGCCCCGGTTGCCGAAATTCAGTTGCCTTTGAATTTCGGGTGATCCCTCTTGAGCATGTATGCTTCTGCTACTTGTTCTACATCAGACTTCTTCCGCAAACGGCGAAACGCTTTGACTCGGTGAGTTTCGCGGCATTCCGACTTCGATGCCCGGTTGCCGAAATTCAGTTGCCTTTGAATTTCGGGTGATCCCTCTTGAGCATGTATGCTTCTGCTACTTGTTCTACATCAGACTTCTTCCGCAACGGCGAAACGCTTTGACTCGGTGAGTTTCGCGGCATTCCGACTTCGATGCCCGGTTGCCGAAATTCAGTTGCCTTTGAATTTCGGGTGATCCCTCTTGAGCATGTATGCTTCTGCTACTTGTTCTACATCAGACTTCTTCCGCAAACGGCGAAACGCTTTGACTCGGTGAGTTTCGCGGCATTCCGACTTCGATGCCCGGTTGCCGAAATTCTGGTTGCCTTTGAAATTTGGGATGATCCCTCTTGGAGCATGTATGCTTCCGCTACTTGTTCTACATCAGGATTCTTCCGCAAACGGCGAAACGCTCTTGACTCGATGAGTTTCGGCGGCATTCGGAATCGATGCTCCGGTTTTGCCGAAATTCAGTTGCCTTTGAATTTCGGGGTGATCCCTCTTGAGCATGTATGCTTCTGCTACTAGTTTTACATCAGACTTCTTCCGCAAACGGCGAAAACGCTTTGACGCGTTGAGTTTTGCGGCATTCCGAACATCGAATGCCCCGGTTGCCGAAATTCAGTTGCCTATGAATTTCGGGTGATCCCTCTTCTGCATGTATGCTTCCGCTACTTGTTCTACATCATACTTCTTCCTCAATCGGAGAATCGGCTTTGACTCGATGATTTTCGCGGCATTCCGACTTCTTAAGCCCCGGTTGCCGAAATTCAAGTTGCCTTTGAATTTCGGGTGATCCCTCTTGAGCATTGTCATGCTTCTGCTACTTGTTATACATCTGACTTCTTCCGCAAACGGCGAACCGCTTGGACTCGGTGAGTTTCGCGGCATGCCGAAAATCGGATGCCCGGTTGCCGAAATTCAGTTGCATATGGAATTTAGGGTGATACCTCTTCAGCATGTTTGCTTCCGCTACTTGTTCTACATCATACTTCTTCCTCAAACGGAGAAAGGCTTTGACTCGATTATTTTCGCGGCATTCCGACTTTGATTGCCCAGTTGCCGAAATTGTCAGTTTGCCTTTGGAATTTCGGGTGATCCCTCTTGAGCATGTATGCTTCCGGCTACTTTTTCTACTTCATACTTCTTCTCTCAACGGAGAAACGCTTGGACTCCGGGGTTTTCGACGAGCATTCCGATTTCGATTACCACGGTTTGCCGAAATTCAGTTGCCTTTGAATTTCGGGTGATCCCTCTTGAGCATGTATGTTTCCGCTTCTTGTTTTACATCATACTTCTTCCTCAAACGGCGAAGCGCTTTGACTCGGTGAGTTTCGCGGCATTCCTATTTCGATGCCCCGGTTGCCGAAATTCAGTAAGCTTTGAATTTCGGATGATCCCTCTTGAGCATGTATGCTTCCGCTACTTGCCCTATTCTGACTTCTTCCGCAAACGGCCCAAACGCCTTTGACTCGCTGGATTTTTGCGGCATTTCCGACTTCGTTGCCACGGTTGCCGAAATTCAATTGCCTTTGCATTTGGGGTGATCCCTCTTGAGCTTGTATGCTTCCGCTACTTGTTCTACATCTACTTCTTCCTCAAACGGAGAAAGAATGCTTTGAACTCGTGGAGTTTCGCGGAATTCCGACTTCGATGCCGAGGTTGCCGAAAATTCAAGTTGCCTTTGTAATTTCGGGTGATCCCTCTTCAGCTTGTATGCTTCCAATACTTGTATCTAATTCATACTTCTTCCTCAAACGGAGAAACGCTTTGACTCGGTGAATTTCGCGGCATTCCGCCTTCAATGCCACGTTTTGCCGAAATTCAGTTGCCTTTGAATTTTGGATGATACTCTCTTGGAGACATGTATGCTTCCGCTACTTGTTACTAAATCATACTTTTGTTCCGCAAACGAGCGAAAACGCTTTGACTCGATGAGGCTTTCGCGGCATTCCGACTTCAGATTCCCACGGTTGCCGAAATTCAGTTGCCTATGAATTTCTGTGATGCCTCTTGAGTCATGTATGCTTCCGCCTACTTGTTCTACATCACATTTCTTCCGCAAACGGCGATAAGGCTTTGACTCGGTGAGTTTCGCGGCATTCCGACTTCGATGCCCCGGTTGCCGAAATTCTCAGTTGACTTTGAATTTCGGGGTGATCCCTCTTCAGCATGTATGCTTCCGACTTACTTGTTCTACATCACATTTCTTCCTCAAACTGGAGTAACGCTTTGACTCCGATGTGACGTTTCGCGGCATTCCGACTTCGATTGCACCCGTCTTTGCCGAAATTCTCAGTTGCCTTTGAATTTTCGGTGATCCCTCTTGAGCATGTTATTGCTTCCCATGCTACTTGTTCTACATCAACACTTCCTTTCTTAAATCGGCGAACACGCTCTTGACTCGGTGGTGAGGTTATGAGTTTCGCGGGCATTCCGACTTCGATGCCCCGGTTGCCGAACATTCAGTTGCCTTTGAATTTTCGGGTAGATTCCCTCTTGAGCATGTATGCTTCTGCTTTACCTTGTTACTAAATCCAAATTTCTTCCGCAAATCGGCGAAACGCTTTGACTCGGTGGAATTTCGCGGCATTCAGGACTTCGATGCCCACGGTTGCCTGAATTTCAGTTGCCTTTGAATTTCGGGTGATCCCTCTTGAGCATGTATGCTTCGGTTACTTGTTCTACATCACACTTCTTCCGCAAACGGCGAAACGCTTTGACTCGGTGAGTTTTCGCGGCATTCCGACTTCGATTGCCCCGGTTGCCGAAATTCAGTTGCCTTTGAATTTCGGGTGATCCCTCTTGAGCATGTATGCTTCTGCTACTTGTTCTACATCAAATTCTTCCGCAAACGGCGGAACGCTTTGACTCGGTGAGTTTCGCGGCAGTCCGCCTTCGATCCCCGGTTGCCGAAATCAGTTGCCTTTGAATTTCGGGTGATCCCTCTTGAGCATGTATGCTTCTGCTACTTGTTCTACATCAGACTTTCTTCCCCAAAAGGCGAAACGCTTTGACTCGGTGAGTTTCGTGGCATTCCAACTTCGATGCCCCGGTTGCCGAAATTCAGTTGCCTTTGAATTTCGGGTGATCCCTCTTGAGCATGTATGCTTCTGCTGCTTGTTCTACATCAGACTTTCTTCCGCTAGCGGCGAAACGCTATGACTAGGTGAGTTTCGTGGCATTCCGACTTCGATGCCCCGGTTGCAGAAATTCAGTTGCCTTTTGAATTTCGGGTGATCCCTCTTGAGCATGTATGCTTCTTCTACTTCTTCTACATCAGACTTTCTTACCCAACCGGCGAAACGCTTTGACTCCGTGAGTTTGGCGGCATTCCGACTTCGATGCCCCGGTTGCCAAAAATTCAGTTGCCTTTGAATTTCGGGTGATCCCTCTTGAGCATGTATGCTTCTTCTACTTGTTCTACATCACACTTCTTCCGCAAACGGCGAAACACTTTGAGTCGGTGAGTTTAGCGGCATTCCGAATTCGATGCCCCGGTTGCCGAAATTCAGTTGCCTTTGAATTTCGGGTGATCCCTCTTGAGCATGTATGCTTCTGCTACTTGTTCAACATCACACTTCCTCCTCAAACGGCGAAACGCTTTGACTCGGTGAGTTTCGCGGCATTCCGACTTCGATGCCCCGGTCGTCGAAATTCAGTTGCCTTTGAATTTCGGGTGATCCCTCTTGAGCATGTATGCTTCTGCTACTTGTTCTACATCAGACTTCTTCCGCACACGGCGAAACGCTTTGACTCGGTGAGTTTCGCGGCATTCCGACTTCGATGCCCCGGTTGCCGAAATGCAGTTGCGTTTGAATTTCGGGTGATCCCTCTTGAGCATGGTATGCTTCTGCTACTTGTTCTACATCAGACTTCTTTCGCAAACGGCTAAAGGTTTTGCCTCGGTGAGTTTCGCGGCATTCCGACTTCGATGCCCAGATTGCTGAAATTCAGTTGCCTTTGAATTTCGGGTGATCCCTCTTGAGAATGTATGCTTCTGCTACTTCTTCTACATAACACTTCATCCGCAAACAGCAAAACGCTTTGACTTGTTGAGTTTCGCGGCATTCCGCCTTCGATGCACCGGTTGCTGAAATTCAGTTGCCTTTGAATTTCGGGTGAACCCTCTTGAGTATGTATGCTTCTGCTACTTGTTCTACAACAGATTTCTTCCGCAAACGGCGAAACGCTTTGACTCGGTGATTTTCGCGGCATTCTGAACTCGATGCCCTGGTTTCCGAAATTCAGTTGCCCTTGAATTTCGGGTGATCCATCTTGAGCATGAATGCTTCTGCTACTTGTTCTACATCACACTTTTTCCGCAAACGGCTAAACGCTTTGACTCGGTGAGTTTCGCGCATTCGACATCGATGCCCGGTTGCAGAAATTCAGTTGCCTTTGAATTTCGGGTGATCCCTCTTGAGCATGTATGCTTCTGCTACTTGTTCTACATCACACTCTCTTCCGCAAACAGTGAAACGCTTTGACTCGGTGAGTTTTGCGGCATTCCGACTTGGATTCCCCTGTTGCCGAAATTCAGTTGCCTTTGAATTTCTGGTGATCCCTCTTGAGCATGTATGCTTCTGCTACTTGTTCTACATCAGACTTCCTTCCGCAAACGGCGTAACGCTTTGACTCGATGAGTTTCGCGGCATTCCGACTTCGATGCCCCGGTTGCCGAAATTCAGTTGCCTTTGAATTTTGGGTGATCCTCTTGAGCATGTATGCTTCTGCTACTTGTTCTACATCACACTTCCTTCCGCAAACTGACGAAACGCTTTGACTCGGTGATGTTTCGCGGCATTCCTACTTCGATGCCGGGTTGCCGAAATCAGTTGCCTTTGAATTTCGGGTGATCCCTCTTGAGCATGTATGCTTCTGCTACTTGTTCTACATCAGACTTCTTCCGCAAACGGCGAAACGCTTTGACTCGGTGTTTCGCGGCATTCCGAACTTCGATGCCCCGGTTGCCGAAATTCAGTTGCCTTTGAATTTCGGGTGATCCCTCTTGAGCATGTATGCTTCTGCTACTTGTTCTACATCACACTTCTTCGGCAAACGGCGAAACGCTTTGACTCGGTGAGTTTCGCGGCATTCCAACTTCGATGCCCTGGTTGCCGAAATTCAGTTGCCTTTGAAATTCGGGTGATCCCTCTTGAGCATCGATGCTTCTGCTACTTGTTCTACATCAGACTTCTTCCGCAAACGGCGAAACGCTTTGACTCGGTGAGTTTCGCAGCATTCCAACTTGGATGCCGCAGTTGCCGAATTCAGTTGCCTTTGAATTCCGGGTGATCCCTCTTGAGCATGTATGCTTCTACTACTTGTTCTACATCAGACTTCTTCCGCAAACGGCGAAAGGCTTTGACTCGGTGAGTTTCGCGGCATTCCGACTTCGATTCCCCGGTTGCCGAAATTCAGTTGCCTTTGAATTTCGGGTGATCCCTCTTGAGCAAGTATGCTTCTGCTACTTGTTCTACATCAGACTTTCTTCCGCAAACGGCGAAACGCTTTGAGTCGGTGAGTTTTGCGGCATTCCGACATTGATGCCCCGGTTGCCGAAATCAGTTGCCTTTGAATTTCGGGTGATCCCTCTTGAGCAATGTATGCTTCTGCTACTTGTTCTACATCAGACTTCTTCCGCAAACGGCGAAACGCTTTGACTCGGTGAGTTTCGCGGCATTCCGAATTCGATGCCCGGTTGCCGAAATCCAGTTGCCTTTGAATTACGGGTGATCCCTCTTGAGCATGTATGCTTCTGCTACTTTGTTCTACATCAGACTACTTCCGCAAACGGCGAAACGCTTTGACTCGGTGTTTCGCGGCATTCCGACTTCGATTCCCGGTTGCCGAAATCAGTTGCCTTTGAATTTCGGGTGATCCCTCTTGAGCATGTATGCTTCTGCTACTATTTCTAACATCAGACTTCTTCCGCAAACGGCGAAACGCTTTGAATCGGTGAGGTACGCGGCATTCCGACTTCGATGCCCCAGTTGCCGAAATCAGTTGCCTTTGAATTTCGGGTGATCCCTCTTGAGCATGTATGCTTCTGCTACTTGTTCTACATCAGATCTTCTTCAGCAAAAGGCGAAACGCTTTGACTCGGTGAGTTTCGCAGGCATTCCGACTTCGATGCCCCGGTTGCCGAAATTCAGTTGCCTTCGAATTTCGGGTGATCCCTCTTGAAGCATGTATGCTTCTGCTACTTGTATCTACATCAAGACTTCTTTCCGCAAACGGCGAAACGCTTTGACATCGGTGAGTTTCGCGGCATTCCGACTTCGATGCCCGGTTGCTGAAATTCAGTTGCCTTTGAATTTCGGGTGATACCTCTTGAGCATGTATGCTTCTGCTACTATGTTCTACATCAGACTTCTTCCGCAAACGGCGGAAACGCGTTTGAATCGGTGAGGTTCGCGGCATTCCGACTTCAATGCCCCGGGGGCCGAAATTCAGTTGCCTTTGAATTTCGGGTGGTCCCTCTTGAGCATGTATGCTTCTGCTACTTGTTCTACATCTGTCTTCTTCCGCAAACAGCGAAACGCTTTGACTCGGTGAGTTTCGCGGCATTCCGACTTCGATGCTCCGGATGCCGAAATTCAGTTACCTTTGAATTTCGGGTGATCCCTCTTGAGCATGTATGCTTCTGCTACTTGTTCTACATCAGACTTTCTTCCCGCAAACGGCGAAACGCTTTGACTCGTTGAGTTTCGCGGCATTCCGACTTCGATGCCCGGTTGCCGAATGTCAGTTGCCTTTGAATTTCGAGTGATCCCTCTTGAGCATGTAATGCTTCTGCTTCTTGTTCTACATCAGACTTCTTCCGCAAACGGCGAAACGCTTTGACTCGGGGAGTTTCGCGCCATTCCGACTTCGATGCCCCGGTTGCCGAAATTCAGTTGCCTTTGAATTTCGGGTGATCCCTCTTGAGCATGTATGCTTCTGCTACTTGTTCTACATCAGACTTGTTCCGCAAACGGCGAAATGCTTTGACTCGGTGAGTTTCGCGGCAATCCGACTTCGATGTCCCGGTTGCCGAAATCAGTTGCCTTTGAATTTCGGGTGATCCCCTCTTGAGCATGTATGCTTCTGCTACTTGTTCTACATCAGACTTTCTTCCGCAAACGGCGAAACGCTTTGACTCGGTGAGTTTCCGCGGCATTCCGACTTCGATGCCCCGGTTGCCGAAATTCAGTTGCCTTTGAATTTCGGTTGATCCTCTTGAGCATGTATGCTTCTGCTACTTGTTCTACATCAGACTTCTTCCGCAAAAGGCGAAACGCTTTGACTCGGTGAGGTTTCGCGGCATTCCGACTTCGATGCCCGGTTGCCGAAATTCAGTTGCCTTTGAATTTCTGGTGATCCCTCTTGAGCATGTATGCTTCTGCTACTTGTTCTACATCAGACTTCTTCCGCAAACGGCGAAACGCTTTGACTCGGTGAGTTTCGCGGCATTCCGACTTCGAATGCCCCGGTTGCCGAAATACAGTTGCCTTTGAATTTCGGGTGATCCCTCTTGAGCATGTATGCTTCTGCTACTTGTTCTACATCAGACTTCTTCCGCAAACGGCGAAACGCTTTGACTCGGTGAGTTTCGCGGCATTCCGACTTACGATTGCCCGGTTACTGAAATTCAGTTGCCTTTTGAATTTCGGGTGATCCCTCTTGAGCATGTATGCTTCTGCTACTTGTTCTACATCAGACTTCTCCGCAAACGGCGAAACGCTTTGACTCGGTGAGTTTCGCGGCATTCCGACTTCGATGCCCCGGTTGCCGAAATTCAGTTGCCTTTGAATTTCGGGTGATCCCTCTTGAGCATGTATGCTTCTGCTACTTGTTCTACATCAGACTTCTTCCGCAAACGGCGAAACGCTTTGACTCGGTGAGTTTCGCGGCATTCCGACTTCGATGCCCGGTTGCCGAAATCAGTTGCCTTTGAATTTCGGGTGATCCCTCTTGAGCATGTATGCTTCTGCTACTTGTTCTACATCAGACTTCTTCCGCAAACGGCGAAACGCTTTGACTCGGTGAGTTTCGCGGCATTTCGACTTCGATGCCCCGGTTGCCGAAATTCAGTTGCCTTTGAATTTCGGGTGATCCCTCTTGAGCATGTATGCTTCTGCTACTTGTTCTACATCAGACTTCTTCCGCAAACGGCGAAACGCTTTGACTCGGTGAGTTTCGCGGCATTCCGACTTCGATGCCCGGTTGCCGAAATTCAGTTGCCTTTGAATTTCGGGTGATCCCTCTTGAGCATGTATGCTTCTGCTACTTGTTCTACATCAGACTTCTTCCGCAAACGGCGAAACGCTTTGACTCGGTGAGTTTCGCGGCATTCCCGACTTCGATGCCCGGTTGCCGAAATTCAGTTGCCTTTGAATTTCGGGTGATCCCTCTTGAGCATGTATGCTTCTGCTACTTGTTCTACATCAGACTTCTTCCGCAAACGGCGAAACGCTTTGACTCGGTGAGTTTCGCGGCATTCCGACTTCGATGCCCCGGTTGCCGAAATTCAGTTGCCTTTGAATTTCGGGTGATCCCTCTTGAGCATGAATGCTTATGCTACTTGTTCTAAATCAGACTTCTTCCGCAAATGGCGAAACGCTTTGACTCGGTGAGTTTCGCGGCCTTCCGCCTTCGATGCCCCGGTTGCCGAAATTCAGTTGCGTTTGAATTTCGGGTGATCCCTCATGAGCATGTATGCTTCTGCTACTTGTTCTAAATCAGACTTCTTGCACAAACGGCGAAACGTTTTGACTCGGTGAGTTTCGCAGGCATTCCGATTTCGATGCCCCGGTTGCCAAAATGCAGTTGCGTTTGAATTTCGGGTGATCCCTCATGAGCATGTATGCTTCTGCTACTTGTTCTAAATCAGACTTCTTGCACAAACGGCGAAACGTTTTGACTCGGTGAATTTCACGGCATTCCGCCTTCGATTCCCCATTTGCTGAAATTCAGTTGCCTTTGGATTTAAGGTGATCCCTTTTGAGCATGTATGTTTCTGCTACTTGTTCTACATCAGACTTCTTCCGCAAACGGCGAAACGCTTTGACTCGGTGAGTTTCGCGGCATTCCGACTTCGATGCCCCGGTTGCCCAAATTCAGTTGCCTTTGCAATTTCGGGTGATCCCTCTTGAGCATGTATGCTTCTCCTACTTGTTCTACATCAGACTTCTTCCTCAAATGGTGAAACGCTTTGCGTAGGTGAGTTTCGCGGCATTCCGACTTCGATGCCCCGGTTGCCGAAATTCAGTTGCCTTTGAATTTCGGGTGATCCCTCTTGAGCATGTATGCTTTTGCTACTTGTTCTACATCAGACTTCTTCCGCAAATGTCGAAACGCTTTGACTCGGTGAGTTTCGCGGCATTCCGACTTCGATGCCCCGGTTGTCGAAATTCAGTTGCCTTTGAATTTCAGGTGATCCCTCTTGAGCATGTATGCTTTTGATACTTGTTCTACATCAGACTTATTCCGCAAACGGGGAAAAGCGTTGACTCGGTGATTTTCGCGGCGTTCCGACTTCGATTCCCCGGTTGCCGAAATTCAATTGCCTTTGAATTTCGGGTGATCCCTCTTGAGCATGTATTCTTCTGCTACTTGTTCTATCATCAGACTATCTTCCGCAAACGGCGAAACGCTTTGACTCTGGTGAGAGTTTCGCGGCATTCCGACTTCGATGCCCCGGTTGCCGAAATCAGTTGCCTTTGAATTTCGGGTGATCCCTCTTGAGCATGTATGCTTCTGACTACTTGTTCTACATCAGACTTCTTCCGCAAACGGCGAAACGCTTTGACTCGGTGAGTTTCGCGGCATTCCGACATTCGATGCCCCGGTTGCCGAAATTCAGTCTGCCTTTGAATTTCGGGTGATCCCTCTTGAGCATGTATGCTTCTGCTACTTGTTCTACATCAGACTTCTTCCGCAAACGGGCGAAACGCTTTTGACTCGGTGAGTTTCGCGGCATTCCGACTTCGATGCCCGGTTGCCGAAATTCAGTTGCCTTTGAATTTCGGAGTGATCCTCTTGAGCATGTATGCTTCTGCTACTTGTTCTACATCAGACATTCTTCCGCAAACGGCGAAACGCTTTGACTCGGTGTGTTTCGCGGCATTCCGACTTCGATGCCCGGTTGCCGAAATCAGTTGCCTTTGAATTTTCGGGTGATCCCTCTTGAGCATGTATGCTTCTGCTACTTGTTCTACATCAGACTTCTTCCGCAAACGGCGAAACGCTTTGACTCGGTGAGTTTCGCGGCATTCCGACTTCGATGCCCCCGGTTGCCGAAATTCAGTTGACTTTGAATTTCGGGTGATCCCTCTTGAGCATGTATGCTTCTGCTACTTGTTCTACATCAGACTTCTTCCGCAAACGGCGAAACACTTTGACTCGGTGAGTTTCGCGGCATTCCGACATCGATGCCCCGGTTGCCGAAATCAGTTGCCTTTGAATTTCGGGTGATCCCTCTTGAGCATGTATGCTTCTGCTACTTGTTCTACATCAGACTTCTTCCGCAAACGGCAAAACGCTATGACTCGGTGAGTTTCGCGGCATTCCGACTTCGATGCCCCGGTTGCCGAAATTCAGTTGCCTTTGAATTTCGGGTGATCCCTCTTGAGCATGTATGCTTCTGCTACTTGTTTCTACATCAGACTTCTTCCGCAAACGGCGAAACGCTTTGACTCGGTGAGTTTCGCGGCATTTCGACTTCGATGCCCGGTTGCCGAAATTCAGTTGCCTTTGAATTTCGGTGATCCCTCTTGAGCATGTATGCTTCTGCTACTTGTACTACATCAGACTTCTTCCGCAAACGGCGAAACGCTTTGACTCTGGTGAGTTTCGCGGCATTCCGACTTCGATGCCCGGTTGCCGAAATTCAGTTGCCTTTGAATTTCGGGTGATCCCTCTTGAGCATGTATGCTTCTGCTACTTGTTCTACATCAGACTTTTTCCGCAAACGGCGAAAAGCTTTGACTCGGTGAGTTTCGCGGAATTCCGACTTCGATGCCCCGTTGCTGAAATTCAGTTGCCTTTGAATTTCGGGTGACTCCCTCTTGAGCGTGTATGCTTCTGCTACTAGTTCTACATCAGACTTCTTCCGCAAACGGCGAAACGCTTTAACTCGGTGAGTTTCGCGGCATTCCACCTTCGATGCCCCGGTTGCCGAAATCAGTTGCCTTTGAATTTCGGGTGATCCCTCTTGAGCATGTATGCTTCTGCTACTTGTTCTACATCAGACTTCTTCCGCAAAGGCGAAACGCTTGACTCGGTGAGTTTCGCGTCATTCCGACTTCGATGCCCCGGTTGCCGAAATCAGTTGCCTTTGAATTTCGGGTGATCCCTCTTGAGCATGTATGCTTCTGCTACTTGTTCTACATCAGACTTCTTCCGCAAACGGCGAAACGCTTTGACTCGGTGAGTTTCGCGGCATTCCGACTTCGATGCCCCGGTTGCCGAAATTCAGTTCCCTTTGAATTTCGTGTGATCCCTCGTGAGCATGTATGCTTCAGCTACTTGTTCTACATCAGACTTCCTCCGCAAACGGCAAAACGCTTTGACTCGGTGAGTTTCGCGGCATTCCGACTTCGATGCCCCGGTTGCCGAAATTCAGTTGCCTTTGAATTTCGGGTGATCCCTCTTGAGCATGTATGCTTCTGCTACTTGTTCTACATCAGACTTCTTCCGCAAACTGCGAAACGCTTTGACTCGGTGAGTTTCGCGGCATTCCGACTTCGATGCCCGGTTGCCGAAATTCAGTTGCCTTTGAATTTCGGGTGATCCCTCTTGAGCATGTATGCTTCTGCTACTTGTTCTACATCAGACTTCTTCCGCAAACGGCGAAACGCTTTGACTCGGTGAGTTTCGCGGCATTCGACTTCGATGCCCCGGTTGCCCGAAATTCAGTTGCCTTTAAAATTCGGGTGATCCCTCTAGAGCATGTATGCTTCTGCTACTTGTTCTACATCAGACTTCTTCCGCAAACTGCGAAACGCTTTGACTTGGTGAGTTTCGCGGCATTCCGACTTTGATGCCCCGGTTTCCGAATTCCAGTTGCCTTTGAATTTCGGGTGATCCCTCTTGAGCATGTATGCTTCTGCTACTTGTTCTACATCAGACTTCTTCCGCAAACGGCGAAACGCTTTGACTCAGTCAGTTTCGCGGCATTCCGACTTCGATGCCCCGGTTGTCGAAATCCAGTTGCCTTTGAATTTCGGGTGATCCCTCTTGAGCATGTATGCTTCTGCTACTTGTTCTACATCAGACTTCTTCCGCAAACGGCGAAACGCTTTGACTCGGTGAGTTTCGCGGCATTCCGACTTCGATGCCCCGGTTGCCGAAATTCAGTTGCCTTTGAATTTCGGGTGATCCCTCTTGAGCATGTATGCTTCTGCTACTTGTTCTACATCAGACTTCTTCCGCAAACGCGAAACGCTTTGACTCGGTGAGTTTCGCGGCATTCCGACTTCGATGCCCCGGTTGCCGAAATTCAGTTGCCTTTGAATTTCGGGTGATCCCTCTTGAGCATGTATGCTTCTGCTACTTGTTCTTACATCAGACTTCTTCCGCAAACGGCGAAACGCTTTGACTCGGTGAGTTTCGCGGCATTCCGACTTCGATGCCCGGTTGCCGAAATTCAGTTGCCTTTGAATTTCGGGTGATCCCTCTTGAGCATGTATGCTTCTGCTACTTGTTCTACATCAGACTTCTTCCGCAAACGGCGAAACGCTTTGACTCGGTGAGTTTCGCGGCATTCCGACTTCGATGCCCCGGTTGCCGAAATTCAGTTGCCTTTGAATTTCGGGTGATCCCTCTTGAGCATGTATGCTTCTCTGCTACTTGTTCTACATCAGACTTCTTCCGCAAACGGCGAAAAGCTTTGACTCGGTGAGTTTCGCGGCATTCCGACTTCGATGCCCCGGTTGCCGAAATTCAGTTGCCTTTGAATTTCGGGTGATCCTCTTGAGCATGTATGCTTCTGCTACTTGTTCTACATCAGACTTCTTCCGCAAACGGCGAAACGCTTTAAATCGGTGAGTTTCGCGGCATTCCGACTTCGATGCCCCGGTTGCCGAAATTCAGTTGCCTTTGAATTTCGGGTGATCCCTCTTGAGCATATATGGTTCTGCTACTTGTTCTACATCAGACTTCTTACGGAAACTGTGAAACGCTTTGACTCGGTGAGTTTCGCGGCATTCGGACTTCGATGCCACGGTTGTCGAAATTCAGTTGCCTTTGAATTTCGGGTGATCCCTCTTGAGCATGTATGCTTCTGCTACTTGTTCTACATCAGACTTCTTACGCAAACTGTGAAACGCTTTGACTCGGTGAGTTTCGCGGCATTCGGACTTCGATGCCACGGTTGTCGAAATTCAGTTGCCTTTGAATTTCGGGTGACCCGTCTTGAGCATGGATCCTTCTGCTATTTGTTCTACATCAGACTTCTTTCGCAAACGGTGAAACGCTTTGACTCGGTGACTTTGGCGGAATTCCGACTTCGATGCCTCGGTTGCCGAAATTCAGTTGCCTTTGAATTTCGGGTGATCCCTCTTGAGCATGTATGCTTCTGCTACTTGTTCTACATCAGACTTCTTCCGCAAACGGCGAAACGCTTTGACTCGGTGAGTTTCGCGGCATTCCGACTTCGATGCCCCGGTTGCCGAAATTCAGTTGCCTTTGAATTTCGGGTGATCCCTCTTGAGCATGTATGCTTCTGCTACTTGTTCTACATCAGACTTCTTCCGCAAACGGCGAAACGCTTTGACTCGGTGAGTTTCGCGGCATTCGACTTCGATGCCCCAGTTGCTGAAATACAGTTGCCTTTGAATTTCGGGGGATCCCTCTTGAGCATGTATGCTTCTGCTACTTGTTCTACATGAGACTTCTTCCGCAAACAGCGAAACGCTTTGACTCGGTGAGTTTCGCGCCATTCCGACTTCGATGCCCCGGTTGCCGAAATCCAGTTGCCTTTGAATTTCGGGTGATCCCTCTTGAGCATGTATGCTTCTGCTACTTGTTCTACATCAGACTTCTTCCGCAAACGGCGAAACGCTTTGACTCGGTGAGTTTCGCGACATTCCGACTTCGATGCCCCGGTTGCCGAAATCCAGTTGCCTTTGAATTTCGGGTGATCCCTCTTGAGCATGCATGCTTCTGCTACTTGTTCTACATCAGACTTCTCCCGCAAATGGAGAAATGCTTTGACTCGGTGAGTTTCGCGGCATTCCGACTTCGATGCCCCGGTTGCCGAAATCCAGTTGCCTTTGAATTTCGGGTGATCCCTCTTGAGCATGTATGCTTCTGCTACTTGTTCTACATCAGACTTCTTCCGCAAACGGCGAAACGCTTTGCCTCGGTGAGTTTCGCGGCATTCCGCCTTCGATGCCCCGGTTGCCGAAATTCAGTTGCCTTTGAATTTCGGGTGATCCCTCTTGAGCATGTATGCTTCTGCTACTTGTTCTACATCAGACTTCTTCCGCAAACGGCGAAACGCTTTGACTCGGTGAGTTTCGCAGCATTCCGACTTCGATGCCCCGGTTGCCGAAATTCAGTTGCCTTTGAATTTCGGGTGATCCCTCTTGAGCATGTATGCTTCTGCTACTTGTTCTACATCAGACTTCTTCCGCAAACAGCGAAACGCTTTGACTCGGTGAGTTTCGCGGCATTCCGACTTTGATGCCCCGGTTGCCGAAATTCAGTTGCCTTTGAATTTCGGGTGATCCCTCTTGAGCATGTATGCTTCTGCTACTTGTTCTACATCAGACTTCTTCCGCAAACGGCGAAAGGCTTTGACTCGGTGTGTTTCGCGGCATTCCGACTTCGATGCCCGGTTGCCGAAATTCAGTTGCCTTTGAATTTCGGGTGATCCCTCTTGAGCATGTATGCTTCTGCTACTTGTTCTACATCAGACTTCTTCCGCAAACGGCGAAACGCTTTGACTCGGTGAGTTTCGCGCATTCCGTCTTCGATGCCCGGTTGCCGAAATTCAGTTGCCCTTGAATTTCGGGTGTTCCCTCTTGAGCATGTATGCTTCTGCTACTTGTTCTACATCAGACTTCTTCCGCAAACGGCGAAACGCTTTGCCTCGGTGAGTTTCGCGGCATTCCAAATTCGATGCCCCGGTTGCCGAAATTCAGTTGCCTTTGAATTTCGGGTGATCCCTCTTGAGCATGTATGCTTCTGCTACTTGTTCTACATCAGCTTCTTCCTCAAACAGCGAAACTTTGCATCGGTGAGTTTCGCGGCATTCTGACTTCGATGCCCCGGTTGGCGAAATTCAGATGCCTTTGGATTTCGGGTGATCACTCTTCAGCATGTATGCTACTGCTACGTGTTCTACATCAGACTTCTTCCACAAACAGCGAAACGCTTTGACTCGGTGAGTTTCGCGGCTATTCCGAGTTCGATGCCCCCGGTTGCCGAATATTCAGTTGGCCTTTGAATTTTCCGGGGTGATCACCTCCTTGAGGCATGTATGCTTCTGCTACTTGTTCTACATCAGACTTCTTCCGTTGCAAATGGACGAAATGCTTTGACTCGGTGGAGTTTCGCGGCACTTCGAAATCGATGGCACCTGTTTGCCAAAATTCAGATTGCCTTTGAATTTCAGGTGATCCTCTCTTGAGCATTGTATGCTTCTGCTACTTGTTCTACATCAGACTTCGTTCGCAATATGGCGGCAAATACCGCTTTGACTCGGTGGAGTTTCGCGCCATTCCGACTTCGATGCCCGGGTTTCGAAATTCAGTTGCCTTTGAATTGCGGGTGATCCCTCTTTGAGCATGTATGCTTCTGCTACTAGTTCATACATCAGACTTCCTTCCGTCAAACAGCGAATAGCTTTACGTCCTCGGTGATGTTTCGCGGCATTCCGACTTCCGACTGCCCTTGGTTGCCGAAATTCAGTTGACTTTGAATTTCTGGTGATCCCTCTTGAGCATGTATGCTTCTGCTACTTGTTCAACATCAGACTTCTTCCGCAAACGGGGGAACGCTTTGACTCGGTGAGTTTCGCGGCATTCAGACTTCGATTCCCGGTTGCCGAAATTCAGTTGCCTTTGAATTTCGGGTGATCCCTCTTGAGCATGTATGCTTCTGCTACTAGTTCTACATCAGACTTCTTCGCAAACGGGGACACGCTTTGACTCGGTGAGTTTCGCGGCATTCCGAATTCGATGCCCGGTTGCCGAAATTCAGTTGCCTTTGAATTTCTGGTGATCCCTCTTGAGCATGTATGCTTTGCTACTTGTTCTACATCAGACGTCTTCCGCAAAACGGCGAAAGCTTTGACTCGGTGAGTTTCGCGGCATTCCGACTTCGATGCCCCGGTTGCCGAAATACAGTTGCCTTTGAATTTCTGGTGACCCCTCTTGCGCATGTATGCTTCTGCTACATTTCTACATCAGACTTCTTCGCAACAGGCGAAACGCTTTGTTCGTGTGAGTTTC
>CM055363.1:16398996-16442109 GCA_029228515.1 Populus alba x Populus x berolinensis
GAAAGTCTGATGTAGAACAAGTAGCAGAAGCATACATGCTCAAGAGGGATCACCCGAAATTCAAAGGCAACTGAATTTCGGCAACCGGGGCATCGAAGTCGGAATGCCGCGAAACTCACCGAGTCAAAGCGTTTCGCCGTTTGCGAAGAAAGTCTGATGTAGAACAAGTAGCAGAAGCATACATGCTCAAGAGGGATCACCCGAAATTCAAAGGCAACTGAATTTCGGCAACCGGGGCATCGAAGTCGGAATGCCGCGAAACTCACCGAGTCAAAGCGTTTCGCCGTTTGCGGAAGAAAGTGGATGTAGAACAAGTAGCAGAAGCATACATGCTCAAGAGGGATCACCCGAAATTCAAAGGCAACTGAATTTCGGCAACCGGGGCATCGAAGTCGGAATGCCGCGAAACTCACCGAGTCAAAGCGTTTCGCCGTTTGCGGAAGAAAGTCTGATGTAGAACAAGTAGCAGAAGCATACATGCTCAAGAGGGATCACCCGAAATTCAAAGGCAACTGAATTTCGGCAACCGGGGCATCGAAGTCGGAATGCCGCGAAACTCACCGAGTCAAAGCGTTTCGCCGTTTGCGGAAGAAAGTCTGATGTAGAACAAGTAGCAGAAGCATACATGCTCAAGAGGGATCACCCGAAATTCAAAGGCAACTGAATTTCGGCAACCGGGCATCGAAGTCGGAATGCCGCGAAACTCACCGAGTCAAAGCGTTTCGCCGTTTGCGGAAGAAAGTCTGATGTAGAACAAGTAGCAGAAGCATACATGCTCAAGAGGGATCACCCGAAATTCAAAGGCAACTGAATTTCGGCAACCGGGCATCGAAGTCGGAATGCCGCGAAACTCACCGAGTCAAAGCGTTTCGCCGTTTGCGGAAGAAAGTCTGATGTAGAACAAGTAGCAGAAGCATACATGCTCAAGAGGGATCACCCGAAATTCAAAGGCAACTGAATTTCGGCAACCGGGGCATCGAAGTCGGAATGCCGCGAAACTCACCGAGTCAAAGCGTTTCGCCGTTTGCGGAAGAAAGTCTGATGTAGAACAAGTAGCAGAAGCATACATGCTCAAGAGGGATCACCCGAAATTCAAAGGCAACTGAATTTCGGCAACCGGGGCATCGAAGTCGGAATGCCGCGAAACTCACCGAGTCAAAGCGTTTCGCCGTTTGCGGAAGAAAGTCTGATGTAGAACAAGTAGCAGAAGCATACATGCTCAAGAGGGATCACCCGAAATTCAAAGGCAACTGAATTTCGGCAACCGGGGCATCGAAGTCGGAATGCCGCGAAACTCACCGAGTCAAAGCGTTTCGCCGTTTGCGGAAGAAAGTCTGATGTAGAACAAGTAGCAGAAGCATACATGCTCAAGAGGGATCACCCGAAATTCAAAGGCAACTGAATTTCGGCAACCGGGCATCGAAGTCGGAATGCCGCGAAACTCACCGAGTCAAAGCGTTTCGCCGTTTGCGGAAGAAAGTCTGATGTAGAACAAGTAGCAGAAGCATACATGCTCAAGAGGGATCACCCGAAATTCAAAGGCAACTGAATTTCGGCAACCGGGGCATCGAAGTCGGAATGCCGCGAAACTCACCGAGTCAAAGCGTTTCGCCGTTTGCGGAAGAAAGTCTGATGTAGAACAAGTAGCAGAAGCATACATGCTCAAGAGGGATCACCCGAAATTCAAAGGCAACTGAATTTCGGCAACCGGGCATCGAAGTCGGAATGCCGCGAAACTCACCGAGTCAAAGCGTTTCGCCGTTTGCGGAAGAAAGTCTGATGTAGAACAAGTAGCAGAAGCATACATGCTCAAGAGGGATCACCCGAAATTCAAAGGCAACTGAATTTCGGCAACCGGGGCATCGAAGTCGGAATGCCGCGAAACTCACCGAGTCAAAGCGTTTCGCCGTTTGCGGAAGAAAGTCTGATGTAGAACAAGTAGCAGAAGCATACATGCTCAAGAGGGATCACCCGAAATTCAAAGGCAACTGAATTTCGGCAACCGGGGCATCGAAGTCGGAATGCCGCGAAACTCACCGAGTCAAAGCGTTTCGCCGTTTGCGGAAAAGTCTGATGTAGAACAAGTAGCAGAAGCATACATGCTCAAGAGGGATCACCCGAAATTCAAAGGCAACTGAATTTCGGCAACCGGGGCATCGAAGTCGGAATGCCGCGAAACTCACCGAGTCAAAGCGTTTCGCCGTTTGCGGAAGAAAGTCTGATGTAGAACAAGTAGCAGAAGCATACATGCTCAAGAGGGATCACCCGAAATTCAAAGGCAACTGAATTTCGGCAACCGGGGCATCGAAGTCGGAATGCCGCGAAACTCACCGAGTCAAAGCGTTTCGCCGTTTGCGGAAGAAAGTCTGATGTAGAACAAGTAGCAGAAGCATACATGCTCAAGAGGGATCACCCGAAATTCAAAGGCAACTGAATTTCGGCAACCGGGGCATCGAAGTCGGAATGCCGCGAAACTCACCGAGTCAAAGCGTTTCGCCGTTTGCGGAAGAAAGTCTGATGTAGAACAAGTAGCAGAAGCATACATGCTCAAGAGGGATCACCCGAAATTCAAAGGCAACTGAATTTCGGCAACCGGGGCATCGAAGTCGGAATGCCGCGAAACTCACCGAGTCAAAGCGTTTCGCCGTTTGCGGAAGAAAGTCTGATGTAGAACAAGTAGCAGAAGCATACATGC
The DNA here is from genome assembly GCA_029228515.1 of Populus alba x Populus x berolinensis. Taxonomy (NCBI): domain Eukaryota; kingdom Viridiplantae; phylum Streptophyta; class Magnoliopsida; order Malpighiales; family Salicaceae; genus Populus; species Populus alba x Populus x berolinensis. Next base: position 16,401,692 of record CM055363.1, read on the forward strand.
TCAAGAGGGATCACCCGAAATTCAAAGGCAACTGAATTTCGGCAACCGGGGCATCGAAGTCGGAATGCCGCGAAACTCACCGAGTCAAAGCGTTTCGCCGTTTGCGGAAGAAAGTCTGATGTAGAACAAGTAGCAGAAGCATACATGCTCAAGAGGGATCACCCGAAATTCAAAGGCAACTGAATTTCGGCAACCGGGCATCGAAGTCGGAATGCCGCGAAACTCACCGAGTCAAAGCGTTTCGCCGTTTGCGGAAGAAAGTCTGATGTAGAACAAGTAGCAGAAGCATACATGCTCAAGAGGGATCACCCGAAATTCAAAGGCAACTGAATTTCGGCAACCGGGGCATCGAAGTCGGAATGCCGCGAAACTCACCGAGTCAAAGCGTTTCGCCGTTTGCGGAAGAAGTCTGATGTAGAACAAGTAGCAGAAGCATACATGCTCAAGAGGGATCACCCGAAATTCAAAGGCAACTGAATTTCGGCAACCGGGGCATCGAAGTCGGAATGCCGCGAAACTCACCGAGTCAAAGCGTTTCGCCGTTTGCGGAAGAAAGTCTGATGTAGAACAAGTAGCAGAAGCATACATGCTCAAGAGGGATCACCCGAAATTCAAAGGCAACTGAATTTCGGCAACCGGGGCATCGAAGTCGGAATGCCGCGAAACTCACCGAGTCAAAGCGTTTCGCCGTTTGCGGAAGAAAGTCTGATGTAGAACAAGTAGCAGAAGCATACATGCTCAAGAGGGATCACCCGAAATTCAAAGGCAACTGAATTTCGGCAACCGGGCATCGAAGTCGGAATGCCGCGAAACTCACCGAGTCAAAGCGTTTCGCCGTTTGCGGAAGAAAGTCTGATGTAGAACAAGTAGCAGAAGCATACATGCTCAAGAGGGATCACCCGAAATTCAAAGGCAACTGAATTTCGGCAACCGGGGCATCGAAGTCGGAATGCCGCGAAACTCACCGAGTCAAAGCGTTTCGCCGTTTGCGGAAGAAAGTCTGATGTAGAACAAGTAGCAGAAGCATACATGCTCAAGAGGGATCACCCGAAATTCAAAGGCAACTGAATTTCGGCAACCGGGGCATCGAAGTCGGAATGCCGCGAAACTCACCGAGTCAAAGCGTTTCGCCGTTTGCGGAAGAAGTCTGATGTAGAACAAGTAGCAGAAGCATACATGCTCAAGAGGGATCACCCGAAATTCAAAGGCAACTGAATTTCGGCAACCGGGGCATCGAAGTCGGAATGCCGCGAAACTCACCGAGTCAAAGCGTTTCGCCGTTTGCGGAAGAAAGTCTGATGTAGAACAAGTAGCAGAAGCATACATGCTCAAGAGGGATCACCCGAAATTCAAAGGCAACTGAATTTCGGCAACCGGGGCATCGAAGTCGGAATGCCGCGAAACTCACCGAGTCAAAGCGTTTCGCCGTTTGCGGAAGAAGTCTGATGTAGAACAAGTAGCAGAAGCATACATGCTCAAGAGGGATCACCCGAAATTCAAAGGCAACTGAATTTCGGCAACCGGGGCATCGAAGTCGGAATGCCGCGAAACTCACCGAGTCAAAGCGTTTCGCCGTTTGCGGAAGAAAGTCTGATGTAGAACAAGTAGCAGAAGCATACATGCTCAAGAGGGATCACCCGAAATTCAAAGGCAACTGAATTTCGGCAACCGGGGCATCGAAGTCGGAATGCCGCGAAACTCACCGAGTCAAAGCGTTTCGCCGTTTGCGGAAGAAAGTCTGATGTAGAACAAGTAGCAGAAGCATACATGCTCAAGAGGGATCACCCGAAATTCAAAGGCAACTGAATTTCGGCAACCGGGGCATCGAAGTCGGAATGCCGCGAAACTCACCGAGTCAAAGCGTTTCGCCGTTTGCGGAAGAAAGTCTGATGTAGAACAAGTAGCAGAAGCATACATGCTCAAGAGGGATCACCCGAAATTCAAAGGCAACTGAATTTCGGCAACCGGGGCATCGAAGTCGGAATGCCGCGAAACTCACCGAGTCAAAGCGTTTCGCCGTTTGCGGAAGAAAGTCTGATGTAGAACAAGTAGCAGAAGCATACATGCTCAAGAGGGATCACCCGAAATTCAAAGGCAACTGAATTTCGGCAACCGGGGCATCGAAGTCGGAATGCCGCGAAACTCACCGAGTCAAAGCGTTTCGCCGTTTGCGGAAGAAAGTCTGATGTAGAACAAGTAGCAGAAGCATACATGCTCAAGAGGGATCACCCGAAATTCAAAGGCAACTGAATTTCGGCAACCGGGCATCGAAGTCGGAATGCCGCGAAACTCACCGAGTCAAAGCGTTTCGCCGTTTGCGGAAGAAAGTCTGATGTAGAACAAGTAGCAGAAGCATACATGCTCAAGAGGGATCACCCGAAATTCAAAGGCAACTGAATTTCGGCAACCGGGGCATCGAAGTCGGAATGCCGCGAAACTCACCGAGTCAAAGCGTTTCGCCGTTTGCGGAAGAAAGTCTGATGTAGAACAAGTAGCAGAAGCATACATGCTCAAGAGGGATCACCCGAAATTCAAAGGCAACTGAATTTCGGCAACAAGTCGGCATCCGAGTAAAAGAGTTTTCGCCGTTTGCGGAAAAGTCTGATGTAGAACAAGTAGCAGAAGCATACATGCTCAAGAGGGATCACCCGAAATTCAAAGGCAACTGAATTTCGGCAACCGGGCATCGAAGTCGGAATGCCGCGAAACTCACCGAGTCAAAGCGTTTCGCCGTTTGCGGAAGAAGTCTGATGTAGAACAAGTAGCAGAAGCATACATGCTCAAGAGGGATCACCCGAAATTCAAAGGCAACTGAATTTCGGCAACCGGGGCATCGAAGTCGGAATGCCGCGAAACTCACCGAGTCAAAGCGTTTCGCCGTTTGCGGAAGAAAGTCTGATGTAGAACAAGTAGCAGAAGCATACATGCTCAAGAGGGATCACCCGAAATTCAAAGGCAACTGAATTTCGGCAACCGGGGCATCGAAGTCGGAATGCCGCGAAACTCACCGAGTCAAAGCGTTTCGCCGTTTGCGGAAGAAGTCTGATGTAGAACAAGTAGCAGAAGCATACATGCTCAAGAGGGATCACCCGAAATTCAAAGGCAACTGAATTTCGGCAACCGGGGCATCGAAGTCGGAATGCCGCGAAACTCACCGAGTCAAAGCGTTTCGCCGTTTGCGGAAGAAGTCTGATGTAGAACAAGTAGCAGAAGCATACATGCTCAAGAGGGATCACCCGAAATTCAAAGGCAACTGAATTTCGGCAACCGGGGCATCGAAGTCGGAATGCCGCGAAACTCACCGAGTCAAAGCGTTTCGCCGTTTGCGGAAGAAGTCTGATGTAGAACAAGTAGCAGAAGCATACATGCTCAAGAGGGATCACCCGAAATTCAAAGGCAACTGAATTTCGGCAACCGGGGCATCGAAGTCGGAATGCCGCGAAACTCACCGAGTCAAAGCGTTTCGCCGTTTGCGGAAGAAGTCTGATGTAGAACAAGTAGCAGAAGCATACATGCTCAAGAGGGATCACCCGAAATTCAAAGGCAACTGAATTTCGGCAACCGGGGCATCGAAGTCGGAATGCCGCGAAACTCACCGAGTCAAAGCGTTTCGCCGTTTGCGGAAGAAGTCTGATGTAGAACAAGTAGCAGAAGCATACATGCTCAAGAGGGATCACCCGAAATTCAAAGGCAACTGAATTTCGGCAACCGGGGCATCGAAGTCGGAATGCCGCGAAACTCACCGAGTCAAAGCGTTTCGCCGTTTGCGGAAGAAAGTCTGATGTAGAACAAGTAGCAGAAGCATACATGCTCAAGAGGGATCACCCGAAATTCAAAGGCAACTGAATTTCGGCAACCGGGGCATCGAAGTCGGAATGCCGCGAAACTCACCGAGTCAAAGCGTTTCGCCGTTTGCGGAAGAAGTCTGATGTAGAACAAGTAGCAGAAGCATACATGCTCAAGAGGGATCACCCGAAATTCAAAGGCAACTGAATTTCGGCAACCGGGGCATCGAAGTCGGAATGCCGCGAAACTCACCGAGTCAAAGCGTTTCGCCGTTTGCGGAAGAAAGTCTGATGTAGAACAAGTAGCAGAAGCATACATGCTCAAGAGGGATCACCCGAAATTCAAAGGCAACTGAATTTCGGCAACCGGGGCATCGAAGTCGGAATGCCGCGAAACTCACCGAGTCAAAGCGTTTCGCCGTTTGCGGAAGAAAGTCTGATGTAGAACAAGTAGCAGAAGCATACATGCTCAAGAGGGATCACCCGAAATTCAAAGGCAACTGAATTTCGGCAACCGGGGCATCGAAGTCGGAATGCCGCGAAACTCACCGAGTCAAAGCGTTTCGCCGTTTGCGGAAGAAGTCTGATGTAGAACAAGTAGCAGAAGCATACATGCTCAAGAGGGATCACCCGAAATTCAAAGGCAACTGAATTTCGGCAACCGGGGCATCGAAGTCGGAATGCCGCGAAACTCACCGAGTCAAAGCGTTTCGCCGTTTGCGGAAGAAGTCTGATGTAGAACAAGTAGCAGAAGCATACATGCTCAAGAGGGATCACCCGAAATTCAAAGGCAACTGAATTTCGGCAACCGGGGCATCGAAGTCGGAATGCCGCGAAACTCACCGAGTCAAAGCGTTTCGCCGTTTGCGGAAGAAGTCTGATGTAGAACAAGTAGCAGAAGCATACATGCTCAAGAGGGATCACCCGAAATTCAAAGGCAACTGAATTTCGGCAACCGGGGCATCGAAGTCGGAATGCCGCGAAACTCACCGAGTCAAAGCGTTTCGCCGTTTGCGGAAGAAGTCTGATGTAGAACAAGTAGCAGAAGCATACATGCTCAAGAGGGATCACCCGAAATTCAAAGGCAACTGAATTTCGGCAACGGGGCATCGAAGTCGGAATGCCGCGAAACTCACCGAGTCAAAGCGTTTCGCCGTTTGCGGAAGAAGTCTGATGTAGAACAAGTAGCAGAAGCATACATGCTCAAGAGGGATCACCCGAAATTCAAAGGCAACTGAATTTCGGCAACCGGGGCATCGAAGTCGGAATGCCGCGAAACTCACCGAGTCAAAGCGTTTCGCCGTTTGCGGAAGAAGTCTGATGTAGAACAAGTAGCAGAAGCATACATGCTCAAGAGGGATCACCCGAAATTCAAAGGCAACTGAATTTCGGCAACCGGGGCATCGAAGTCGGAATGCCGCGAAACTCACCGAGTCAAAGCGTTTCGCCGTTTGCGGAAGAAGTCTGATGTAGAACAAGTAGCAGAAGCATACATGCTCAAGAGGGATCACCCGAAATTCAAAGGCAACTGAATTTCGGCAACCGGGGCATCGAAGTCGGAATGCCGCGAAACTCACCGAGTCAAAGCGTTTCGCCGTTTGCGGAAGAAGTCTGATGTAGAACAAGTAGCAGAAGCATACATGCTCAAGAGGGATCACCCGAAATTCAAAGGCAACTGAATTTCGGCAACCGGGGCATCGAAGTCGGAATGCCGCGAAACTCACCGAGTCAAAGCGTTTCGCCGTTTGCGGAAGAAGTCTGATGTAGAACAAGTAGCAGAAGCATACATGCTCAAGAGGGATCACCCGAAATTCAAAGGCAACTGAATTTCGGCAACCGGGGCATCGAAGTCGGAATGCCGCGAAACTCACCGAGTCAAAGCGTTTCGCCGTTTGCGGAAGAAGTCTGATGTAGAACAAGTAGCAGAAGCATACATGCTCAAGAGGGATCACCCGAAATTCAAAGGCAACTGAATTTCGGCAACCGGGGCATCGAAGTCGGAATGCCGCGAAACTCACCGAGTCAAAGCGTTTCGCCGTTTGCGGAAGAAGTCTGATGTAGAACAAGTAGCAGAAGCATACATGCTCAAGAGGGATCACCCGAAATTCAAAGGCAACTGAATTTCGGCAACCGGGGCATCGAAGTCGGAATGCCGCGAAACTCACCGAGTCAAAGCGTTTCGCCGTTTGCGGAAGAAGTCTGATGTAGAACAAGTAGCAGAAGCATACATGCTCAAGAGGGATCACCCGAAATTCAAAGGCAACTGAATTTCGGCAACCGGGGCATCGAAGTCGGAATGCCGCGAAACTCACCGAGTCAAAGCGTTTCGCCGTTTGCGGAAGAAGTCTGATGTAGAACAAGTAGCAGAAGCATACATGCTCAAGAGGGATCACCCGAAATTCAAAGGCAACTGAATTTCGGCAACCGGGGCATCGAAGTCGGAATGCCGCGAAACTCACCGAGTCAAAGCGTTTCGCCGTTTGCGGAAGAAGTCTGATGTAGAACAAGTAGCAGAAGCATACATGCTCAAGAGGGATCACCCGAAATTCAAAGGCAACTGAATTTCGGCAACCGGGGCATCGAAGTCGGAATGCCGCGAAACTCACCGAGTCAAAGCGTTTCGCCGTTTGCGGAAGAAGTCTGATGTAGAACAAGTAGCAGAAGCATACATGCTCAAGAGGGATCACCCGAAATTCAAAGGCAACTGAATTTCGGCAACCGGGGCATCGAAGTCGGAATGCCGCGAAACTCACCGAGTCAAAGCGTTTCGCCGTTTGCGGAAGAAGTCTGATGTAGAACAAGTAGCAGAAGCATACATGCTCAAGAGGGATCACCCGAAATTCAAAGGCAACTGAATTTCGGCAACCGGGGCATCGAAGTCGGAATGCCGCGAAACTCACCGAGTCAAAGCGTTTCGCCGTTTGCGGAAGAAGTCTGATGTAGAACAAGTAGCAGAAGCATACATGCTCAAGAGGGATCACCCGAAATTCAAAGGCAACTGAATTTCGGCAACCGGGGCATCGAAGTCGGAATGCCGCGAAACTCACCGAGTCAAAGCGTTTCGCCGTTTGCGGAAGAAGTCTGATGTAGAACAAGTAGCAGAAGCATACATGCTCAAGAGGGATCACCCGAAATTCAAAGGCAACTGAATTTCGGCAACCGGGGCATCGAAGTCGGAATGCCGCGAAACTCACCGAGTCAAAGCGTTTCGCCGTTTGCGGAAGAAGTCTGATGTAGAACAAGTAGCAGAAGCATACATGCTCAAGAGGGATCACCCGAAATTCAAAGGCAACTGAATTTCGGCAACCGGGGCATCGAAGTCGGAATGCCGCGAAACTCACCGAGTCAAAGCGTTTCGCCGTTTGCGGAAGAAGTCTGATGTAGAACAAGTAGCAGAAGCATACATGCTCAAGAGGGATCACCCGAAATTCAAAGGCAACTGAATTTCGGCAACCGGGGCATCGAAGTCGGAATGCCGCGAAACTCACCGAGTCAAAGCGTTTCGCCGTTTGCGGAAGAAGTCTGATGTAGAACAAGTAGCAGAAGCATACATGCTCAAGAGGGATCACCCGAAATTCAAAGGCAACTGAATTTCGGCAACCGGGGCATCGAAGTCGGAATGCCGCGAAACTCACCGAGTCAAAGCGTTTCGCCGTTTGCGGAAGAAGTCTGATGTAGAACAAGTAGCAGAAGCATACATGCTCAAGAGGGATCACCCGAAATTCAAAGGCAACTGAATTTCGGCAACCGGGGCATCGAAGTCGGAATGCCGCGAAACTCACCGAGTCAAAGCGTTTCGCCGTTTGCGGAAGAAGTCTGATGTAGAACAAGTAGCAGAAGCATACATGCTCAAGAGGGATCACCCGAAATTCAAAGGCAACTGAATTTCGGCAACCGGGGCATCGAAGTCGGAATGCCGCGAAACTCACCGAGTCAAAGCGTTTCGCCGTTTGCGGAAGAAGTCTGATGTAGAACAAGTAGCAGAAGCATACATGCTCAAGAGGGATCACCCGAAATTCAAAGGCAACTGAATTTCGGCAACCGGGGCATCGAAGTCGGAATGCCGCGAAACTCACCGAGTCAAAGCGTTTCGCCGTTTGCGGAAGAAGTCTGATGTAGAACAAGTAGCAGAAGCATACATGCTCAAGAGGGATCACCCGAAATTCAAAGGCAACTGAATTTCGGCAACCGGGGCATCGAAGTCGGAATGCCGCGAAACTCACCGAGTCAAAGCGTTTCGCCGTTTGCGGAAGAAGTCTGATGTAGAACAAGTAGCAGAAGCATACATGCTCAAGAGGGATCACCCGAAATTCAAAGGCAACTGAATTTCGGCAACCGGGGCATCGAAGTCGGAATGCCGCGAAACTCACCGAGTCAAAGCGTTTCGCCGTTTGCGGAAGAAGTCTGATGTAGAACAAGTAGCAGAAGCATACATGCTCAAGAGGGATCACCCGAAATTCAAAGGCAACTGAATTTCGGCAACCGGGGCATCGAAGTCGGAATGCCGCGAAACTCACCGAGTCAAAGCGTTTCGCCGTTTGCGGAAGAAGTCTGATGTAGAACAAGTAGCAGAAGCATACATGCTCAAGAGGGATCACCCGAAATTCAAAGGCAACTGAATTTCGGCAACCGGGGCATCGAAGTCGGAATGCCGCGAAACTCACCGAGTCAAAGCGTTTCGCCGTTTGCGGAAGAAGTCTGATGTAGAACAAGTAGCAGAAGCATACATGCTCAAGAGGGATCACCCGAAATTCAAAGGCAACTGAATTTCGGCAACCGGGGCATCGAAGTCGGAATGCCGCGAAACTCACCGAGTCAAAGCGTTTCGCCGTTTGCGGAAGAAGTCTGATGTAGAACAAGTAGCAGAAGCATACATGCTCAAGAGGGATCACCCGAAATTCAAAGGCAACTGAATTTCGGCAACCGGGGCATCGAAGTCGGAATGCCGCGAAACTCACCGAGTCAAAGCGTTTCGCCGTTTGCGGAAGAAGTCTGATGTAGAACAAGTAGCAGAAGCATACATGCTCAAGAGGGATCACCCGAAATTCAAAGGCAACTGAATTTCGGCAACCGGGGCATCGAAGTCGGAATGCCGCGAAACTCACCGAGTCAAAGCGTTTCGCCGTTTGCGGAAGAAGTCTGATGTAGAACAAGTAGCAGAAGCATACATGCTCAAGAGGGATCACCCGAAATTCAAAGGCAACTGAATTTCGGCAACCGGGGCATCGAAGTCGGAATGCCGCGAAACTCACCGAGTCAAAGCGTTTCGCCGTTTGCGGAAGAAGTCTGATGTAGAACAAGTAGCAGAAGCATACATGCTCAAGAGGGATCACCCGAAATTCAAAGGCAACTGAATTTCGGCAACCGGGGCATCGAAGTCGGAATGCCGCGAAACTCACCGAGTCAAAGCGTTTCGCCGTTTGCGGAAGAAGTCTGATGTAGAACAAGTAGCAGAAGCATACATGCTCAAGAGGGATCACCCGAAATTCAAAGGCAACTGAATTTCGGCAACCGGGGCATCGAAGTCGGAATGCCGCGAAACTCACCGAGTCAAAGCGTTTCGCCGTTTGCGGAAGAAGTCTGATGTAGAACAAGTAGCAGAAGCATACATGCTCAAGAGGGATCACCCGAAATTCAAAGGCAACTGAATTTCGGCAACCGGGGCATCGAAGTCGGAATGCCGCGAAACTCACCGAGTCAAAGCGTTTCGCCGTTTGCGGAAGAAGTCTGATGTAGAACAAGTAGCAGAAGCATACATGCTCAAGAGGGATCACCCGAAATTCAAAGGCAACTGAATTTCGGCAACCGGGGCATCGAAGTCGGAATGCCGCGAAACTCACCGAGTCAAAGCGTTTCGCCGTTTGCGGAAGAAAGTCTGATGTAGAACAAGTAGCAGAAGCATACATGCTCAAGAGGGATCACCCGAAATTCAAAGGCAACTGAATTTCGGCAACCGGGGCATCGAAGTCGGAATGCCGCGAAACTCACCGAGTCAAAGCGTTTCGCCGTTTGCGGAAGAAGTCTGATGTAGAACAAGTAGCAGAAGCATACATGCTCAAGAGGGATCACCCGAAATTCAAAGGCAACTGAATTTCGGCAACCGGGGCATCGAAGTCGGAATGCCGCGAAACTCACCGAGTCAAAGCGTTTCGCCGTTTGCGGAAGAAGTCTGATGTAGAACAAGTAGCAGAAGCATACATGCTCAAGAGGGATCACCCGAAATTCAAAGGCAACTGAATTTCGGCAACCGGGGCATCGAAGTCGGAATGCCGCGAAACTCACCGAGTCAAAGCGTTTCGCCGTTTGCGGAAGAAGTCTGATGTAGAACAAGTAGCAGAAGCATACATGCTCAAGAGGGATCACCCGAAATTCAAAGGCAACTGAATTTCGGCAACCGGGGCATCGAAGTCGGAATGCCGCGAAACTCACCGAGTCAAAGCGTTTCGCCGTTTGCGGAAGAAGTCTGATGTAGAACAAGTAGCAGAAGCATACATGCTCAAGAGGGATCACCCGAAATTCAAAGGCAACTGAATTTCGGCAACCGGGGCATCGAAGTCGGAATGCCGCGAAACTCACCGAGTCAAAGCGTTTCGCCGTTTGCGGAAGAAGTCTGATGTAGAACAAGTAGCAGAAGCATACATGCTCAAGAGGGATCACCCGAAATTCAAAGGCAACTGAATTTCGGCAACCGGGGCATCGAAGTCGGAATGCCGCGAAACTCACCGAGTCAAAGCGTTTCGCCGTTTGCGGAAGAAGTCTGATGTAGAACAAGTAGCAGAAGCATACATGCTCAAGAGGGATCACCCGAAATTCAAAGGCAACTGAATTTCGGCAACCGGGGCATCGAAGTCGGAATGCCGCGAAACTCACCGAGTCAAAGCGTTTCGCCGTTTGCGGAAGAAGTCTGATGTAGAACAAGTAGCAGAAGCATACATGCTCAAGAGGGATCACCCGAAATTCAAAGGCAACTGAATTTCGGCAACCGGGGCATCGAAGTCGGAATGCCGCGAAACTCACCGAGTCAAAGCGTTTCGCCGTTTGCGGAAGAAGTCTGATGTAGAACAAGTAGCAGAAGCATACATGCTCAAGAGGGATCACCCGAAATTCAAAGGCAACTGAATTTCGGCAACCGGGGCATCGAAGTCGGAATGCCGCGAAACTCACCGAGTCAAAGCGTTTCGCCGTTTGCGGAAGAAGTCTGATGTAGAACAAGTAGCAGAAGCATACATGCTCAAGAGGGATCACCCGAAATTCAAAGGCAACTGAATTTCGGCAACCGGGGCATCGAAGTCGGAATGCCGCGAAACTCACCGAGTCAAAGCGTTTCGCCGTTTGCGGAAGAAGTCTGATGTAGAACAAGTAGCAGAAGCATACATGCTCAAGAGGGATCACCCGAAATTCAAAGGCAACTGAATTTCGGCAACCGGGGCATCGAAGTCGGAATGCCGCGAAACTCACCGAGTCAAAGCGTTTCGCCGTTTGCGGAAGAAGTCTGATGTAGAACAAGTAGCAGAAGCATACATGCTCAAGAGGGATCACCCGAAATTCAAAGGCAACTGAATTTCGGCAACCGGGGCATCGAAGTCGGAATGCCGCGAAACTCACCGAGTCAAAGCGTTTCGCCGTTTGCGGAAGAAGTCTGATGTAGAACAAGTAGCAGAAGCATACATGCTCAAGAGGGATCACCCGAAATTCAAAGGCAACTGAATTTCGGCAACCGGGGCATCGAAGTCGGAATGCCGCGAAACTCACCGAGTCAAAGCGTTTCGCCGTTTGCGGAAGAAGTCTGATGTAGAACAAGTAGCAGAAGCATACATGCTCAAGAGGGATCACCCGAAATTCAAAGGCAACTGAATTTCGGCAACCGGGGCATCGAAGTCGGAATGCCGCGAAACTCACCGAGTCAAAGCGTTTCGCCGTTTGCGGAAGAAGTCTGATGTAGAACAAGTAGCAGAAGCATACATGCTCAAGAGGGATCACCCGAAATTCAAAGGCAACTGAATTTCGGCAACCGGGGCATCGAAGTCGGAATGCCGCGAAACTCACCGAGTCAAAGCGTTTCGCCGTTTGCGGAAGAAGTCTGATGTAGAACAAGTAGCAGAAGCATACATGCTCAAGAGGGATCACCCGAAATTCAAAGGCAACTGAATTTCGGCAACCGGGGCATCGAAGTCGGAATGCCGCGAAACTCACCGAGTCAAAGCGTTTCGCCGTTTGCGGAAGAAGTCTGATGTAGAACAAGTAGCAGAAGCATACATGCTCAAGAGGGATCACCCGAAATTCAAAGGCAACTGAATTTCGGCAACCGGGGCATCGAAGTCGGAATGCCGCGAAACTCACCGAGTCAAAGCGTTTCGCCGTTTGCGGAAGAAGTCTGATGTAGAACAAGTAGCAGAAGCATACATGCTCAAGAGGGATCACCCGAAATTCAAAGGCAACTGAATTTCGGCAACCGGGGCATCGAAGTCGGAATGCCGCGAAACTCACCGAGTCAAAGCGTTTCGCCGTTTGCGGAAGAAGTCTGATGTAGAACAAGTAGCAGAAGCATACATGCTCAAGAGGGATCACCCGAAATTCAAAGGCAACTGAATTTCGGCAACCGGGGCATCGAAGTCGGAATGCCGCGAAACTCACCGAGTCAAAGCGTTTCGCCGTTTGCGGAAGAAGTCTGATGTAGAACAAGTAGCAGAAGCATACATGCTCAAGAGGGATCACCCGAAATTCAAAGGCAACTGAATTTCGGCAACCGGGGCATCGAAGTCGGAATGCCGCGAAACTCACCGAGTCAAAGCGTTTCGCCGTTTGCGGAAGAAGTCTGATGTAGAACAAGTAGCAGAAGCATACATGCTCAAGAGGGATCACCCGAAATTCAAAGGCAACTGAATTTCGGCAACCGGGGCATCGAAGTCGGAATGCCGCGAAACTCACCGAGTCAAAGCGTTTCGCCGTTTGCGGAAGAAGTCTGATGTAGAACAAGTAGCAGAAGCATACATGCTCAAGAGGGATCACCCGAAATTCAAAGGCAACTGAATTTCGGCAACCGGGGCATCGAAGTCGGAATGCCGCGAAACTCACCGAGTCAAAGCGTTTCGCCGTTTGCGGAAGAAGTCTGATGTAGAACAAGTAGCAGAAGCATACATGCTCAAGAGGGATCACCCGAAATTCAAAGGCAACTGAATTTCGGCAACCGGGGCATCGAAGTCGGAATGCCGCGAAACTCACCGAGTCAAAGCGTTTCGCCGTTTGCGGAAGAAGTCTGATGTAGAACAAGTAGCAGAAGCATACATGCTCAAGAGGGATCACCCGAAATTCAAAGGCAACTGAATTTCGGCAACCGGGGCATCGAAGTCGGAATGCCGCGAAACTCACCGAGTCAAAGCGTTTCGCCGTTTGCGGAAGAAGTCTGATGTAGAACAAGTAGCAGAAGCATACATGCTCAAGAGGGATCACCCGAAATTCAAAGGCAACTGAATTTCGGCAACCGGGGCATCGAAGTCGGAATGCCGCGAAACTCACCGAGTCAAAGCGTTTCGCCGTTTGCGGAAGAAGTCTGATGTAGAACAAGTAGCAGAAGCATACATGCTCAAGAGGGATCACCCGAAATTCAAAGGCAACTGAATTTCGGCAACCGGGGCATCGAAGTCGGAATGCCGCGAAACTCACCGAGTCAAAGCGTTTCGCCGTTTGCGGAAGAAGTCTGATGTAGAACAAGTAGCAGAAGCATACATGCTCAAGAGGGATCACCCGAAATTCAAAGGCAACTGAATTTCGGCAACCGGGGCATCGAAGTCGGAATGCCGCGAAACTCACCGAGTCAAAGCGTTTCGCCGTTTGCGGAAGAAGTCTGATGTAGAACAAGTAGCAGAAGCATACATGCTCAAGAGGGATCACCCGAAATTCAAAGGCAACTGAATTTCGGCAACCGGGGCATCGAAGTCGGAATGCCGCGAAACTCACCGAGTCAAAGCGTTTCGCCGTTTGCGGAAGAAGTCTGATGTAGAACAAGTAGCAGAAGCATACATGCTCAAGAGGGATCACCCGAAATTCAAAGGCAACTGAATTTCGGCAACCGGGGCATCGAAGTCGGAATGCCGCGAAACTCACCGAGTCAAAGCGTTTCGCCGTTTGCGGAAGAAGTCTGATGTAGAACAAGTAGCAGAAGCATACATGCTCAAGAGGGATCACCCGAAATTCAAAGGCAACTGAATTTCGGCAACCGGGGCATCGAAGTCGGAATGCCGCGAAACTCACCGAGTCAAAGCGTTTCGCCGTTTGCGGAAGAAGTCTGATGTAGAACAAGTAGCAGAAGCATACATGCTCAAGAGGGATCACCCGAAATTCAAAGGCAACTGAATTTCGGCAACCGGGGCATCGAAGTCGGAATGCCGCGAAACTCACCGAGTCAAAGCGTTTCGCCGTTTGCGGAAGAAGTCTGATGTAGAACAAGTAGCAGAAGCATACATGCTCAAGAGGGATCACCCGAAATTCAAAGGCAACTGAATTTCGGCAACCGGGGCATCGAAGTCGGAATGCCGCGAAACTCACCGAGTCAAAGCGTTTCGCCGTTTGCGGAAGAAGTCTGATGTAGAACAAGTAGCAGAAGCATACATGCTCAAGAGGGATCACCCGAAATTCAAAGGCAACTGAATTTCGGCAACCGGGGCATCGAAGTCGGAATGCCGCGAAACTCACCGAGTCAAAGCGTTTCGCCGTTTGCGGAAGAAGTCTGATGTAGAACAAGTAGCAGAAGCATACATGCTCAAGAGGGATCACCCGAAATTCAAAGGCAACTGAATTTCGGCAACCGGGGCATCGAAGTCGGAATGCCGCGAAACTCACCGAGTCAAAGCGTTTCGCCGTTTGCGGAAGAAGTCTGATGTAGAACAAGTAGCAGAAGCATACATGCTCAAGAGGGATCACCCGAAATTCAAAGGCAACTGAATTTCGGCAACCGGGGCATCGAAGTCGGAATGCCGCGAAACTCACCGAGTCAAAGCGTTTCGCCGTTTGCGGAAGAAGTCTGATGTAGAACAAGTAGCAGAAGCATACATGCTCAAGAGGGATCACCCGAAATTCAAAGGCAACTGAATTTCGGCAACCGGGGCATCGAAGTCGGAATGCCGCGAAACTCACCGAGTCAAAGCGTTTCGCCGTTTGCGGAAGAAGTCTGATGTAGAACAAGTAGCAGAAGCATACATGCTCAAGAGGGATCACCCGAAATTCAAAGGCAACTGAATTTCGGCAACCGGGGCATCGAAGTCGGAATGCCGCGAAACTCACCGAGTCAAAGCGTTTCGCCGTTTGCGGAAGAAGTCTGATGTAGAACAAGTAGCAGAAGCATACATGCTCAAGAGGGATCACCCGAAATTCAAAGGCAACTGAATTTCGGCAACCGGGGCATCGAAGTCGGAATGCCGCGAAACTCACCGAGTCAAAGCGTTTCGCCGTTTGCGGAAGAAGTCTGATGTAGAACAAGTAGCAGAAGCATACATGCTCAAGAGGGATCACCCGAAATTCAAAGGCAACTGAATTTCGGCAACCGGGGCATCGAAGTCGGAATGCCGCGAAACTCACCGAGTCAAAGCGTTTCGCCGTTTGCGGAAGAAGTCTGATGTAGAACAAGTAGCAGAAGCATACATGCTCAAGAGGGATCACCCGAAATTCAAAGGCAACTGAATTTCGGCAACCGGGGCATCGAAGTCGGAATGCCGCGAAACTCACCGAGTCAAAGCGTTTCGCCGTTTGCGGAAGAAGTCTGATGTAGAACAAGTAGCAGAAGCATACATGCTCAAGAGGGATCACCCGAAATTCAAAGGCAACTGAATTTCGGCAACCGGGGCATCGAAGTCGGAATGCCGCGAAACTCACCGAGTCAAAGCGTTTCGCCGTTTGCGGAAGAAGTCTGATGTAGAACAAGTAGCAGAAGCATACATGCTCAAGAGGGATCACCCGAAATTCAAAGGCAACTGAATTTCGGCAACCGGGGCATCGAAGTCGGAATGCCGCGAAACTCACCGAGTCAAAGCGTTTCGCCGTTTGCGGAAGAAGTCTGATGTAGAACAAGTAGCAGAAGCATACATGCTCAAGAGGGATCACCCGAAATTCAAAGGCAACTGAATTTCGGCAACCGGGGCATCGAAGTCGGAATGCCGCGAAACTCACCGAGTCAAAGCGTTTCGCCGTTTGCGGAAGAAGTCTGATGTAGAACAAGTAGCAGAAGCATACATGCTCAAGAGGGATCACCCGAAATTCAAAGGCAACTGAATTTCGGCAACCGGGGCATCGAAGTCGGAATGCCGCGAAACTCACCGAGTCAAAGCGTTTCGCCGTTTGCGGAAGAAGTCTGATGTAGAACAAGTAGCAGAAGCATACATGCTCAAGAGGGATCACCCGAAATTCAAAGGCAACTGAATTTCGGCAACCGGGGCATCGAAGTCGGAATGCCGCGAAACTCACCGAGTCAAAGCGTTTCGCCGTTTGCGGAAGAAGTCTGATGTAGAACAAGTAGCAGAAGCATACATGCTCAAGAGGGATCACCCGAAATTCAAAGGCAACTGAATTTCGGCAACCGGGGCATCGAAGTCGGAATGCCGCGAAACTCACCGAGTCAAAGCGTTTCGCCGTTTGCGGAAGAAGTCTGATGTAGAACAAGTAGCAGAAGCATACATGCTCAAGAGGGATCACCCGAAATTCAAAGGCAACTGAATTTCGGCAACCGGGGCATCGAAGTCGGAATGCCGCGAAACTCACCGAGTCAAAGCGTTTCGCCGTTTGCGGAAGAAGTCTGATGTAGAACAAGTAGCAGAAGCATACATGCTCAAGAGGGATCACCCGAAATTCAAAGGCAACTGAATTTCGGCAACCGGGGCATCGAAGTCGGAATGCCGCGAAACTCACCGAGTCAAAGCGTTTCGCCGTTTGCGGAAGAAGTCTGATGTAGAACAAGTAGCAGAAGCATACATGCTCAAGAGGGATCACCCGAAATTCAAAGGCAACTGAATTTCGGCAACCGGGGCATCGAAGTCGGAATGCCGCGAAACTCACCGAGTCAAAGCGTTTCGCCGTTTGCGGAAGAAGTCTGATGTAGAACAAGTAGCAGAAGCATACATGCTCAAGAGGGATCACCCGAAATTCAAAGGCAACTGAATTTCGGCAACCGGGGCATCGAAGTCGGAATGCCGCGAAACTCACCGAGTCAAAGCGTTTCGCCGTTTGCGGAAGAAGTCTGATGTAGAACAAGTAGCAGAAGCATACATGCTCAAGAGGGATCACCCGAAATTCAAAGGCAACTGAATTTCGGCAACCGGGGCATCGAAGTCGGAATGCCGCGAAACTCACCGAGTCAAAGCGTTTCGCCGTTTGCGGAAGAAGTCTGATGTAGAACAAGTAGCAGAAGCATACATGCTCAAGAGGGATCACCCGAAATTCAAAGGCAACTGAATTTCGGCAACCGGGGCATCGAAGTCGGAATGCCGCGAAACTCACCGAGTCAAAGCGTTTCGCCGTTTGCGGAAGAAGTCTGATGTAGAACAAGTAGCAGAAGCATACATGCTCAAGAGGGATCACCCGAAATTCAAAGGCAACTGAATTTCGGCAACCGGGGCATCGAAGTCGGAATGCCGCGAAACTCACCGAGTCAAAGCGTTTCGCCGTTTGCGGAAGAAGTCTGATGTAGAACAAGTAGCAGAAGCATACATGCTCAAGAGGGATCACCCGAAATTCAAAGGCAACTGAATTTCGGCAACCGGGGCATCGAAGTCGGAATGCCGCGAAACTCACCGAGTCAAAGCGTTTCGCCGTTTGCGGAAGAAGTCTGATGTAGAACAAGTAGCAGAAGCATACATGCTCAAGAGGGATCACCCGAAATTCAAAGGCAACTGAATTTCGGCAACCGGGGCATCGAAGTCGGAATGCCGCGAAACTCACCGAGTCAAAGCGTTTCGCCGTTTGCGGAAGAAGTCTGATGTAGAACAAGTAGCAGAAGCATACATGCTCAAGAGGGATCACCCGAAATTCAAAGGCAACTGAATTTCGGCAACCGGGGCATCGAAGTCGGAATGCCGCGAAACTCACCGAGTCAAAGCGTTTCGCCGTTTGCGGAAGAAGTCTGATGTAGAACAAGTAGCAGAAGCATACATGCTCAAGAGGGATCACCCGAAATTCAAAGGCAACTGAATTTCGGCAACCGGGGCATCGAAGTCGGAATGCCGCGAAACTCACCGAGTCAAAGCGTTTCGCCGTTTGCGGAAGAAGTCTGATGTAGAACAAGTAGCAGAAGCATACATGCTCAAGAGGGATCACCCGAAATTCAAAGGCAACTGAATTTCGGCAACCGGGGCATCGAAGTCGGAATGCCGCGAAACTCACCGAGTCAAAGCGTTTCGCCGTTTGCGGAAGAAGTCTGATGTAGAACAAGTAGCAGAAGCATACATGCTCAAGAGGGATCACCCGAAATTCAAAGGCAACTGAATTTCGGCAACCGGGGCATCGAAGTCGGAATGCCGCGAAACTCACCGAGTCAAAGCGTTTCGCCGTTTGCGGAAGAAGTCTGATGTAGAACAAGTAGCAGAAGCATACATGCTCAAGAGGGATCACCCGAAATTCAAAGGCAACTGAATTTCGGCAACCGGGGCATCGAAGTCGGAATGCCGCGAAACTCACCGAGTCAAAGCGTTTCGCCGTTTGCGGAAGAAGTCTGATGTAGAACAAGTAGCAGAAGCATACATGCTCAAGAGGGATCACCCGAAATTCAAAGGCAACTGAATTTCGGCAACCGGGGCATCGAAGTCGGAATGCCGCGAAACTCACCGAGTCAAAGCGTTTCGCCGTTTGCGGAAGAAGTCTGATGTAGAACAAGTAGCAGAAGCATACATGCTCAAGAGGGATCACCCGAAATTCAAAGGCAACTGAATTTCGGCAACCGGGGCATCGAAGTCGGAATGCCGCGAAACTCACCGAGTCAAAGCGTTTCGCCGTTTGCGGAAGAAGTCTGATGTAGAACAAGTAGCAGAAGCATACATGCTCAAGAGGGATCACCCGAAATTCAAAGGCAACTGAATTTCGGCAACCGGGGCATCGAAGTCGGAATGCCGCGAAACTCACCGAGTCAAAGCGTTTCGCCGTTTGCGGAAGAAGTCTGATGTAGAACAAGTAGCAGAAGCATACATGCTCAAGAGGGATCACCCGAAATTCAAAGGCAACTGAATTTCGGCAACCGGGGCATCGAAGTCGGAATGCCGCGAAACTCACCGAGTCAAAGCGTTTCGCCGTTTGCGGAAGAAGTCTGATGTAGAACAAGTAGCAGAAGCATACATGCTCAAGAGGGATCACCCGAAATTCAAAGGCAACTGAATTTCGGCAACCGGGGCATCGAAGTCGGAATGCCGCGAAACTCACCGAGTCAAAGCGTTTCGCCGTTTGCGGAAGAAGTCTGATGTAGAACAAGTAGCAGAAGCATACATGCTCAAGAGGGATCACCCGAAATTCAAAGGCAACTGAATTTCGGCAACCGGGGCATCGAAGTCGGAATGCCGCGAAACTCACCGAGTCAAAGCGTTTCGCCGTTTGCGGAAGAAGTCTGATGTAGAACAAGTAGCAGAAGCATACATGCTCAAGAGGGATCACCCGAAATTCAAAGGCAACTGAATTTCGGCAACCGGGGCATCGAAGTCGGAATGCCGCGAAACTCACCGAGTCAAAGCGTTTCGCCGTTTGCGGAAGAAGTCTGATGTAGAACAAGTAGCAGAAGCATACATGCTCAAGAGGGATCACCCGAAATTCAAAGGCAACTGAATTTCGGCAACCGGGGCATCGAAGTCGGAATGCCGCGAAACTCACCGAGTCAAAGCGTTTCGCCGTTTGCGGAAGAAGTCTGATGTAGAACAAGTAGCAGAAGCATACATGCTCAAGAGGGATCACCCGAAATTCAAAGGCAACTGAATTTCGGCAACCGGGGCATCGAAGTCGGAATGCCGCGAAACTCACCGAGTCAAAGCGTTTCGCCGTTTGCGGAAGAAGTCTGATGTAGAACAAGTAGCAGAAGCATACATGCTCAAGAGGGATCACCCGAAATTCAAAGGCAACTGAATTTCGGCAACCGGGGCATCGAAGTCGGAATGCCGCGAAACTCACCGAGTCAAAGCGTTTCGCCGTTTGCGGAAGAAGTCTGATGTAGAACAAGTAGCAGAAGCATACATGCTCAAGAGGGATCACCCGAAATTCAAAGGCAACTGAATTTCGGCAACCGGGGCATCGAAGTCGGAATGCCGCGAAACTCACCGAGTCAAAGCGTTTCGCCGTTTGCGGAAGAAGTCTGATGTAGAACAAGTAGCAGAAGCATACATGCTCAAGAGGGATCACCCGAAATTCAAAGGCAACTGAATTTCGGCAACCGGGGCATCGAAGTCGGAATGCCGCGAAACTCACCGAGTCAAAGCGTTTCGCCGTTTGCGGAAGAAGTCTGATGTAGAACAAGTAGCAGAAGCATACATGCTCAAGAGGGATCACCCGAAATTCAAAGGCAACTGAATTTCGGCAACCGGGGCATCGAAGTCGGAATGCCGCGAAACTCACCGAGTCAAAGCGTTTCGCCGTTTGCGGAAGAAGTCTGATGTAGAACAAGTAGCAGAAGCATACATGCTCAAGAGGGATCACCCGAAATTCAAAGGCAACTGAATTTCGGCAACCGGGGCATCGAAGTCGGAATGCCGCGAAACTCACCGAGTCAAAGCGTTTCGCCGTTTGCGGAAGAAGTCTGATGTAGAACAAGTAGCAGAAGCATACATGCTCAAGAGGGATCACCCGAAATTCAAAGGCAACTGAATTTCGGCAACCGGGGCATCGAAGTCGGAATGCCGCGAAACTCACCGAGTCAAAGCGTTTCGCCGTTTGCGGAAGAAGTCTGATGTAGAACAAGTAGCAGAAGCATACATGCTCAAGAGGGATCACCCGAAATTCAAAGGCAACTGAATTTCGGCAACCGGGGCATCGAAGTCGGAATGCCGCGAAACTCACCGAGTCAAAGCGTTTCGCCGTTTGCGGAAGAAGTCTGATGTAGAACAAGTAGCAGAAGCATACATGCTCAAGAGGGATCACCCGAAATTCAAAGGCAACTGAATTTCGGCAACCGGGGCATCGAAGTCGGAATGCCGCGAAACTCACCGAGTCAAAGCGTTTCGCCGTTTGCGGAAGAAGTCTGATGTAGAACAAGTAGCAGAAGCATACATGCTCAAGAGGGATCACCCGAAATTCAAAGGCAACTGAATTTCGGCAACCGGGGCATCGAAGTCGGAATGCCGCGAAACTCACCGAGTCAAAGCGTTTCGCCGTTTGCGGAAGAAGTCTGATGTAGAACAAGTAGCAGAAGCATACATGCTCAAGAGGGATCACCCGAAATTCAAAGGCAACTGAATTTCGGCAACCGGGGCATCGAAGTCGGAATGCCGCGAAACTCACCGAGTCAAAGCGTTTCGCCGTTTGCGGAAGAAGTCTGATGTAGAACAAGTAGCAGAAGCATACATGCTCAAGAGGGATCACCCGAAATTCAAAGGCAACTGAATTTCGGCAACCGGGGCATCGAAGTCGGAATGCCGCGAAACTCACCGAGTCAAAGCGTTTCGCCGTTTGCGGAAGAAGTCTGATGTAGAACAAGTAGCAGAAGCATACATGCTCAAGAGGGATCACCCGAAATTCAAAGGCAACTGAATTTCGGCAACCGGGGCATCGAAGTCGGAATGCCGCGAAACTCACCGAGTCAAAGCGTTTCGCCGTTTGCGGAAGAAGTCTGATGTAGAACAAGTAGCAGAAGCATACATGCTCAAGAGGGATCACCCGAAATTCAAAGGCAACTGAATTTCGGCAACCGGGGCATCGAAGTCGGAATGCCGCGAAACTCACCGAGTCAAAGCGTTTCGCCGTTTGCGGAAGAAGTCTGATGTAGAACAAGTAGCAGAAGCATACATGCTCAAGAGGGATCACCCGAAATTCAAAGGCAACTGAATTTCGGCAACCGGGGCATCGAAGTCGGAATGCCGCGAAACTCACCGAGTCAAAGCGTTTCGCCGTTTGCGGAAGAAGTCTGATGTAGAACAAGTAGCAGAAGCATACATGCTCAAGAGGGATCACCCGAAATTCAAAGGCAACTGAATTTCGGCAACCGGGGCATCGAAGTCGGAATGCCGCGAAACTCACCGAGTCAAAGCGTTTCGCCGTTTGCGGAAGAAGTCTGATGTAGAACAAGTAGCAGAAGCATACATGCTCAAGAGGGATCACCCGAAATTCAAAGGCAACTGAATTTCGGCAACCGGGGCATCGAAGTCGGAATGCCGCGAAACTCACCGAGTCAAAGCGTTTCGCCGTTTGCGGAAGAAGTCTGATGTAGAACAAGTAGCAGAAGCATACATGCTCAAGAGGGATCACCCGAAATTCAAAGGCAACTGAATTTCGGCAACCGGGGCATCGAAGTCGGAATGCCGCGAAACTCACCGAGTCAAAGCGTTTCGCCGTTTGCGGAAGAAGTCTGATGTAGAACAAGTAGCAGAAGCATACATGCTCAAGAGGGATCACCCGAAATTCAAAGGCAACTGAATTTCGGCAACCGGGGCATCGAAGTCGGAATGCCGCGAAACTCACCGAGTCAAAGCGTTTCGCCGTTTGCGGAAGAAGTCTGATGTAGAACAAGTAGCAGAAGCATACATGCTCAAGAGGGATCACCCGAAATTCAAAGGCAACTGAATTTCGGCAACCGGGGCATCGAAGTCGGAATGCCGCGAAACTCACCGAGTCAAAGCGTTTCGCCGTTTGCGGAAGAAGTCTGATGTAGAACAAGTAGCAGAAGCATACATGCTCAAGAGGGATCACCCGAAATTCAAAGGCAACTGAATTTCGGCAACCGGGGCATCGAAGTCGGAATGCCGCGAAACTCACCGAGTCAAAGCGTTTCGCCGTTTGCGGAAGAAGTCTGATGTAGAACAAGTAGCAGAAGCATACATGCTCAAGAGGGATCACCCGAAATTCAAAGGCAACTGAATTTCGGCAACCGGGGCATCGAAGTCGGAATGCCGCGAAACTCACCGAGTCAAAGCGTTTCGCCGTTTGCGGAAGAAGTCTGATGTAGAACAAGTAGCAGAAGCATACATGCTCAAGAGGGATCACCCGAAATTCAAAGGCAACTGAATTTCGGCAACCGGGGCATCGAAGTCGGAATGCCGCGAAACTCACCGAGTCAAAGCGTTTCGCCGTTTGCGGAAGAAGTCTGATGTAGAACAAGTAGCAGAAGCATACATGCTCAAGAGGGATCACCCGAAATTCAAAGGCAACTGAATTTCGGCAACCGGGGCATCGAAGTCGGAATGCCGCGAAACTCACCGAGTCAAAGCGTTTCGCCGTTTGCGGAAGAAGTCTGATGTAGAACAAGTAGCAGAAGCATACATGCTCAAGAGGGATCACCCGAAATTCAAAGGCAACTGAATTTCGGCAACCGGGGCATCGAAGTCGGAATGCCGCGAAACTCACCGAGTCAAAGCGTTTCGCCGTTTGCGGAAGAAGTCTGATGTAGAACAAGTAGCAGAAGCATACATGCTCAAGAGGGATCACCCGAAATTCAAAGGCAACTGAATTTCGGCAACCGGGGCATCGAAGTCGGAATGCCGCGAAACTCACCGAGTCAAAGCGTTTCGCCGTTTGCGGAAGAAGTCTGATGTAGAACAAGTAGCAGAAGCATACATGCTCAAGAGGGATCACCCGAAATTCAAAGGCAACTGAATTTCGGCAACCGGGGCATCGAAGTCGGAATGCCGCGAAACTCACCGAGTCAAAGCGTTTCGCCGTTTGCGGAAGAAGTCTGATGTAGAACAAGTAGCAGAAGCATACATGCTCAAGAGGGATCACCCGAAATTCAAAGGCAACTGAATTTCGGCAACCGGGGCATCGAAGTCGGAATGCCGCGAAACTCACCGAGTCAAAGCGTTTCGCCGTTTGCGGAAGAAGTCTGATGTAGAACAAGTAGCAGAAGCATACATGCTCAAGAGGGATCACCCGAAATTCAAAGGCAACTGAATTTCGGCAACCGGGGCATCGAAGTCGGAATGCCGCGAAACTCACCGAGTCAAAGCGTTTCGCCGTTTGCGGAAGAAGTCTGATGTAGAACAAGTAGCAGAAGCATACATGCTCAAGAGGGATCACCCGAAATTCAAAGGCAACTGAATTTCGGCAACCGGGGCATCGAAGTCGGAATGCCGCGAAACTCACCGAGTCAAAGCGTTTCGCCGTTTGCGGAAGAAGTCTGATGTAGAACAAGTAGCAGAAGCATACATGCTCAAGAGGGATCACCCGAAATTCAAAGGCAACTGAATTTCGGCAACCGGGGCATCGAAGTCGGAATGCCGCGAAACTCACCGAGTCAAAGCGTTTCGCCGTTTGCGGAAGAAGTCTGATGTAGAACAAGTAGCAGAAGCATACATGCTCAAGAGGGATCACCCGAAATTCAAAGGCAACTGAATTTCGGCAACCGGGGCATCGAAGTCGGAATGCCGCGAAACTCACCGAGTCAAAGCGTTTCGCCGTTTGCGGAAGAAGTCTGATGTAGAACAAGTAGCAGAAGCATACATGCTCAAGAGGGATCACCCGAAATTCAAAGGCAACTGAATTTCGGCAACCGGGGCATCGAAGTCGGAATGCCGCGAAACTCACCGAGTCAAAGCGTTTCGCCGTTTGCGGAAGAAGTCTGATGTAGAACAAGTAGCAGAAGCATACATGCTCAAGAGGGATCACCCGAAATTCAAAGGCAACTGAATTTCGGCAACCGGGGCATCGAAGTCGGAATGCCGCGAAACTCACCGAGTCAAAGCGTTTCGCCGTTTGCGGAAGAAGTCTGATGTAGAACAAGTAGCAGAAGCATACATGCTCAAGAGGGATCACCCGAAATTCAAAGGCAACTGAATTTCGGCAACCGGGGCATCGAAGTCGGAATGCCGCGAAACTCACCGAGTCAAAGCGTTTCGCCGTTTGCGGAAGAAGTCTGATGTAGAACAAGTAGCAGAAGCATACATGCTCAAGAGGGATCACCCGAAATTCAAAGGCAACTGAATTTCGGCAACCGGGGCATCGAAGTCGGAATGCCGCGAAACTCACCGAGTCAAAGCGTTTCGCCGTTTGCGGAAGAAGTCTGATGTAGAACAAGTAGCAGAAGCATACATGCTCAAGAGGGATCACCCGAAATTCAAAGGCAACTGAATTTCGGCAACCGGGGCATCGAAGTCGGAATGCCGCGAAACTCACCGAGTCAAAGCGTTTCGCCGTTTGCGGAAGAAGTCTGATGTAGAACAAGTAGCAGAAGCATACATGCTCAAGAGGGATCACCCGAAATTCAAAGGCAACTGAATTTCGGCAACCGGGGCATCGAAGTCGGAATGCCGCGAAACTCACCGAGTCAAAGCGTTTCGCCGTTTGCGGAAGAAGTCTGATGTAGAACAAGTAGCAGAAGCATACATGCTCAAGAGGGATCACCCGAAATTCAAAGGCAACTGAATTTCGGCAACCGGGGCATCGAAGTCGGAATGCCGCGAAACTCACCGAGTCAAAGCGTTTCGCCGTTTGCGGAAGAAGTCTGATGTAGAACAAGTAGCAGAAGCATACATGCTCAAGAGGGATCACCCGAAATTCAAAGGCAACTGAATTTCGGCAACCGGGGCATCGAAGTCGGAATGCCGCGAAACTCACCGAGTCAAAGCGTTTCGCCGTTTGCGGAAGAAGTCTGATGTAGAACAAGTAGCAGAAGCATACATGCTCAAGAGGGATCACCCGAAATTCAAAGGCAACTGAATTTCGGCAACCGGGGCATCGAAGTCGGAATGCCGCGAAACTCACCGAGTCAAAGCGTTTCGCCGTTTGCGGAAGAAGTCTGATGTAGAACAAGTAGCAGAAGCATACATGCTCAAGAGGGATCACCCGAAATTCAAAGGCAACTGAATTTCGGCAACCGGGGCATCGAAGTCGGAATGCCGCGAAACTCACCGAGTCAAAGCGTTTCGCCGTTTGCGGAAGAAGTCTGATGTAGAACAAGTAGCAGAAGCATACATGCTCAAGAGGGATCACCCGAAATTCAAAGGCAACTGAATTTCGGCAACCGGGGCATCGAAGTCGGAATGCCGCGAAACTCACCGAGTCAAAGCGTTTCGCCGTTTGCGGAAGAAGTCTGATGTAGAACAAGTAGCAGAAGCATACATGCTCAAGAGGGATCACCCGAAATTCAAAGGCAACTGAATTTCGGCAACCGGGGCATCGAAGTCGGAATGCCGCGAAACTCACCGAGTCAAAGCGTTTCGCCGTTTGCGGAAGAAGTCTGATGTAGAACAAGTAGCAGAAGCATACATGCTCAAGAGGGATCACCCGAAATTCAAAGGCAACTGAATTTCGGCAACCGGGGCATCGAAGTCGGAATGCCGCGAAACTCACCGAGTCAAAGCGTTTCGCCGTTTGCGGAAGAAGTCTGATGTAGAACAAGTAGCAGAAGCATACATGCTCAAGAGGGATCACCCGAAATTCAAAGGCAACTGAATTTCGGCAACCGGGGCATCGAAGTCGGAATGCCGCGAAACTCACCGAGTCAAAGCGTTTCGCCGTTTGCGGAAGAAGTCTGATGTAGAACAAGTAGCAGAAGCATACATGCTCAAGAGGGATCACCCGAAATTCAAAGGCAACTGAATTTCGGCAACCGGGGCATCGAAGTCGGAATGCCGCGAAACTCACCGAGTCAAAGCGTTTCGCCGTTTGCGGAAGAAGTCTGATGTAGAACAAGTAGCAGAAGCATACATGCTCAAGAGGGATCACCCGAAATTCAAAGGCAACTGAATTTCGGCAACCGGGGCATCGAAGTCGGAATGCCGCGAAACTCACCGAGTCAAAGCGTTTCGCCGTTTGCGGAAGAAGTCTGATGTAGAACAAGTAGCAGAAGCATACATGCTCAAGAGGGATCACCCGAAATTCAAAGGCAACTGAATTTCGGCAACCGGGGCATCGAAGTCGGAATGCCGCGAAACTCACCGAGTCAAAGCGTTTCGCCGTTTGCGGAAGAAGTCTGATGTAGAACAAGTAGCAGAAGCATACATGCTCAAGAGGGATCACCCGAAATTCAAAGGCAACTGAATTTCGGCAACCGGGGCATCGAAGTCGGAATGCCGCGAAACTCACCGAGTCAAAGCGTTTCGCCGTTTGCGGAAGAAGTCTGATGTAGAACAAGTAGCAGAAGCATACATGCTCAAGAGGGATCACCCGAAATTCAAAGGCAACTGAATTTCGGCAACCGGGGCATCGAAGTCGGAATGCCGCGAAACTCACCGAGTCAAAGCGTTTCGCCGTTTGCGGAAGAAGTCTGATGTAGAACAAGTAGCAGAAGCATACATGCTCAAGAGGGATCACCCGAAATTCAAAGGCAACTGAATTTCGGCAACCGGGGCATCGAAGTCGGAATGCCGCGAAACTCACCGAGTCAAAGCGTTTCGCCGTTTGCGGAAGAAGTCTGATGTAGAACAAGTAGCAGAAGCATACATGCTCAAGAGGGATCACCCGAAATTCAAAGGCAACTGAATTTCGGCAACCGGGGCATCGAAGTCGGAATGCCGCGAAACTCACCGAGTCAAAGCGTTTCGCCGTTTGCGGAAGAAGTCTGATGTAGAACAAGTAGCAGAAGCATACATGCTCAAGAGGGATCACCCGAAATTCAAAGGCAACTGAATTTCGGCAACCGGGGCATCGAAGTCGGAATGCCGCGAAACTCACCGAGTCAAAGCGTTTCGCCGTTTGCGGAAGAAGTCTGATGTAGAACAAGTAGCAGAAGCATACATGCTCAAGAGGGATCACCCGAAATTCAAAGGCAACTGAATTTCGGCAACCGGGGCATCGAAGTCGGAATGCCGCGAAACTCACCGAGTCAAAGCGTTTCGCCGTTTGCGGAAGAAGTCTGATGTAGAACAAGTAGCAGAAGCATACATGCTCAAGAGGGATCACCCGAAATTCAAAGGCAACTGAATTTCGGCAACCGGGGCATCGAAGTCGGAATGCCGCGAAACTCACCGAGTCAAAGCGTTTCGCCGTTTGCGGAAGAAGTCTGATGTAGAACAAGTAGCAGAAGCATACATGCTCAAGAGGGATCACCCGAAATTCAAAGGCAACTGAATTTCGGCAACCGGGGCATCGAAGTCGGAATGCCGCGAAACTCACCGAGTCAAAGCGTTTCGCCGTTTGCGGAAGAAGTCTGATGTAGAACAAGTAGCAGAAGCATACATGCTCAAGAGGGATCACCCGAAATTCAAAGGCAACTGAATTTCGGCAACCGGGGCATCGAAGTCGGAATGCCGCGAAACTCACCGAGTCAAAGCGTTTCGCCGTTTGCGGAAGAAGTCTGATGTAGAACAAGTAGCAGAAGCATACATGCTCAAGAGGGATCACCCGAAATTCAAAGGCAACTGAATTTCGGCAACCGGGGCATCGAAGTCGGAATGCCGCGAAACTCACCGAGTCAAAGCGTTTCGCCGTTTGCGGAAGAAGTCTGATGTAGAACAAGTAGCAGAAGCATACATGCTCAAGAGGGATCACCCGAAATTCAAAGGCAACTGAATTTCGGCAACCGGGGCATCGAAGTCGGAATGCCGCGAAACTCACCGAGTCAAAGCGTTTCGCCGTTTGCGGAAGAAGTCTGATGTAGAACAAGTAGCAGAAGCATACATGCTCAAGAGGGATCACCCGAAATTCAAAGGCAACTGAATTTCGGCAACCGGGGCATCGAAGTCGGAATGCCGCGAAACTCACCGAGTCAAAGCGTTTCGCCGTTTGCGGAAGAAGTCTGATGTAGAACAAGTAGCAGAAGCATACATGCTCAAGAGGGATCACCCGAAATTCAAAGGCAACTGAATTTCGGCAACCGGGGCATCGAAGTCGGAATGCCGCGAAACTCACCGAGTCAAAGCGTTTCGCCGTTTGCGGAAGAAGTCTGATGTAGAACAAGTAGCAGAAGCATACATGCTCAAGAGGGATCACCCGAAATTCAAAGGCAACTGAATTTCGGCAACCGGGGCATCGAAGTCGGAATGCCGCGAAACTCACCGAGTCAAAGCGTTTCGCCGTTTGCGGAAGAAGTCTGATGTAGAACAAGTAGCAGAAGCATACATGCTCAAGAGGGATCACCCGAAATTCAAAGGCAACTGAATTTCGGCAACCGGGGCATCGAAGTCGGAATGCCGCGAAACTCACCGAGTCAAAGCGTTTCGCCGTTTGCGGAAGAAGTCTGATGTAGAACAAGTAGCAGAAGCATACATGCTCAAGAGGGATCACCCGAAATTCAAAGGCAACTGAATTTCGGCAACCGGGGCATCGAAGTCGGAATGCCGCGAAACTCACCGAGTCAAAGCGTTTCGCCGTTTGCGGAAGAAGTCTGATGTAGAACAAGTAGCAGAAGCATACATGCTCAAGAGGGATCACCCGAAATTCAAAGGCAACTGAATTTCGGCAACCGGGGCATCGAAGTCGGAATGCCGCGAAACTCACCGAGTCAAAGCGTTTCGCCGTTTGCGGAAGAAGTCTGATGTAGAACAAGTAGCAGAAGCATACATGCTCAAGAGGGATCACCCGAAATTCAAAGGCAACTGAATTTCGGCAACCGGGGCATCGAAGTCGGAATGCCGCGAAACTCACCGAGTCAAAGCGTTTCGCCGTTTGCGGAAGAAGTCTGATGTAGAACAAGTAGCAGAAGCATACATGCTCAAGAGGGATCACCCGAAATTCAAAGGCAACTGAATTTCGGCAACCGGGGCATCGAAGTCGGAATGCCGCGAAACTCACCGAGTCAAAGCGTTTCGCCGTTTGCGGAAGAAGTCTGATGTAGAACAAGTAGCAGAAGCATACATGCTCAAGAGGGATCACCCGAAATTCAAAGGCAACTGAATTTCGGCAACCGGGGCATCGAAGTCGGAATGCCGCGAAACTCACCGAGTCAAAGCGTTTCGCCGTTTGCGGAAGAAGTCTGATGTAGAACAAGTAGCAGAAGCATACATGCTCAAGAGGGATCACCCGAAATTCAAAGGCAACTGAATTTCGGCAACCGGGGCATCGAAGTCGGAATGCCGCGAAACTCACCGAGTCAAAGCGTTTCGCCGTTTGCGGAAGAAGTCTGATGTAGAACAAGTAGCAGAAGCATACATGCTCAAGAGGGATCACCCGAAATTCAAAGGCAACTGAATTTCGGCAACCGGGGCATCGAAGTCGGAATGCCGCGAAACTCACCGAGTCAAAGCGTTTCGCCGTTTGCGGAAGAAGTCTGATGTAGAACAAGTAGCAGAAGCATACATGCTCAAGAGGGATCACCCGAAATTCAAAGGCAACTGAATTTCGGCAACCGGGGCATCGAAGTCGGAATGCCGCGAAACTCACCGAGTCAAAGCGTTTCGCCGTTTGCGGAAGAAGTCTGATGTAGAACAAGTAGCAGAAGCATACATGCTCAAGAGGGATCACCCGAAATTCAAAGGCAACTGAATTTCGGCAACCGGGGCATCGAAGTCGGAATGCCGCGAAACTCACCGAGTCAAAGCGTTTCGCCGTTTGCGGAAGAAGTCTGATGTAGAACAAGTAGCAGAAGCATACATGCTCAAGAGGGATCACCCGAAATTCAAAGGCAACTGAATTTCGGCAACCGGGGCATCGAAGTCGGAATGCCGCGAAACTCACCGAGTCAAAGCGTTTCGCCGTTTGCGGAAGAAGTCTGATGTAGAACAAGTAGCAGAAGCATACATGCTCAAGAGGGATCACCCGAAATTCAAAGGCAACTGAATTTCGGCAACCGGGGCATCGAAGTCGGAATGCCGCGAAACTCACCGAGTCAAAGCGTTTCGCCGTTTGCGGAAGAAGTCTGATGTAGAACAAGTAGCAGAAGCATACATGCTCAAGAGGGATCACCCGAAATTCAAAGGCAACTGAATTTCGGCAACCGGGGCATCGAAGTCGGAATGCCGCGAAACTCACCGAGTCAAAGCGTTTCGCCGTTTGCGGAAGAAGTCTGATGTAGAACAAGTAGCAGAAGCATACATGCTCAAGAGGGATCACCCGAAATTCAAAGGCAACTGAATTTCGGCAACCGGGCATCGAAGTCGGAATGCCGCGAAACTCACCGAGTCAAAGCGTTTCGCCGTTTGCGGAAGAAGTCTGATGTAGAACAAGTAGCAGAAGCATACATGCTCAAGAGGGATCACCCGAAATTCAAAGGCAACTGAATTTCGGCAACCGGGGCATCGAAGTCGGAATGCCGCGAAACTCACCGAGTCAAAGCGTTTCGCCGTTTGCGGAAGAAGTCTGATGTAGAACAAGTAGCAGAAGCATACATGCTCAAGAGGGATCACCCGAAATTCAAAGGCAACTGAATTTCGGCAACCGGGGCATCGAAGTCGGAATGCCGCGAAACTCACCGAGAAAGCGTTTCGCCGTTTGCGGAAGAAGTTGATGTAGAACAAGTAGCAGAAGCATACATGCTCAAGAGGGATCACCCGAAATTCAAAGGCAACTGAATTTCGGCAACCATCGAAGTCGGAATGCCGCGAAACTCACCGAGTCAAAGCGTTTCGCCGTTTGCGGAAGAAGTCTGATGTAGAACAAGTAGCAGAAGCATACATGCTCAAGAGGGATCACCCGAAATTCAAAGGCAACTGAATTTCGGCAACCGGGGCATCGAAGTCGGAATGCCGCGAAACTCACCGAGTCAAAGCGTTTCGCCGTTTGCGGAAGAAGTCTGATGTAGAACAAGTAGCAGAAGCATACATGCTCAAGAGGGATCACCCGAAATTCAAAGGCAACTGAATTTCGGCAACCGGGGCATCGAAGTCGGAATGCCGCGAAACTCACCGAGTCAAAGCGTTTCGCCGTTTGCGGAAGAAGTCTGATGTAGAACAAGTAGCAGAAGCATACATGCTCAAGAGGGATCACCCGAAATTCAAAGGCAACTGAATTTCGGCAACCGGGGCATCGAAGTCGGAATGCCGCGAAACTCACCGAGTCAAAGCGTTTCGCCGTTTGCGGAAGAAGTCTGATGTAGAACAAGTAGCAGAAGCATACATGCTCAAGAGGGATCACCCGAAATTCAAAGGCAACTGAATTTCGGCAACCGGGGCATCGAAGTCGGAATGCCGCGAAACTCACCGAGTCAAAGCGTTTCGCCGTTTGCGGAAGAAGTCTGATGTAGAACAAGTAGCAGAAGCATACATGCTCAAGAGGGATCACCCGAAATTCAAAGGCAACTGAATTTCGGCAACCGGGGCATCGAAGTCGGAATGCCGCGAAACTCACCGAGTCAAAGCGTTTCGCCGTTTGCGGAAGAAGTCTGATGTAGAACAAGTAGCAGAAGCATACATGCTCAAGAGGGATCACCCGAAATTCAAAGGCAACTGAATTTCGGCAACCGGGGCATCGAAGTCGGAATGCCGCGAAACTCACCGAGTCAAAGCGTTTCGCCGTTTGCGGAAGAAGTCTGATGTAGAACAAGTAGCAGAAGCATACATGCTCAAGAGGGATCACCCGAAATTCAAAGGCAACTGAATTTCGGCAACCGGGGCATCGAAGTCGGAATGCCGCGAAACTCACCGAGTCAAAGCGTTTCGCCGTTTGCGGAAGAAGTTGATGTAGAACAAGTAGCAGAAGCATACATGCTCAAGAGGGATCACCCGAAATTCAAAGGCAACTGAATTTCGGCAACCGGGGCATCGAAGTCGGAATGCCGCGAAACTCACCGAGTCAAAGCGTTTCGCCGTTTGCGGAAGAAGTCTGATGTAGAACAAGTAGCAGAAGCATACATGCTCAAGAGGGATCACCCGAAATTCAAAGGCAACTGAATTTCGGCAACCGGGGCATCGAAGTCGGAATGCCGCGAAACTCACCGAGTCAAAGCGTTTCGCCGTTTGCGGAAGAAGTATGATGTAGAACAAGTAGCGGAAGCATACATGCTCAAGAGGGATCACCCGAAATTCAAAGGCAACTGAATTTCGGCAACCGGGGCATCGAAGTCGGAATGCCGCGACACTCACCGAGTCAAAGCGTTTCGCCGTTTGCGGAAGTTGTCTGATGTAGAACAAGTAGCGAAAGCATACATGCTCAAGAGGGATCACCTAAATTCAAAGGCAACTGAATTTCGGCAACCGGGGCATCGAAGTCGGAATGCCGCGAAACTCACCGAGTCAAAGCGTTTCGCCGTTTGCGGAAGTTGTCTGATGTAGAACAAGTAGCGAAAGCATACATGCTCAAGAGGGATCACCTAAATTCAAAGGCAACTGAATTTCGGCAACAGGGGCATCGACGTCGGAATGCCGCGAAACTCACCGAGTCAAAGCGTTTCGCCGTTTGCGGAAGTTTTCTGATGTAGAACAAGTAGCGGAAGCATACCTGCTCAAGAGGGATCACCCCAATTCAAAGGCAACTGAATTTGGGCAACCGGGGCAACGAGGTCGGAATGGTGCGAAACTCACATAGTCAAAGTGTTTCACCATTTGCGGAAGAAGTCTGATGTAGAACAAGTAGCTGAAGCATACATGCTCAAGAGGGATCACCCGAAATTCGAAGGTAACTTAATTTCGGCAACCGGGGCATCGAAGTCGGAATGCCTGAAAACTCACTGGGGGGGGGGGGGGGGGGGGGGGGGGGGGGGGGAGTCAAAGCGTTTCGCCGTCTGCGAAAGAAGATCTGATGTAGAACAAGTAGCAGAAGCATACATGCTCAAGAGGGATCACCCGAAATTCAATGGCAACTGGATTTTGGCAACCGGGGCCTCGAAGTCGGAATGCCGCGAAAATCACCGAGTCAAAGCGTTTCGCCGTTTGCTGAAGAAGTCTGATGTAGAACAAGTAGCAGAAGCATACATGCTCAAGAGGGATCACCCGAAATTCAAATGCAACTGCATTTCGGCAACCCGGGCATCGAAGTCGGAATGCCTCGAAACTCACCGAGTCAAAGCGTTTCGCCGTTTGCGGAAGAAGTCTGATGTAGAACAAGTAGCAGAAGCATACATGCTCAAGAGGGATCACCCGAAATTCAAAGGCAACTGAATTTCGGCAACCGGGCATCGAAGTCGGAATGCCGCGAAACTCACCGAGTCAAAGGGTTTCTCCGTTTGAGGAAGAAGTGTGATGTAGAACAAGTAGCAGAAGCATACATGCTCAAGAGGGATCACCCAAATTTCAAAGGCAACTGAATTTCGGCAACCGGGGCATCGAAGTCGGAATGCCGCGAAACTAACCGAATCAAAAAGTTTCGCCGTTTGCGGAAGAATTCTGATGTAGCACAAGTAGCGGAAGCATACATGCTCAAGAGGGATCACCCAAAATTCAAAGGCAACTGAATTTCTGCAACCGGGGCATCGAAGTCGGAATGCCGCGAAAACTATCCGAGTCGAAGCGTTTCGCCGTTTGCGGAAGTTGTCTGATTTAGAACAAGTAGAGGAAGCATACATGGTCAAGAGGGATCACCCGAAATTCAAAGGCAACTGAATTTCGGCAACCGGGGCATCGAAGTCGGAATGCCGCGAAACTCACCGAGTCAAAGCGTTTAGCCTTTTGAGGAAGAAGTCTGATGTAGAACAAGTAGCAGAAGCTTACATGCTCAACAGGGATCCCCCGAAATTCAAAGGCAACTGAATTTCGGCAACCGGGGCATCGAAGTCGTAATGCCGCGAAACTCACCGAGTCAAAGCGTTTCGCCGTTTGCGGAAGAAGTGTGATGTTGAACTAGTAGCAGAAGCATACATGCTCAAGAGGGATCACCCGAAATTCAAAGGCAACTGAATTTCGGCAACCGGGGCATCGAAGTCGGAATGCCGCGAAACTCACCGAGTCAAAGCGTTTCGCCGTTTGCGGAAGAAGTCTGATGTAGAACAAGTAGCATAAGCATACATGCTCAAGAGGGATCACCCGAAATTCAAAGGCAACTGAATTTCGGCAACCGGGGCATCGAAGTCCGAATGCCGCTAAACTCACCGAGTCAAAGCGTTTCGCCGTTTGCGGAAGAAGTCTGATGTAGAACAAGTAGCATAAGCATACATGCTCAAGAGGGATCACCCGAAATTCAAAGGCAACTGGATTTCGGCAAACGGGGAATCAAAGTCGAAATGCCGCAAAACTCACCGAGTCAAAGCGTTTCTCCCTTTGCGGAAGAAGTTTGATGTAGAACAAGTAGTAGAAGCATACATGCTCTAGAGGGATCACCCGAAATTCAAAGGCAACTGGATTTCGGCAACCGGGGCATCAAAGTCGGAATGCCGCGAAACTCTCCGAGTCAAAGCGATTCGCCGTTTGCGGAAGAAGTCTGATGTAGAACAAGTAGCAGAAGCATACATGCTCAAGAGGGATCACCCGAAATTCAAAGGCAACTGGATTTCGGCAACAGGGGCATTGAAGTTAGAATGCCGCTACACTCACTGAGTCAAAGCATTTCGCCGTTTGCGGAAGAATTCTGATGTAGAAAAAGTAGCAGAAGCATACATGCTCAAGCGGGACCACCCGAAATTCAAAGGCAACTGAATTTCGGCAACCGGGGCATCGAAGTCGGAATGCCGCGAAACTCACCGAGTCAAAGCGTTTCTCCGTTTGAGGAAGAAGTATGATGTAGAACAAGTAGCGGAAGCATACATGCTCAAGAGGGATCACCCGAAATTCAAAGGCAACTGAATTTCGGCAACCGGGCATCGAAGTCGGAATGCCGCGAAACTCACCGAGTCAAAGCGTTTCGCCGTTTGCGGAAGAAGTCTGATGTAGAACAAGTAGCAGAAGCATACATGCTCAAGAGGGATCACCCGAAATTCAAAGGCAACTGAATTTCGGCAACCGGGGCATCGAAGTCGGAATGCCGCGAAACTCACCGAGTCAAAGCGTTTCGCCGTTTGCGGAAGAAGTCTGATGTAGAACAAGTAGCGGAAGCATACATGCTCAAGAGGGATCACCCGAAATTCAAAGGCAACTGAATTTCGGCAACCGGGGCATCGAAGTCGGAATGCCGCGAAACTCACCGAGTCAAAGCGTTTCGCCGTTTGCGGAAGAAGTCTGATGTAGAACAAGTAGCGGAAGCATACATGCTCAAGAGGGATCACCCGAAATTCAAAGGCAACTGAATTTCGGCAACCGGGGCATCGAAGTCGGAATGCCGCGAAACTCACCGAGTCAAAGCGTTTCGCCGTTTGCGGAAGAAGTCTGATGTAGAACAAGTAGCAGAAGCATACATGCTCAAGAGGGATCACCCGAAATTCAAAGGCAACTGAATTTCGGCAACCGGGGCATCGAAGTCGGAATGCCGCGAAACTCACCGAGTCAAAGCGTTTCGCCGTTTGCGGAAGAAGTCTGATGTAGAACAAGTAGCAGAAGCATACATGCTCAAGAGGGATCACCCGAAATTCAAAGGCAACTGAATTTCGGCAACCGGGGCATCGAAGTCGGAATGCCGCGAAACTCACCGAGTCAAAGCGTTTCGCCGTTTGCGGAAGAAGTCTGATGTAGAACAAGTAGCAGAAGCATACATGCTCAAGAGGGATCACCCGAAATTCAAAGGCAACTGAATTTCGGCAACCGGGGCATCGAAGTCGGAATGCCGCGAAACTCACCGAGTCAAAGCGTTTGGCCGTTTGCGGAAGAAGTCTGATGTAGAACAAGTAGCTGAAGCATACATGCTCAAGAGGGATCACCCGAAATTCAAAGGCAACTGAATTTCGGCAACCGGGGCATCGAAGTCGGAATGCCGCGAAACTCACCGAGTCAAAGCGTTTCGCCGTTTGCGGAAGAAGTCTGATGTAGAACAAGTAGCGGAAGCATACATGCTCAAGAGGGATCACCCGAAATTCAAAGGCAACTGAATTTCGGCAACCGGGGCATCGAAGTCGGAATGCCGCGAAACTCACCGAGTCAAAGCGTTTCGCCGTTTGCGGAAGAAGTCTGATGTAGAACAAGTAGCGGAAGCATACATGCTCAAGAGGGATCACCCGAAATTCAAAGGCAACTGAATTTCGGCAACCGGGGCATCGAAGTCGGAATGCCGCGAAACTCACCGAGTCAAAGCGTTTCGCCGTTTGCGGAAGAAGTCTGATGTAGAACAAGTAGCGGAAGCATACATGCTCAAGAGGGATCACCCGAAATTCAAAGGCAACTGAATTTCGGCAACCGGGGCATCGAAGTCGGAATGCCGCGAAACTCACCGAGTCAAAGCGTTTCGCCGTTTGCGGAAGAAGTCTGATGTAGAACAAGTAGCAGAAGCATACATGCTCAAGAGGGATCACCCGAAATTCAAAGGCAACTGAATTTCGGCAACCGGGGCATCGAAGTCGGAATGCCGCGAAACTCACCGAGTCAAAGCGTTTCGCCGTTTGCGGAAGAAGTCTGATGTAGAACAAGTAGCAGAAGCATACATGCTCAAGAGGGATCACCCGAAATTCAAAGGCAACTGAATTTCGGCAACCGGGGCATCGAAGTCGGAATGCCGCGAAACTCACCGAGTCAAAGCGTTTCGCCGTTTGCGGAAGTTGTCTGATGTAGAACAAGTAGCAGAAGCATACATGCTCAAGAGGGATCACCCGAAATTCAAAGGCAACTGAATTTCGGCAACCGGGGCATCGAAGTCGGAATGCCGCGAAACTCACCGAGTCAAAGCGTTTCGCCGTTTGCGGAAGAAGTCTGATGTAGAACAAGTAGCGGAAGCATACATGCTCAAGAGGGATCACCCGAAATTCAAAGGCAACTGAATTTCGGCAACCGGGGCATCGAAGTCGGAATGCCGCGAAACTCACCGAGTCAAAGCGTTTTGTTTTGCGGAAGAAGTATGATGTAGAACAAGTAGCGGAAGCATACATGCTCAAGAGGGATCACCCGAAATTCAAAGGCAACTGAATTTCGGCAACCGCGGCATCGAAGTCGGAATGCCGCGAAACTCACCGAGTCAAAGCGTTTGGCGTTTGCGGAAGAAGTCTGATGTAGAAACAAGTAGCGGAAGCATACATGCTCAAGAGGGATCACCCGAAATTCAAAGGCAACTGAATTTCGGCAACCGGGGCATCGAAGTCGGAATGCCGCGAAACTCACCGAGTCAAAGCGTTTCGCCGTTTGCGGAAGAAATCTGATGTAGAACAAGTAGCGGAAGCATACATGCTCAAGAGGGATCACCCGAAATTCAAAGGCAACTGAATTTCGGCAACCGGGGCATCGAAGTCGGAATGCCGCGAAACTCACCGAGTCAAAGCGTTTCGCCGTTTGCGGAAGTTGTCTGATGTAGAACAAGTAGCAGAAGCATACATGCTCAAGAGGGATCACCCGAAATTCAAAGGCAACTGAATTTCGGCAACCGGGGCATCGAAGTCGGAATGCCGCGAAACTCACCGAGTCAAAGCGTTTCGCCGTTTGCGGAAGAAGTATGATGTAGAACAAGTAGCGGAAGCATACATGCTCAAGAGGGATCACCCGAAATTCAAAGGCAACTGAATTTCGGCAACCCGGGCATCGAAGTCGGAATGCCGCGAAACTCACCGAGTCAAAGCGTTTCGCCGTTTGCGGAAGAAGTCTGATGTAGAACAAGTAGCGGAAGCATACATGCTCAAGAGGGATCACCCCAAATTCAAAGGCAACTGAATTTCGGCAACTGGGGCATCGAAGTCGGAATGCCGCGAAACTCACCGAGTCAAAGCGTTTCGCCGTTTGCGGAAGTTGTCTCATGTAGAACAAGTAGCTGAAGCATACATGCTCAAGAGGGATCACCCGAAATTCAAAGGCAACTGAATTTCGGCAACCGGGGCATCGAAGTCGGAATGCCGCGAAACTCACCGAGTCAAAGCGTTTCGCCGTTTGCGGAAGAAGTCTGATGTAGAACAAGTAGCGGAAGCATACATGCTCAAGAGGGATCACCCGAAATTCAAAGGCAACTGAATTTCGGCAACCGGGGCATCGAAGTCGGAATGCCGCGAAACTCACCGAGTCAAAGCGTTTCGCCGTTTGCGGAAGAAGTCTGATGTAAAACAAGTAGTAGAAGCATACATGCTCAAGAGGGATCACCCGAAATTCAAAGGCAACTGAATTTCGGCAACCGGGGCATCGAAGTCGAATGCCGCGAAACTCACCGAGTCAAAGCGTTTCGCCGTTTGCGGAAGTTCTGATGTAGAACAAGTAGCAGAAGCATACATGCTCAAGAGGGATCCACCGAAATTCAAAGGCAACTGAATTTCGGCAACTAGGGCATCGAAGTCGGAATGCCGCAAAACTCACCGAGGCAAAGCGTTTCGCCGTTTGCGGAAGAAGCCTCATGTAGAACTAGTAGCAGAAGAATACATGCTCAAGAGGGATCACCCGAAATTCAAAGGCAACTGAATTTCGGCAACTGGGGCATCGAAGTTGTAATGCCGTGAAACTCACCGAGTCAAAGTGTTTCGCCGTTTGCGGAAGAATTCTGATGTAGAACAAGTAGCAGAAGCATACATGCTCAAGAGGGATCACCCGAAATTCAAAGGCAACTGAGTTTCGGCAACCGGGGCATCAAAGTCAGAATGCCGCCAAACTCACCGAGTCAAAGCGTTTCGCCGTTTGCGGAAGTAGTCTGATGTAGAACAAGTAGCAGAAGCATACATGCTCAAGAGGGATCACCCAAATTCAAAGGCAACTGAATTTCGGCAACCGGGGCATCGAAGTCGGAATGCCGCGAAACTCACCGAGTCAAAGCGTTTCGCCGTTTGCGGAAGAAGTGTGATGTTAGAACAAGTAGCAGAAGCATACATGCTCAAGAGGGATCACCCGAAATTCAAAGGCAACTGAATTTCGGCAACCGGGCATCGAAGTCGGAATGCCGCGAAACTCACCGAGTC
Organism: Populus alba x Populus x berolinensis; assembly: GCA_029228515.1. Lineage (NCBI taxonomy): Eukaryota > Viridiplantae > Streptophyta > Magnoliopsida > Malpighiales > Salicaceae > Populus > Populus alba x Populus x berolinensis. The sequence goes on from CM055363.1 coordinate 16,441,325, forward strand.
AAAGCGTTTCGCCGTTTGCGGAACTAGTCTGATGTAGAACAAGTAGCGGAAGCATACATGCTCAAGAGGGATCACCCGAAATTCAAAGGCAACTGAATTTCGGCAACCGGGGCATCGAAGTCGGAATGTCGCGAAACTCACCGAGTCAAAGCGTTTCGCCGTTTGCGGAAGAAGTCTGATGTAGAACAAGTAGCTAAGCATACATGCTCAAGAGGGATCACCCGAAATTCAAAGGCAACTGAATTTCGGCAACCAAGGCATCGAACTCGGAATGCCGCGAAACTCACCGAGTCAAAGCGTTTCGCCGTTTGCGGAAGAAATCTGATGTAGAACAAGTAGCGGAAGCATACATGCTCAAGAGGGATCACCCGAAATTCAAAGGCAACTGAATTTCGGCAACCAAGGCATCGAACTCGGAAAGCCGCGAAACTCACCGAGTCAAAGCGTTTCGCCGTTTGCGGAAGAAAGTATGATGTAGAACAAGTAGCAGAAGCATACATGCTCAAGAGGGATCACCCGAAATTCAAAGGCAACTGAATTTCGGCAACCGGGGCATCGAAGTCGGAATACGCGAAACTCACCGAGTCAAAGCGTTTCGCGTTTGCGGAAGGAAGGTCTGATGTAGAACAAGTAGCAGAAGCATACATGCTCAAGAGGGATCACCCGAAATTCAAAGGCAACTGAATTTCGGCAACCGGGGCATCGAAGTCGGAATGCCGCGAAACTCACCGAGTCAAAGCGTTTCGCCGTTTGCGGAAGAAGTAAGGTTGATGTCTAGAACAACT
>CM055363.1:16442209-16469190 GCA_029228515.1 Populus alba x Populus x berolinensis
CGCTTTGACTCGGTGACTTTCGCGCATTCTCTTTGATGCCCCGGTTGCCGAGAATCATCATGTTGCCTTTGAATTTCGGTGTGATCCCTCTTTGAGCATGAATGCTTCCGCTACTTGTTCTACATCAGTCATCTTCCGCAAACTCGGCGAATATGTGCTTTAAGCCCTCGGTCAGTTTTCGCGGACATTCCGACTTCTATGCCTCGGTTGCCGAAATTCAGTTGCCTTTTGAATTTGTGGTGAACCCTCTTGAGCATGGTATGCTTCGCGCTACTTGTTCTACCATCCACTTCTTCCGCAAACGGCAAAACGCTTTGACTCTGTGAATTTTCGCGCCATTCCCGACTTCGATGCCCCAATGTATGCAGAAGATTATCAGTTGACCTTTGTGAAATTGGGGGGATCCCTTCATAAGCATGTATGCCTACTGCTACTTGTTCTACATCAGAAAACTTCCACAAAAACGGCGAATACGTCTTTGACTCCCTGAGTTTTCGCGCGATTCCGACTTCTTATGCCTCGGTTGCCGAAATTCAAGTTGCCTTTGAATTTGTGGTGATCCTTCTTGCGACCATGTATGCTTCCGACTACTTGTTCTACATACCTACATCAGACTGTCTTCCCCAAACTGCGAAATGCGCTTTGACTCGGTGAGGACTTGTGCGGCATTACCTACTTCGATGCCTCGTTTGCCGAAATGATTCAGTTGCCGTTGAATTTCGGTTTGATCCCTTCTTGAGCAAGTATGCTTCCCATACTTGGTTCTACATCATACTTCTTCCTCAAACGGAGAATCGCTTTGACTCTGCGAGAGTGATTTTCGCGGCCATTCCAGCCTTCGCGATGCCCCTGTTGCCGGAAATTCAGTTGCCCTTTGAATTTCGTTGGTGATCCCCTCTTGAGCATGTATGCAATTTCCGCTACAGTTCTAACATCATGACTTCTTCCTTCAAACGGCGAAACGCTTTGACTTTGTATGTGGTGCGAGTTTCCTGGCACAGTTCCGACTTCGAATGCTCGCGGTTGCCGAAATTCAGTTGCCTAATATAATTTCGGGTGATCCCTCTTGAGCATGTATGCTTCCGCTACTTGTTCTAGCATCAGTCATTCCCTTCCGCAAAACGGACGAAACGCTTTGACTCGGTCAGAGTTTCGCGAGCATAATCCGAACTTCGTTGCCTCGGTTTGCCGAAATTCTAGTGTGCCTTTGAATTTGAGCGTGGTGATCCCCTCTTGAGCATGTATGCTTCCGCCTACTTCGTTCTACTATTAAATAAACAGACTTCTTCCTCAAAGACGGCCGAAACGCTTTGTGACTCGGTGAGTTTCGCGGCATTCCGACTTATCGATGGGATCACCGCGTTGCCCGAATTCAGTATTGCCTAGTTGAATTTCGGGTGATCCTTCTTCAGCATGGTATGCTTCCGCTACTTGTTCTACAGGATATAACTTCTTCCTCAAAACGGTTTTTTGATGAACGCTTTGAGACTCGGTGTAGTTTCGCGGCATTCCGACTAGTTTTCGATGTCCACCGGTTTGCCGAAATTCAGAGTTGATATGAATTTCGGGTGATCCCTCTTGAGCATGGTATGGCTTCCGCTACTGTGTCCTATCATCATGTCATCTTCCGTCAAACGGCCAAACGCCTATGACTCGGTGAGTTTCGAGCGGCATTGTCCGACTATCGGATGCCCCTGTTGCCGTAAATTCAGTTGCCTTTGATATTTGTGGTTGGATCCCCTCTTAGAGCATTGTATGGCTTCCGCTACTTGGATCTACATCATACTATCTTCCTCTTAAACGGTGAATGAAGTAACGCTTTTGACATCTCGTGAGTTTCGCGGCATGTCCGACTATCTCGATTCCCCGTTGATCGAAATTTTCATTTGCCTATGAAATTACGGGTGGATCCCTTCTTGAGCATGTATGTCGCACCTGAAACTTGTTCTACATACAGTCATCTTCCGCGAAACTGCGACGAAAGGCCTTTTGTAACTCGTTTCAGTTTCCGCGGCATTCCCACTTAGTGATGTCCAAGCACGGTTGCCGAAATTCAGTTACCTCGAGAATTTCTGGCGATCCCTCCTTGGAGAGCAAGTATTGCTTCCCTACTTGTTTTCACGTACTAAGGTGTTTTTTCTACATCAGACATTTCTTCCGCAAACGTGCGAAACGCTTTGACTCGGTGAGACATTTCGCGGACAATTTTCGACTAACGCGTTCTCAGTTGCCGAAATTCAGATATGCCTTTGAATTTCGGGTGATCCCTCATTGAGCATGTATGCTTCCGCGTCACTGATGTTCAAACATCATCACTCTATGCCTCAAACAGAGAAACGTTTTTTTTCTTTTTTGACTCGGTGAGTTTTCGCCGCATTCCGACTCTCGATGCCCCGGATTGCCGAAATACAGTTGCCTTAGAATTTCGGGTGATCCCTCTTGAGCATTTATGCTTCCGCTAACTAGTTCTACATCAGTCACTTCCTCAAAACGGCGAAAGGCTACTTGACATCGTTCGAGTTTCGCGGCATTACCCGTCCTCTATGCCCTGGTTGCCGAAATTCTCAGTTGCCTTTGAGATTGTGGTGATCCCTCTTGAGCATAGCGTAAGCCTTACGCTACAATGTGTCAATACTATCAATACTTCTTCCTCAAACCGCGAAAGACCTATTGGACCTCGGTGAATTGTATCGCGGCATTTCCGAAGTTTCGTTGCCCCAGTTTCCGAAATTCAGTTGCCTTTGAATTTGGGGTGATCCCTCGGAGCTTAGTATGCTTCCGCTACATCGTTCTACCATCAGACTTCGTCGGCAAACGGCGAAATGCTTTGACTATGGGAGTTTCTGTCCATTCCGACTTCGATCCACCTGGTTTCGAAATTTTTAGTTACCTTTGAATATGGGTGATCCCACTGTGAGCATGTATGCTTCCGCTACTTGTTCTACATCAGACAACTTCCGCAAACCATCAAACGCTAATTTGACACAGTGATTTTTCACTGCATTCCGACTTACAATTCCCCTGTTGCCGGAAATGCCAGTTGCCTTTGGAATTTCGTGGGATCCCTTCATGCGCATTGTATGGCTTCTGCTTATTGTCGAACATCAGACTTCTTCCGCAAACGGCTAAACGCTTGGACTAGGTGACTGCATTTCGCGTCATATTCAACTTCGATGCGCACGCGGATGCTCCGAATTTCAGTTGCCTTAGAAATACGGGGTGAATCCCTCTTGAACATGTATGTCTCCAGCCTACTTGATCTACATCAATACCTTTCTTCTCGTTCTCAAACAACCAAACGCTTTGACTCGTTGAGTTTCGGCGGCATTACCGACGTCGATAGCCCTGTTTGCCGAAAATCAGTTGCCTTTGAATTTCGGGTGATCCCTTTCTTTGAGCATGTATAGCTTCCGCTACTTGTTATCTACATCATGGCTTCTTCCTCCAAACGGCGAAACGAGCTTTCACTCAGTGAGTTTCGCGGCATTCCGACTTCGATGCCTGACGTGTTGCCGCAAGATTCAGTTGCCTTTGCGAATTTCTGGTCGATCCTTCTTTGAGCGCATTGTATGCTATCCCTGCTACTTGTTCTACATCAGACTTCTTCCCCAAAAACGGCGAAACGCTTTGACTCGGTGAGTATTTCGCGGCAATCCGACTTCGATGCCTCTTTTGCGCCGAAATTTCATTTAGCCGTTTGAATTTCGGGAGATCCCTCCTGAGCATGTATGCTTCCGCTACATGGTCTACATCATACCATCTGTCCCATCAAACGGAGAAAACGCTTTGACTCGGTTTGAGTTTTCGCGGAATTCCGACTTCAGAATGCCCCCGCTTGGCCGAAATTCAGTTGCCCTATTGAATTATCGGTGTGATCCCTCTTGAGACATGTATGGTCTTCCGCTACTTGTTCTAACATCATATTTCTTACTCAAACGCGTGAGATAACGCTTTTGACTCGGTGAGTTTCGCGGCATTTGTCACGAGCTTCGTTACCCTCGGTCTGCCGAAATTCAGTTGCCTTTGAATTTCGGGTGATCCCTCTTGAGCATGTATGCAACCCGGGTACTTGTTCTAACATCGAGACTTCTTCTAGCAAACGGCGAAACGCTTTGACTCGGTGAGAGTTTCGCTAAGGCATTCCGACTTCGATGCCTCGGTTGCCCCCTGAAATTCAGTTGCCTTTGGAATTTCGTGGGGTGATCCCTTCTTGAGCATGTAATGCTTTCTGCCTAACTTGTTGTCTACATCAGACTTCTGTCTCCTCATAACGGAGAAACGCTTTGACTCGGTGAGTTTTCGGCGGCATTCCGGATCTTCGATGTCCTCCAGTGGTTGCCAGAAATTCAGTTGCCTTTGAATTTCGGTGTAGATCCCTCTTGAGCCTATGTATGCTTCCGCTACTTGTTCTAACAACATCTTCTTCCGCAAAACGGTCGAAACAGCTTTGACTCGTCTGCAGTTTGCTGAGCGCCATTCCTGACTTCGATGCCCCGGTTACTGAAATTCAGTTGCCTTTTGGGAATTGTCAGATGAATCACTCTTGAGGCATGTATGCTTCTGCTACTTGTTCTACATCACACTTCTTCCTCAAACTGGAGAAGAAACTCTTTGACTCGGCGAGTTTCGCGGCCATTCCGACTTCGATGCCCCGGTTGCCGAAATTCAGTTTTGCCTTTGAATTTCGGGTGATCCCTCTTGAGCCATGTAATGCTTCCGGTTCTTGTTCTACATCAGACTTCTTCCTCAAACGGCGAAACGCTTTGATTCGGGTGAGTTTCGCGGCCATTCCGACTTCGAGTCCCCGGTTGCCGAAATTCAAGTTGCCTTTGAATTTCGGGTGATCCCTCTTGTGCATGGTATGCTTCCGCTACTTGTTCTACATAGAACTTCTTACGCAAAGGGCGAAAACGCTTTGACTATGTGAGTTTCGCGCCATTCCGAGACTTCGTTCGGCCCAGGTTGCCGAAATTCAGTTGCCTTTGAACTTTCGGGTGGATCCCTCTTGAGCATGTATGCTTCTGCTAACTTGTTCATACATCAGACTTCTTTCCGCAAACGGCGAAACGCTTTGATCGGTGAGTTTCGCGGCATTACCGACTATCGTATGGACCCGGGTATTGCCGAAATTCAGATTGCCTTTGAATTTCGGGTTGATCCCTCTTGAGCATGTTTGCTTCCGCTACTTGTTCTACTACATCAGACTTTCTTTGCAAACAGCGAAACGCTTTGACTTCGGTGAGTTTCGCAGGGCATTCCGACTTCGATTGCCCCGGTTGCCGAAATTACCGTTGCCTTTTGAATTTTACGTGGTGATCCCTCTTGAGCATGTTTATGCGTTCAGCTACTTGTTCTACATCAGACTTCTTCCGCAAACTGGACGAAACGCTTTGACTCCGTGGAGTTGTCGCTGCATTCTAGACTTTCCATTGCCCGGTTGCCGGAATATTCAGTTGCCTTTTGAAATTTCGTCTGTGATTACCCTCTTGAGCATGTATGCTTCTGCTACTTGTTCTACATCTAGGACTAATCTTCTGCAAACGGGCGAAACGCTTTATTGGGACTATGTGAAGTTTTCGCAAGGCATTTCCGACTGCTCGAATGCTCCACGGTTGCCCGAAATTCATGTTGCCTTTGAATTTCGGGTGATCCCTCTTGAGCATGTATGCTTCTTGCTACTTTGTTGGCACATCAGACTTCTTTGGCAAACGGGTCGCAACGCTTTGACATCGGTGAGTTTACGCGGCGAAATTCCGACTTCGATGCCACCGGTTGCCGAAAATTCAGTTGCCTTTGAATTTCGGGTGATCCCTCTTGAGCATGTATGCTTCTGCTACTTGTTCTACATCAGACATTCTTTCCTCAAACGGAGACTAGAAACGCTTTGACACGGTGAGTTTCGCGGCATTCCGACTTCGACGCCACGGTTGCCGAAATTCAGTTGCCTTTGAATTTCGGGTGATCCCTCTTGAGCATGTATGCTTCCGCTACTTGTTTTACATCATACTTCTTCCTCAAACGGAGAAACGCTTTGACTCGGTGAGTTTCGCGGCATTCCGGATTCGATGCCCCGGTTGCCGAAATTCAGTTACCTTTGAATTTGGGGTGATCCCTCTTGAGCATGTATGCTTTCGCTACTTGTTCTACATTAGAAAAGTTCCGCAAACGGCGAAATACTTTGACTCGGTGAGTTTCGCGGCATTCCGACTTCAAAGCCCCGGTTGCCGAAATTCAGTTGCCTTTGAATTTCGGGTGATCCCTCTTGAGCATGTATGCTTCCGCTACTTGTTCTACATCAGAAAACTTCCACAAACGGCGAAACGCTTTGACTCAGTGAGTTTCGCGGCATTCCGACTTCGAGTCCCCGGTTGCCGAAATTCAGTTGCCTTTGAATTTCGGGTGATCCCTCTTTAGCATGTATGCTTCCGCTACTTGTTCTACATCATACTTCTTCCTCAAACGGAGAAACGCTTTGACTCGGTGAGTTTCGCGGCATTCCGACTTCGATGCCTCGGTTGCCGAAATTCAGTTGCCTTTGAATTTGGGGTGATCCCTCTTGAGCATGTATGCTTCCGCAACTTGTTCTACATCAGACTTCTTCCGCAAACGGCGAAACGCATTAACTTGGTGAGTTTCGCGGCATTTCGACTTCGATGCCCCGGTTGCCGAAATTCAGTTGCCTTTGAATTTGGGGTGATCCCTCTTGAGCATGTATGCTTCCGCTACTTGTTCTACATCAGACTTTGTTTGCAAACGGCGAAACGCTTTGACTATGTGATTTTCGCGCCATTCCGACTTCGATGCCCTAGTTGCAGAAATTCAGTTGCCTTTGAATTGGGGTGATCCCTCTAGAGCATGTATGCTTCCGCTACTTGTTCTACATCAGACTTCTTCCGCAAACGGTGAAACGCTTTGACTCGGTGAGTTTCGCGGCATTCCGACTTCGAGTCCCCGGTTGCCGAAATTCAGTTGCCTTTGAATTTCGGGTGATCCCTCTTGAGCATGTATGCTTCCGCTACTTGTTCTACATCATACTTCTTCCTCAAACGGAGAAACGCTTTGACTCGGTGAGTTTCGCGGCATTCCGACTTCGATGCCCCGGTTGCCGAAATTCAGTTGCCTTTGAATTTCGGGTGATCCCTCTTGAGCATGTATGCTTCCGCTACTTGTTCTACATCATACTTCTTCCTCAAACGGCGAAACGCTTTGACTTGGTGAGTTTCGCGGCAATCCGGATTCGATGCCCCGGTTGCCGAAATTCAGTTACCTTTGAATTTGGGGTGATCCCTCTTGAGCATGTTTGCTTTCGCTACTTGTTCTACATCAGAAAACTTCCGCAAACGGCGAAACGCTTTGCCACGGTGAGTTTCGCGGCGTTCTGACTTCGACGCCACGGTTGCCGAAATTCAGTTGCCTTTGAATTTCGGGTGATCCCTCTTGAGCATGTATGCTTCCGCTACTTGTTTTACATCATACTTCTTCCTCAAACGGAGAAACGCTTTGACTCGGTGAGTTTCGCGGCATTCCGACTTCGATGCCCCGGTTGCCGAAATTCAGTTGCCTTTGAATTTCGGGTGATCCCTCTTGAGCATGTATGCTTTCGCTACTTGTTCTACATTAGACTTCTTCCGCAAACGGCGAAATACTTTGACTCGGTGAGTTTCGCGGCATTCCGACTTCAAAGCCCCGGTTGCCGAAATTCAGTTGCCTTTGAATTTCGGGTGATCCCTCTTGAGCATGTATGCTTCCGCTACTTGTTCGACATCATACTTCTTCCGCAAACGGAGCAACACTTTGACTCGGTGAGTTTCGCGGCATTCCGACTTCCATGCCCCGGTTGCCGAAATTCAGTTGCATTTGAATTTCGGGTGTTCCGTCTTGAGCATGTATGCTTCCGCTACTTGTTCTACATCAGACTTCGTCCGCAAACGGCGAAACGCTTTTACTATGTGAGTTTCGCGCCATTTCGACTTCGATGCCCTAGTTGCCGAAATTCAGTTTCCTTTGAATTGGGGTGATCCTTCTTGAGCATGTATGCTTCCGCTACTTGTTCTACATCAGAAAACTTCCGCAAATGGAGAACAGTTTGACTCGGTGAGTTTCGCGGCATTCCAACTTCGAGTCCCGCTTGCCGAAATTCAGTTCCCTTTGAATTTCGGGTGATCCCTCAATAGAATGTATGCTTCCGCTACTTGTTCTACATCAGACTTCTTCCTCAAACGGCGAAAGGCTTTGACTCGATGAGTTTCGCGGCATTCCCACTTCGATGCCCCGGTTGCCGAAATTCAGTTGCCTTTCAATTTCGGGTGATCCCTCTTGAGCATGTATGCTTCCGCTACTTGTCCTACATCAGAATTCTTCCGCAAACTGCCAAACGCTTTGACTCGGTGAGTTTCGCGGCATTCCCACTTCGATGCCCCGGTTGCCGAAATTCAGTTGCCTTTGAATCTGTGGTGATCCCTCTTGTGCATGTATGCTTCCGCTACTTGTTCTACATCAGACTTATTCCCCAAAAGGCGAAACGCTTTGACTCGATAAGTTTCGCGGCATTCCCACTTCGATGCCCCGGTTGCCGAAATTCAGTTGCCTTTCATTTTCGGGTGATCCCTCTTGAGCATGTATGCTTCCGCTACTTGTCCTACATCAGAATTCTTCCGCAAACTGCCAAACGCTTTGACTCGGTGAGTTTCGCGGCATTCCGACTTCGATGCCCCGGTTGCCGAAATTCAGTTGCCTTTGAATTTCGGGTGATCCCTCTTAAGCATGTATGCTTCCGCTACTTGTTCTACATCATACTTCTTCCTCAAAAGGAGAAACGCTTTGACTCGGTGAGTTTCGCGGCATTCCGACTTCGATGCCCCGGTTGCCGAAATTCAGTTGCCTTTGAATTTGGGGTGATCCCTCTTGAGCATGTATGCTTCCGCTACTTGTTCTACATCAGACTTCGTCCGCAAACGGCGAAACGCTTTGACTATGTGAGTTTCGCGCCATTCCGACTTCGATGCCCAGTTGCCGAAATTCAGTTGCCTTTGAATTTCGGGTGATCCCTCTTGAGCATGTATGCTTCCGCTACTTGTTCCACATCATACTTCTTCCTCAAACAACCAAACGCTTTGACTCGGTGAGTTTCGCGGCATTCCGACTTCGATGCCCCGGTTGCCGAAATTCAGTTGCCTTTGAATTTCGGGTGATCCCTCTTGAGCATGTATGCTTCCGCTACTTGTTCTACATCAGGCTTCTTCCTCAAACGGCGAAACGCTTTGACTCGGTGAGTTTCGCGGCATTCCGACTTCGATGCCCCGGTTGCCGAAATTCAGTTGCCTTTGAATTTCTGGTGATCCCTCTTGAGCATGTATGCTTCCGCTACTTGTTCTACATCAGACTTCTTCCGCAAACGGCGAAACGCTTTGACTCGGTGAGTTTCGCGGCATTCGACTTCGATGCCCGGTTGCCGAAATTCAGTTGCCTTTGAATTCGGGTGATCCCTCTTGAGCATGTATGCTTCCGCTACTTGTTCTACATCAGAATTCTTCCGCAAATGCCGAAACGCTTTGACTCGGTGAGTTTCGCGGCATTCCGACTTCGATGCCCCGGTTGCCGAAATTCAGTTGCCTTTGAATTTCGGGTGATCCCTCTTGAGCATGTATGCTTCCGCTACTTGTTCTACATCATACTTCTTCCTCAAACGGCGAAACGCTTTGACTCGGTGAGTTTCGCGGCATTCCGACTTCGATGCCCCGGTTGCCGAAATTCAGTTGCCTTTGAATTTCGGGTGATCCCTCTTGAGCATGTATGCTTCCGCTACTTGTTCTACATCAGACTTCTTCCGCAAACGGCGAAACGCTTTGACTCGGTGAGTTTCGCGGCATTCCGACTTCGATGCCCCGGTTGCCGAAATTCAGTTGCCTTTGAATTTCGGGTGATCCCTCTTGAGCATGTATGCTTCCGCTACTTGTTCTACATCAGACTTCTTCCGCAAACGGCGAAACGCTTTGACTCGGTGAGTTTCGCGGCATTCCGACTTCGATGCCCCGGTTGCCGAAATTCAGTTGCCTTTGAATTTCGGGTGATCCCTCTTGAGCATGTATGCTTCCGCTACTTGTTCTACATCAGACTTCTTCCGCAAACGGCGAAACGCTTTGACTCGGTGAGTTTCGCGGCATTCCGACTTCGATGCCCCGGTTGCCGAAATTCAGTTGCCTTTGAATTTCGGGTGATCCCTCTTGAGCATGTATGCTTCCGCTACTTGTTCTACATCATACTTCTTCCTCAAACGGCGAAACGCTTTGACTCGGTGAGTTTCGCGGCATTCCGACTTCGATGCCCCGGTTGCCGAAATTCAGTTGCCTTTGAATTTCGGGTGATCCCTCTTGAGCATGTATGCTTCCGCTACTTGTTCTACATCATACTTCTTCCGCAAACGGCGAAACGCTTTGACTCGGTGAGTTTCGCGGCATTCCGACTTCGATGCCCCGGTTGCCGAAATTCAGTTGCCTTTGAATTTGGGTGATCCCTCTTGAGCATGTATGCTTCCGCTACTTGTTCTACATCATACTTCTTCCGCAAACGGCGAAACGCTTTGACTCGGTGAGTTTCGCGGCATTCCGACTTCGATGCCCCGGTTGCCGAAATTCAGTTGCCTTTGAATTTCGGGTGATCCCTCTTGAGCATGTATGCTTCCGCTACTTGTTCTACATCAGACTTCTTCCGCAAACGGCGAAACGCTTTGACTCGGTGAGTTTCGCGGCATTCCGACTTCGATGCCCGGTTGCCGAAATTCAGTTGCCTTTGAATTTCGGGTGATCCCTCTTGAGCATGTATGCTTCCGCTACTTGTTCTACATCAGAAAACTTCCGCAAACGGCGAAACGCTTTGACTCGGTGAGTTTCGCGGCATTCCGACTTCGATGCCCCGGTTGCCGAAATTCAGTTGCCTTTGAATTTCGGGTGATCCCTCTTGAGCATGTATGCTTCCGCTACTTGTTCTACATCAGACTTCTTCCACAAACGGCGAAACGCTTTGACTCGGTAAGTTTCGCGGCATTCCGACTTCGATGCCCCGGTTGCCGAAATTCAGTTGCCTTTGAATTTCGGGTGATCCCTCTTGAGCATGTATGGTTCGGCTACTTGTTCTACATCAGAATTCTTCCGCAAACGGCGAAACACTTTGACTCGGTGAGTTTCGCGGCATTCCGACTTCGATGCCCCGGTTGCCGAAATTCAGTTGCCTTTGAATTTCGGGTGATCCCTCTTGAGCATGTATGCTTCGGCTACTTGTTCTACATCATACTTCTTCCGCAAACGGCGAAACGCTTTGACTCGGTGAGTTTCGCGGCATTCCGACTTCGAGTCGCCGGTTGCCGAAATTCAGTTGCCTTTGAATTTCGGGTGATCCCTCTTGAGCATGTATGCTTCCGCTACTTGTTCTACATCAGACTTCTTCCGCAAACGGCGAAACGCTTTGACTCGGTGAGTTTCGCGGCATTCCGACTTCGATGCCCCGGTTGCCCAAATTCAGTTGCCTTTGAATTTGGGTGATCCCTCTTGAGCAGGTATGCTTCCGCTACTTGTTCTACATCAGAAAACTTCCGCAAACGGCGAAACGCTTTGACTCGGTGAGTTTCGCGGCATTCCGACTTCGATTCCCCGGTTGCCGAAATTCAGTTGCCTTTGAATTTCGGGTGATCCCTCTTGAGCATGTATGCTTCCGCTACTTGTTCTACATCAGACTTCTTCCGCAAACGGCGAAACGCTTTGACTCGGTGAGTTTCGCGGCATTCCGACTTCGATGCCCCGGTTGCCGAAATTCAGTTGCCTTTGAATTTGTGGTGATCCCTCTTGAGCATGTATGCTTCCGCTACTTGTTCTACATCATACAACTTTCGCAGACGGCGAAACGCTTTGACTCGGTGAGTTTCACGGCATTCCGACTTCGATGCCCCGGTTGCCGAAATTCAGTTACCTTCGAATTTCGGGTGATCCCTCTTGAGCATGTATGCTTCAGCTACTTGTTCTACATCATACTTCTTCCGCAAACGGCGAAACGCTTTGACTCGGTGAGTTTCGCGGCATTCCGACTTCGATGCCCCGGTTGCCGAAATTCAGTTGCCTTTGAATTTGGGTGATCCCTCTTGAGCATGTATGCTTCCGCTACTTGTTCTACATCATACTTCTTCCTCAAACGGCGAAACGCTTTGACTCGGTGAGTTTCGCGGCATTCCGACTTCGATGCCCCGGTTGCCGAAATTCAGTTGCCTTTGAATTTCGGGTGATCCCTCTTGAGCATGTATGCTTCCGCTACTTGTTCTACATCAGACTTCTTCCGCAAACGGCGAAACGCTTTGACTCGGTGAGTTTCGCGGCATTCCGACTTCGATGCCCGGTTGCCGAAATTCAGTTGCCTTTGAATTTCGGGTGATCCCTCTTGAGCATGTATGCTTCCGCTACTTGTTCTACATCAGAAAACTTCCGCAAATGGCGAAACGCTTTGACTCGGTGAGTTTCGCGGCATTCCGACTTCGAGTCCCCGGTTGCCGAAATTCAGTTGCCTTTGAATTTCGGGTGATCCCTCTTGAGCATGTATGCTTCCGCTACTTGTTCTACATCATACTTCTTCCTCAAACGGCGAAACGCTTTGACTCGGTGAGTTTCGCGGCATTCCGACTTCGATGCCCCGGTTGCCGAAATTCAGTTGCCTTTGAATTTCGGGTGATCCCTCTTGAGCATGTATGCTTCCGCTACTTGTTCTACATCAGACTTCTTCCGCAAACGGCGAAACGCTTTGACTCGGTGAGTTTCGCGGCATTCCGACTTCGATGCCCCGGTTGCCGAAATTCAGTTGCCTTTGAATTTGGGTGATCCCTCTTGAGCATGTATGCTTCCGCTACTTGTTCTACATCATACTTCTTCCTCAAACGGCGAAACGCTTTGACTCGGTGAGTTTCGCGGCATTCCGACTTCGATGCCCCGGTTGCCGAAATTCAGTTGCCTTTGAATTTCGGGTGATCCCTCTTGAGCATGTATGCTTCCGCTACTTGTTCTACATCATACTTCTTCCTCAAATGGAGAAACGCTTTGACTCGGTGAGTTTCGCGGCATTCCGACTTCGATGCCCCGGTTGCCGAAATTCAGTTGCCTTTGAATTTCGGGTGATCCCTCTTGAGCATGTATGCTTCCGCTACTTGTTCTACATCAGGCTTCTTCCTCAAACGGCGAAACGCTTTGACTCGGTGAGTTTCGCGGCATTCCGACTTCGATGCCCCGGTTGCCGAAATTCAGTTGCCTTTGAATTTGGGTGATCCCTCTTGAGCATGTATGCTTCCGCTACTTGTTCTACATCAGAAAACTTCCGCAAACGGCGAAACGCTTTGACTCGGTGAGTTTCGCGGCATTCCGACTTCGAGTCCCCGGTTGCCGAAATTCAGTTGCCTTTGAATTTCGGGTGATCCCTCTTGAGCATGTATGCTTCCGCTACTTGTTCTACATCAGACTTCTTCCGCAAACGGCCAAACGCTTTGACTCGGTGAGTTTCGCGGCATTCCGACTTCGATGCCCCGGTTGCCGAAATTCAGTTGCCTTTGAATTTTGGGTGATCCCTCTTGAGCATGTATGCTTCCGCTACTTGTTCTACATCATACTTCTTCCTCAAACGGAGAAACGCTTTGACTCGGTGAGTTTCGCGGCATTCCGACTTCGATGCCCCGGTTGCCGAAATTCAGTTGCCTTTGAATTTCGGGTGATCCCTCTTGAGCATGTATGCTTCCGCTACTTGTTCTACATCATACTTCTTCCTCAAAAGGAGAAACGCTTTGACTCGGTGAGTTTCGCGGCATTCCGACTTCGATGCCCCGGTTTCCGAAATTCAGTTGCCTTTGAATTTGTGGTGATCCCTCTTGAGCATGTATGCTTCCGCTACTTGTTCTACATCATACTTCTTCCTCAAACGGCCAAACGCTTTGACTCGGTGAGTTTCGCGGCATTCCGACTTCGATGCCCCGGTTGCCGAAATTCAGTTGCCTTTGAATTTCGGGTGATCCCTCTTGAGCATGTATGCTTCCGCTACTTGTTCTACATCAGACTTCTTCCGCAAACGGCGAAACGCTTTGACTATGTGAGTTTCGCGCCATTCCGACTTCGATGCCCCAGTTGCAGAAATTCAGTTGCCTTTGAATTGGGGTGATCCCTCTTGAGCATGTATGCTTCCGCTACTTGTTCTACATCAGAAAACTTCCGCAAACGGCGAAACGCTTTGACTCGGTGAGTTTCGCGGCATTCCGACTTCGAGTCCCCGGTTGCCGAAATTCAGTTGCCTTTGAATTTCGGGTGATCCCTCTTGAGCATGTATGCTTCCGCTACTTGTTCTACATCATACTTCTTCCTCAAACGGAGAAACGCTTTGACTCGGTGAGTTTCGCGGCATTCCGACTTCGAGTCCCCGGTTGCCGAAATTCAGTTGCCTTTGAATTTCGGGTGATCCCTCTTGAGCATGTATGCTTCCGCTACTTGTTCTACATCATACTTCTTCCGCAAACGGCCAAACGCTTTGACTCGGTGAGTTTCGCGGCATTCCGACTTCGATGCCCCGGTTGCCGAAATTCAGTTGCCTTTGAATTTCGGGTGATCCCTCTTGCGCATGTTTGCCTCCGCTACTTGTTCTACATCAGACTTCGTCCGCAAACGACGAAACGCTATAACTATGTGAGTTTCGCGGCATTCCGCCTTCGATGCCCGGTTGCCGAAATTCAGTTGCCTTTGAATTGGGGTGATCCCTCTTAAGCATGTATGCTTCCGCTACTTGTTCTACATCAGAAAACTTCCGCAAATGGCGAAACGCTTTGACTCGGTGAGTTTCGCGGCATTCCGACTTCGAGTCCCCGGTTGCCGAAATTCAGTTGCCTTTGAATTTCGGGTGATCCCTCTTGAGCATGTATGCTTCCGCTACTTGTTCTACATCATACTTCTTCCTCAAACGGCGAAACGCTTTGACTCTGTGAGTTTCGCGGCATTCCGACTTCGAGTCCCCGGTTGCCGAAATTCAGTTGCCTTTGAATTTCGGGTGATCCCTCTTGAGCATGTATGCTTCTGCTACTTGTTCTACATCAGAATTCTTCCGCAAACGGCCAAACGCTTTGACTCGGTGAGTTTCGCGGCATTCCGACTTCGATGCCCCGGTTGCCGAAATTCAGTTGCCTTTGAATTTCGGGTGATCCCTCTTGAGCATGTATGCTTCCGCTACTTGTTCTACATCATATTTCTTCCTCAAACGGAGAAACGCTTTGACTCGGTGAGTTTCGCGGCATTCCGACTTCGATGCCCCGGTTGCCGAAATTCAGTTGCCTTTGAATTTCGGGTGATCCCTCTTGAGCATGTATGCTTCCGCTACTTGTTCTACATCATACTTCTTCCTCAAATGGAGAAACGCTTTGACTCGGTGAGTTTCGCGGCATTCCGACTTCGATGCCCCGGTTTCCTAAATTCAGTTGCCTTTGAATTTGGGGTGATCCCTCTTGAGCATGTATGCTTCCGCTACTTGTTCTACATCAGGCTTCTTCCTTAAACGGCGAAACGCTTTGAATGTGTGAGTTTCGCGCCATTCCGACTTCGATGCTCCGGTTGCCGAAATTCAATTGCCTTTGAATTTGGGTGATCCCTCTTGAGCATGTATGCTTCCGCTACTTGTTCTACATCAGAAAACTTCCGCAAACGGCGAAACGCTTTGACTCGGTGAGTTTCACGGCATTCCGACTTCGAGTCCCCGGTTGCCGAAATTCAGTTGCCTTTGAATTTTGGGTGATCCCTCTTGAGCATGTATGCTTCCGCTACTTGTCCTACATCAGAATTCTTCCGCAAACTGCCAAACGCTTTGACTCGGTGAGTTTCGCGGCATTCCGACTTCGATGCCCCGGTTGCCGAAATTCAGTTGCCTTTGAATTTTGGGTGATCCCTCTTAAGCATGTATGCTTCCGCTACTTGTTCTACATCATACTTCTACCTCAAACGGAGAAACACTTTGACTCGGTGAGTTTCACGGCTTTCCGACTTCAATGCCCCGGTTGCCGAAATTCAGTTGCCTTTGAATTTCGGGTGATGGCTCATGAGCATGTATGCTTCCGCTACTTGTTCTACATCATACTTCTTCCTCAAAAGGAGAAACACTTTAACTCGGTGTGTTTCGCAGCATTCTGACTTCGATGCCCCGGTTTCCGAAATTCAGTTGCCTTTGAATTTGTGGTGATCCCTCTTGAGCATGTATGCTTCCGCTACTTGTTCTACATCATACTTCTTCCGCAAACGGCCAAACGCTTTCACTCGGTGAGTTTCGCGGCATTCCGACTTCGATGCCCCGGTTGCCGAAATTCAGTTGCCTTTGAATTTCGGGTGATCCCTCTTGCGCATGTTTGCCTCCGCTACTTGTTCTACATCAGACTTCGTCCGCAAACGGCGAAACGCTATAACTATGTGAGTTTTGCGCCATTCTGCCTTCGATGCCCGGTTGCCGAAATTCAGTTGCCTTTGAATTGGGGTGATCCCTCTTAAGCATGTATGCTTCCGCTACTTGTTCTACATCAGAAAACTTCCGCAAATGCCGAAACGGTTTGACTCGGTGAGTTTCGCGGCATTCCGACTTCGAGTCCCCGGTTGCCGAAATTCTGTTGCCTTTGAATTTCGGGTGATCCCTCTTGAGCATGTCTTCTTCCGCTACTTGTTCTACATCATACTTCTTCCTCAAACGGCGAAATGCTTTGACTCTGTGAGTTTCGCGGCATTCCGACTTCGAGTCGCCGGTTGCCGAAATTCAGTTGCCTTTGAATTTCGGGTGATCCCTCTTGAGCATGTATGCTTCCGCTACTTGTTCTACATCATACTTCTTCCGCAAACGGCCAAACGCTTTCACTCGGTGAGTTTCGCGGCATTCCGACTTCGATGCCCCGGTTGCCGAAATTCAGTTGCCTTTGAATTTCGGGTGATCCCTCTTGCGCATGTTTGCCTCCGCTACTTGTTCTACATCAGACTTCGTCCGCAAACGACGAAACGCTTTGACTCGGTGAGTTTCACGGCATTCCGACTTCAATGCCCCGGTTGCCGAAATTCAGTTGCCTTTGAATTTCGGGTGATGGCTCATGAGCATGTATGCTTCCGCTACTTGTTCTACATCATACTTCTTCCTCAAATGGAGAAACGCTTTAACTCGGTGTGTTTCGCGGCATTCCGACTTCGATGCCCCGGTTTCCGAAATTCAGTTGCCTTTGAATTTGTAGTTATCCCTCTTGCAGGTATGCTTCCGCTACTTGTTCTACATCAGAAAACTTCCGCAAACGGCGAAACGCTTTGACTCGGTGAGTTTCGCGGCATTCCAACTTCGATGCCCCGGTTGCCGAAATTCAGTTGCCTTTGAATTTCGGGTGATCCCTCTTGAGCATGTATGCTTCCGCTACTTGTTCTACATCATACTTCTTCCTCAAACGGAGAAACCCTTTGGCTCGGTGAGTTTCACGGCATTCCGAATTCGATGCCCCGGTTGCCGAAATTCAGTCGCCTTTGAATTTCTGGTGATCCCTCTTGAGCATGTATGCGTCCGCTACTTGTTCTACATCAGACTTTGTCTGCGCGAAACTCACCGAGTCAAAGCGTTTCCCCGTTTGCGGAAGTTGTCTGATGTAGAACAAGTAGCGGAAGCATACATGCTCAAGAGGGATCACCCCAAATTCAAAGGCAACTGAATTTCGGCAACAGAGGCATCGAAGTCGGAATGCCGCGAAACTCACCGAGTCAAAGCGTTTCGCCGTTTGCGGAAGAAGTATGATGTAGAAAAAGTAGCGGAAGCAAACATGCTCAAGAGGGATCACCCGAAATTCATAGGCAACTGAATTTCGGCAACCGGGGCATCGAAGTCGGAATGCCGCGAAACTCACCGAGTCAAAGCGTTTCGCCGTTTGCGGAAGTTGTCTGATGTAGAACAAGTAGCGGAAGCATACATGCTCAAGAGGGATCACCCGAAATTCAAAGGCAACTGAATTTCGGCAACCGGGGCATCGAAGTCGGAATGCCGCGAAACTCACCGAGTCAAAGCGTTTCCCCGTTTGAGGAAGAAGTATGATGTAGAACAAGTAGCGGAAGCATACATGCTCAAGAGGGATCACCCGAAATTCAAAGGCAACTGAATTTCGGCAACCGGGGCATCGAAGTCGGAATGCCGCGAAACTCACCGAGTCAAAGCGTTTCTCCGTTTGAGGAAGAAGTATGATGTAGAACAAGTAGCGGAAGCATACATGCTCAAGAGGGATCACCCGAAATTCAAAGGCAACTGAATTTCGGCAACCGGGGCATCGAAGTCGGAATGCCGCGAAACTCACCGAGTCAAAGCGTTTCGCCGTTTGAGGAAGAAGTATGATGTAGAACAAGTAGCGGAAGCATACATGCTCAAGAGGGATCACCCGAAATTCAAAGGCAACTGAATTTCGGCAACCGGGGCATCGAAGTCGGAATGCCGCGAAACTCACCGAGTCAAAGCGTTTCGCCGTTTGCGGAAGAAGTCTGATGTAGAACAAGTAGCGGAAGCATACATGCTCAAGAGGGATCACCCGAAATTCAAAGGCAACTGAATTTCGGCAACCGGGGCATCGAAGTCGGAATGCCGCGAAACTCACCGAGTCAAAGCGTTTCACCGTTTGCGGAAGAAGTCTGATGTAGAACAAGTAGCGGAAGCATACATGCTCAAGAGGGATCACCACAAATTCAAAGGCAACTGAATTTCGGCAACCGGGGCATCGAAGTCGGAATGCCGCGAAACTCACCGAGTCAAAGCGTTTCTCCGTTTGAGGAAGAAGTATGATGTAGAACAAGTAGCGGAAGCATACATGCTCAAGAGGGATCACCCGAAATTCAAAGGCAACTGAATTTCGGCAACCGGGGCATCGAAGTCGGAATGCCGCGAAACTCACCGAGTCAAAGCGTTTCTCCGTTTGAGGAAGAAGTATGATGTAGAACAAGTAGCGGAAGCATACATGCTCAAGAGGGATCACCCGAAATTCAAAGGCAACTGAATTTCGGCAACCGGGGCATCGAAGTCGGAATGCCGCGAAACTCACCGAGTCAAAGCGTTTCTCCGTTTGAGGAAGAAGTATGATGTAGAACAAGTAGCGGAAGCATACATGCTCAAGAGGGATCACCCGAAATTCAAAGGCAACTGAATTTCGGCAACCGGGGCATCGAAGTCGGAATGCCGCGAAACTCACCGAGTCAAAGCGTTTCGCCGTTTGCGGAAGAAGTCTGATGTAGAACAAGTAGCGGAAGCATACATGCTCAAGAGGGATCACCCCAAATTCAAAGGCAACTGAATTTCGGCAACCGGGGCATCGAAGTCGGAATGCCGCGAAACTCACCGAGTCAAAGCGTTTCGCCGTTTGCGGAAGAAGTCTGATGTAGAACAAGTAGCGGAAGCATACATGCTCAAGAGGGATCACCCGAAATTCAAAGGCAACTGAATTTCGGCAACCGGGGCATCGAAGTCGGAATGCCGCGAAACTCACCGAGTCAAAGCGTTTCTCCGTTTGAGGAAGAAGTATGATGTAGAACAAGTAGCGGAAGCATACATGCTCAAGAGGGATCACCCGAAATTCAAAGGCAACTGAATTTCGGCAACCGGGGCATCGAAGTCGGAATGCCGCGAAACTCACCGAGTCAAAGCGTTTCTCCGTTTGAGGAAGAAGTATGATGTAGAACAAGTAGCGGAAGCATACATGCTCAAGAGGGATCACCCGAAATTCAAAGGCAACTGAATTTCGGCAACCGGGGCATCGAAGTCGGAATGCCGCGAAACTCACCGAGTCAAAGCGTTTCGCCGTTTGAGGAAGAAGTATGATGTAGAACAAGTAGCGGAAGCATACATGCTCAAGAGGGATCACCCGAAATTCAAAGGCAACTGAATTTCGGCAACCGGGGCATCGAAGTCGGAATGCCGCGAAACTCACCGAGTCAAAGCGTTTCTCCGTTTGAGGAAGAAGTATGATGTAGAACAAGTAGCGGAAGCATACATGCTCAAGAGGGATCACCCGAAATTCAAAGGCAACTGAATTTCGGCAACCGGGGCATCGAAGTCGGAATGCCGCGAAACTCACCGAGTCAAAGCGTTTCGCCGTTTGCGGAAGAAGTATGATGTAGAACAAGTAGCGGAAGCATACATGCTCAAGAGGGATCACCCGAAATTCAAAGGCAACTGAATTTCGGCAACCGGGGCATCGAAGTCGGAATGCCGCGAAACTCACCGAGTCAAAGCGTTTCTCCGTTTGCGGAAGAAGTCTGATGTAGAACAAGTAGCGGAAGCATACATGCTCAAGAGGGATCACCCGAAATTCAAAGGCAACTGAATTTCGGCAACCGGGGCATCGAAGTCGGAATGCCGCGAAACTCACCGAGTCAAAGCGTTTCCCGTTTGAGGAAGAAGTATGATGTAGAACAAGTAGCGGAAGCATACATGCTCAAGAGGGATCACCCGAAATTCAAAGGCAACTGAATTTCGGCAACCGGGGCATCGAAGTCGGAATGCCGCGAAACTCACCGAGTCAAAGCGTTTCGCCGTTTGCGGAAGAAGTATGATGTAGAACAAGTAGCGGAAGCATACATGCTCAAGAGGGATCACCCGAAATTCAAAGGCAACTGAATTTCGGCAACCGGGGCATCGAAGTCGGAATGCCGCGAAACTCACCGAGTCAAAGCGTTTCGCCGTTTGCGGAAGTAGTCTGATGTAGAACAAGTAGCGGAAGCATACATGCTCAAGAGGGATCACCCAAATTCAAAGGCAACTGAATTTCGGCAACCGGGGCATCGAAGTCGGAATGCCGCGAAACTCACCGAGTCAAAGCGTTTCACCGTTTGCGGAAGAAGTCTGATGTAGAACAAGTAGCGGAAGCATACATGCTCAAGAGGGATCACCCGAAATTCAAAGGCAACTGAATTTCGGCAACCGGGGCATCGAAGTCGGAATGCCGCGAAACTCACCGAGTCAAAGCGTTTCGCCGTTTGCGGAAGTTGTCTGATGTAGAACAAGTAGCGGAAGCATACATGCTCAAGAGGGATCACCACAAATTCAAAGGCAACTGAATTTCGGCAACCGGGGCATCGAAGTCGGAATGCCGCGAAACTCACCGAGTCAAAGCGTTTCGCCGTTTGCGGAAGAAGTCTGATGTAGAACAAGTAGCGGAAGCATACATGCTCAAGAGGGATCACCCGAAATTCAAAGGCAACTGAATTTCGGCAACCGGGGCATCGAAGTCGGAATGCCGCGAAACTCACCGAGTCAAAGCGTTTCTCCGTTTGAGGAAGAAGTATGATGTAGAACAAGTAGCGGAAGCATACATGCTCAAGAGGGATCACCCGAAATTCAAAGGCAACTGAATTTCGGCAACCGGGGCATCGAAGTCGGAATGCCGCGAAACTCACCGAGTCAAAGCGTTTCTCCGTTTGAGGAAGAAGTATGATGTAGAACAAGTAGCGGAAGCATACATGCTCAAGAGGGATCACCCGAAATTCAAAGGCAACTGAATTTCGGCAACCGGGGCATCGAAGTCGGAATGCCGCGAAACTCACCGAGTCAAAGCGTTTCCCCGTTTGAGGAAGAAGTATGATGTAGAACAAGTAGCGGAAGCATACATGCTCAAGAGGGATCACCCGAAATTCAAAGGCAACTGAATTTCGGCAACCGGGGCATCGAAGTCGGAATGCCGCGAAACTCACCGAGTCAAAGCGTTTCTCCGTTTGAGGAAGAAGTATGATGTAGAACAAGTAGCGGAAGCATACATGCTCAAGAGGGATCACCCGAAATTCAAAGGCAACTGAATTTCGGCAACCGGGGCATCGAAGTCGGAATGCCGCGAAACTCACCGAGTCAAAGCGTTTCACCGTTTGCGGAAGTTGTCTGATGTAGAACAAGTAGCGGAAGCATACATGCTCAAGAGGGATCACCACAAATTCAAAGGCAACTGAATTTCGGCAACCGGGGAATCGAAGTCGGAATGCCGCGAAACTCACCGAGTCAAAGCGTTTCGCCGTTTGCTGAAGAAGTCTGATGTAGAACAAGTAGCGGAAGCATACATGCTCAAGAGGGATCACCCGAAATTCAAAGGCAACTGAATTTCGGCAACCGGGGCATCGAAGTCGGAATGCCGCGAAACTCACCGAGTCAAAGCGTTTCTCCGTTTGAGGATGAAGTATGATGTAGAACAAGTAGCGGAAGCATACATGCTCAAGAGGGATCACCCGAAATTCAAAGGCAACTGAATTTCGGCAACCGGGGCATCGAAGTCGGAATGCCGCGAAACTCACCGAGTCAAAGCGTTTCTCCGTTTGAGGAAGAAGTATGATGTAGAACAAGTAGCGGAAGCATACATGCTCAAGAGGGATCACCCGAAATTCAAAGGCAACTGAATTTCGGCAACCGGGGCATCGAAGTCGGAATGCCGCGAAACTCACCGAGTCAAAGCGTTTCTCCGTTTGAGGAAGAAGTATGATGTAGAACAAGTAGCGGAAGCATACATGCTCAAGAGGGATCACCCGAAATTCAAAGGCAACTGAATTTCGGCAACCGGGGCATCGAAGTCGGAATGCCGCGAAACTCACCGAGTCAAAGCGTTTCTCCGTTTGAGGAAGAAGTATGATGTAGAACAAGTAGCGGAAGCATACATGCTCAAGAGGGATCACCCGAAATTCAAAGGCAACTGAATTTCGGCAACCGGGGCATCGAAGTCGGAATGCCGCGAAACTCACCGAGTCAAAGCGTTTCGCCGTTTGCGGAAGTAGTCTGATGTAGAACAAGTAGCGGAAGCATACATGCTCAAGAGGGATCACCCGAAATTCAAAGGCAACTGAATTTCGGCAACCGGGGCATCGAAGTCGGAATGCCGCGAAACTCACCGAGTCAAAGCGTTTCTCCGTTTGAGGAAGAAGTATGATGTAGAACAAGTAGCGGAAGCATACATGCTCAAGAGGGATCACCCGAAATTCAAAGGCAACTGAATTTCGGCAACCGGGGCATCGAAGTCGGAATGCCGCGAAACTCACCGAGTCAAAGCGTTTCTCCGTTTGAGGAAGAAGTATGATGTAGAACAAGTAGCGGAAGCATACATGCTCAAGAGGGATCACCCGAAATTCAAAGGCAACTGAATTTCGGCAACCGGGGCATCGAAGTCGGAATGCCGCGAAACTCACCGAGTCAAAGCGTTTCGCCGTTTGCGGAAGAAGTCTGATGTAGAACAAGTAGCGGAAGCATACATGCTCAAGAGGGATCACCCCAAATTCAAAGGCAACTGAATTTCGGCAACCGGGGCATCGAAGTCGGAATGCCGCGAAACTCACCGAGTCAAAGCGTTTCGCCGTTTGCGGAAGAAGTCTGATGTAGAACAAGTAGCGGAAGCATACATGCTCAAGAGGGATCACCCGAAATTCAAAGGCAACTGAATTTCGGCAACCGGGGCATCGAAGTCGGAATGCCGCGAAACTCACCGAGTCAAAGCGTTTCTCCGTTTGAGGAAGAAGTATGATGTAGAACAAGTAGCGGAAGCATACATGCTCAAGAGGGATCACCCGAAATTCAAAGGCAACTGAATTTCGGCAACCGGGCATCGAAGTCGGAATGCCGCGAAACTCACCGAGTCAAAGCGTTTCTCCGTTTGAGGAAGAAGTATGATGTAGAACAAGTAGCGGAAGCATACATGCTCAAGAGGGATCACCCGAAATTCAAAGGCAACTGAATTTCGGCAACCGGGGCATCGAAGTCGGAATGCCGCGAAACTCACCGAGTCAAAGCGTTTCTCCGTTTGAGGAAGAAGTATGATGTAGAACAAGTAGCGGAAGCATACATGCTCAAGAGGGATCACCCGAAATTCAAAGGCAACTGAATTTCGGCAACCGGGGCATCGAAGTCGGAATGCCGCGAAACTCACCGAGTCAAAGCGTTTCTCCGTTTGAGGAAGAAGTATGATGTAGAACAAGTAGCGGAAGCATACATGCTCAAGAGGGATCACCCGAAATTCAAAGGCAACTGAATTTCGGCAACCGGGGCATCGAAGTCGGAATGCCGCGAAACTCACCGAGTCAAAGCGTTTCTCCGTTTGAGGAAGAAGTATGATGTAGAACAAGTAGCGGAAGCATACATGCTCAAGAGGGATCACCCGAAATTCAAAGGCAACTGAATTTCGGCAACCGGGGCATCGAAGTCGGAATGCCGCGAAACTCACCGAGTCAAAGCGTTTCTCCGTTTGAGGAAGAAGTATGATGTAGAACAAGTAGCGGAAGCATACATGCTCAAGAGGGATCACCCGAAATTCAAAGGCAACTGAATTTCGGCAACCGGGGCATCGAAGTCGGAATGCCGCGAAACTCACCGAGTCAAAGCGTTTCTCCGTTTGAGGAAGAAGTATGATGTAGAACAAGTAGCGGAAGCATACATGCTCAAGAGGGATCACCCGAAATTCAAAGGCAACTGAATTTCGGCAACCGGGGCATCGAAGTCGGAATGCCGCGAAACTCACCGAGTCAAAGCGTTTCTCCGTTTGAGGAAGAAGTATGATGTAGAACAAGTAGCGGAAGCATACATGCTCAAGAGGGATCACCCGAAATTCAAAGGCAACTGAATTTCGGCAACCGGGGCATCGAAGTCGGAATGCCGCGAAACTCACCGAGTCAAAGCGTTTCGCCGTTTGCGGAAGAAGTCTGATGTAGAACAAGTAGCGGAAGCATACATGCTCAAGAGGGATCACCTAAATTCAAAGGCAACTGAATTTCGGCAACCGGGGCATCGAAGTCGGAATGCCGCGAAACTCACCGAGTCAAAGCGTTTCGCCGTTTGCGGAAGTTGTCTGATGTAGAACAAGTAGCGGAAGCATACATGCTCAAGAGGGATCACCCAAATTCAAAGGCAACTGAATTTCGGCAACCGGGGCATCGAAGTCGGAATGCCGCGAAACTCACCGAGTCAAAGCGTTTCACCGTTTGCGGAAGAAGTCTGATGTAGAACAAGTAGCGGAAGCATACATGCTCAAGAGGGATCACCCGAAATTCAAAGGCAACTGAATTTCGGCAACCGGGGCATCGAAGTCGGAATGCCGCGAAACTCACCGAGTCAAAGCGTTTCTCCGTTTGAGGAAGAAGTATGATGTAGAACAAGTAGCGGAAGCATACATGCTCAAGAGGGATCACCCGAAATTCAAAGGCAACTGAATTTCGGCAACCGGGGCATCGAAGTCGGAATGCCGCGAAACTCACCGAGTCAAAGCGTTTCCCGTTTGAGGAAGAAGTATGATGTAGAACAAGTAGCGGAAGCATACATGCTCAAGAGGGATCACCCGAAATTCAAAGGCAACTGAATTTCGGCAACCGGGGCATCGAAGTCGGAATGCCGCGAAACTCACCGAGTCAAAGCGTTTCTCCGTTTGAGGAAGAAGTATGATGTAGAACAAGTAGCGGAAGCATACATGCTCAAGAGGGATCACCCGAAATTCAAAGGCAACTGAATTTCGGCAACCGGGGCATCGAAGTCGGAATGCCGCGAAACTCACCGAGTCAAAGCGTTTCTCCGTTTGAGGAAGAAGTATGATGTAGAACAAGTAGCGGAAGCATACATGCTCAAGAGGGATCACCCGAAATTCAAAGGCAACTGAATTTCGGCAACCGGGGCATCGAAGTCGGAATGCCGCGAAACTCACCGAGTCAAAGCGTTTCGCCGTTTGCGGAAGAAGTCTGATGTAGAACAAGTAGCGGAAGCATACATGCTCAAGAGGGATCACCCGAAATTCAAAGGCAACTGAATTTCGGCAACCGGGGCATCGAAGTCGGAATGCCGCGAAACTCACCGAGTCAAAGCGTTTCGCCGTTTGCGGAAGAAGTCTGATGTAGAACAAGTAGCGGAAGCATACATGCTCAAGAGGGATCACCCGAAATTCAAAGGCAACTGAATTTCGGCAACCGGGCATCGAAGTCGGAATGCCGCGAAACTCACCGAGTCAAAGCGTTTCGCCGTTTGCGGAAGAAGTCTGATGTAGAACAAGTAGCGGAAGCATACATGCTCAAGAGGGATCACCCGAAATTCAAAGGCAACTGAATTTCGGCAACCGGGGCATCGAAGTCGGAATGCCGCGAAACTCACCGAGTCAAAGCGTTTCGCCGTTTGCGGAAGAAGTCTGATGTAGAACAAGTAGCGGAAGCATACATGCTCAAGAGGGATCACCCGAAATTCAAAGGCAACTGAATTTCGGCAACCGGGGCATCGAAGTCGGAATGCCGCGAAACTCACCGAGTCAAAGCGTTTCTCCGTTTGAGGAAGAAGTATGATGTAGAACAAGTAGCGGAAGCATACATGCTCAAGAGGGATCACCCGAAATTCAAAGGCAACTGAATTTCGGCAACCGGGGCATCGAAGTCGGAATGCCGCGAAACTCACCGAGTCAAAGCGTTTCTCCGTTTGAGGAAGAAGTATGATGTAGAACAAGTAGCGGAAGCATACATGCTCAAGAGGGATCACCCGAAATTCAAAGGCAACTGAATTTCGGCAACCGGGGCATCGAAGTCGGAATGCCGCGAAACTCACCGAGGCAAAGCGTTTCGCCGTTTGCGGAAGAAGTCTGATGTAGAACAAGTAGCGGAAGCATACATGCTCAAGAGGGATCAACCGAAATTCAAAGGCAACTGAATTTCGGCAACCGGGGCATCGAAGTCGGAATGCCGCGAAACTCACCGAGTCAAAGCGTTTCGCCGTTTGCGGAAGAAGTCTGATGTAGAACAAGTAGCGGAAGCATACATGCTCAAGAGGGATCACCCGAAATTCAAAGGCAACTGAATTTCGGCAACCGGGGCATCGAAGTCGGAATGCCGCGAAACTCACCGAGTCAAAGCGTTTCGCCGTTTGCGGAAGAAGTATGATGTAGAACAAGTAGCGGAAGCATACATGCTCAAGAGGGATCACCCGAAATTCAAAGGCAACTGAATTTCGGC
>CM055363.1:16469290-16487597 GCA_029228515.1 Populus alba x Populus x berolinensis
GGTGATGGCTCATGAGCATGTATGCTTCCGCTACTTCTTCTACAATCATACTTCTTCCTCAAACGGAGAAACGCTTTGAACTCTGTGAGTTTCGCGGCATTCCGCCTTCGATGCCCCGGTTGCCGAAATTCAGTTGCTTTATTAATTTCGGGTGATCCCTCTTGAGAATGTCTGCTTCCGCTCCTTGTTCTAATTCATACTTCTTTTTCAAACTGGAGAAACGCTTTGACTCGGTGAGTTTCGCGGCTATTCCGCCTTCGATGCCCCGGTTGCCGAAATTTATTTGCCTTTGATATCTCAGGGTGATCCTCTCTTGCGCTATGTTTGCACTTCCGCTACTTGTTCTACATCAGACTTCGTCCGCAAACGACGAAACGCTATAACTATGTGAGTTTTGCGCCATTCCGCCTTCGATGCCCGGTTGCCGAAATTCAGTTGCCTTTGAATTGGGGTGATCCCTCTTAAGCATGTATGCTTCCGCTACTTGTTCTACATCAGAAAACTTCCGCAAATGCCGAAACGG
The DNA here is from genome assembly GCA_029228515.1 of Populus alba x Populus x berolinensis. Classification (NCBI taxonomy): domain Eukaryota; kingdom Viridiplantae; phylum Streptophyta; class Magnoliopsida; order Malpighiales; family Salicaceae; genus Populus; species Populus alba x Populus x berolinensis. The sequence continues at coordinate 16,469,814 of CM055363.1, forward strand.
TTTGACTCGGTGAGTTTCGCGGCATTCCGACTTCGAGTCCCCGGTTGCCGAAATTCCGTTGCCTTTGAATTTCGGGTGATCCCTCTTGAGCATGTCTTCTTCCGCTACTTGTTCTACATCATACTTCTTCCTCAAACGGCGAAATGCTTTGACTCTGTGAGTTTCGCGGCATTCCGACTTTGAGTCCCCGGTTGCCGAAATTCAGTTGCCTTTGAATTTCGGGTGATCCCTCTTGAGCATGTATGCTTCTGCTACTTGTCCTACATCAGAATTCTTCCGCAAACTGCCAAACGCTTTGACTCGGTGAGTTTCGCGGCATTCCGACTTCGATGCCCCGGTTGCCGAAATTCAGTTGCCTTTGAATTTGGGGTGATCCCTCTTAAGCATGTATGCTTCCGCTACTTGTTCTACATCATATTTCTTCCTCAAACGGAGAAACACTTTGACTCGGTGAGTTTCACGGCATTCCGACTTCAATGCCCCGGTTGCCGAAATTCAGTTGCCTTTGAATTTCGGGTGATGGCTCATGAGCATGTATGCTTCCGCTACTTGTTCTACATCATACTTCTTCCTCAAATGGAGAAACGCTTTAACTCGGTGTGTTTCGCGGCATTCCGACTTCGAGTCGCCGGTTGCCGAAATTCAGTTGCCTTTGAATTTCGGGTGATTCCTCTTGAGCATGTATGCTTCCGCTACTTGTTCTACATCAGACTTCTTCCGCAAACGGCAAAACGCTTTGAATGTGTTAGTTTCGCGCCATTCCGACTTCGATGCTCCGCTTACTGAAATTCAATTGCCTTTGAATTTGGGTGATCCCTCTTGAGCATGTATGCTTCCGCTACTTGTTCTACATCAGAAAACTTCCGCAAACGGCGAAACGCTTTGACTCGGTGAGTTTCGCGGCATTCCGACTTCGAGTCCCCGGTTGCCGAAATTCAGTTGCCTTTGAATTTCGGGTGATCCCTCTTGAGCATGTATGCTTCCGCTACTTGTACTACATCAGAATTCTTCCGCAAACTGCCAAACGCTTTGACTCGGTGAGTTTCGCGGCATTCCGACTTCGATGCCCCGGTTGCCGAAATTCAGTTGCCTTTGAATTTTGGGTGATCCCTCTTAAGCATGTATGCTTCCGCTACTTGTTCTACATCATACTTCTTCCTCAAACGGAGAAACGCTTTGACTCGGTGAGTTTCGCGGCTTTCCGACTTCGATGCCCCGGTTGCCGAAATTCAGTTGCCTTTGAATTTCGGGTGATCCCTCTTGAGCATGTATGCTTCCGCTACTTGTTCTACATCATACTTCTTCCTCAAACGGAGAAACGCTTTGACTCGGTGTGTTTCGCGGCATTCCGACTTCGATGCCCCGGTTTCCGAAATTCAGTTGCCTTTGAATTTCGGGTGATCCCTCTTGAGCATGTATGCTTCCGCTACTTGTTCTACATCAGACAACTTCCGCAAACGGCCAAACGCTTTCACTCGGTGAGTTTCGCGGCATTCCGACTTCGATGCCCCGGTTGCCGAAATTCAGTTGCCTTTGAATTTCGGGTGATCCCTCTTGAGCATGTATGCTTCCGCTACTTGTTCTACATCAGACTTCTTCCGCAAACGGCGAAACGCTTTGACTCGGAGAGTTTCGCGCCATTCCGACTTCGATGCCCGGTTGCCGAAATTCAGTTGCCTTTGAATTGGGGTGATCCCTCTTGAGCATGTATGCTTCCGCTACTTGTTCTACATCATACTTCTTCCGCAAACGGCGAAACGCTTTGACTCGGTGAGTTTCGCGGCATTCCGACTTCGATGGCCCGGTTGCCGAAATTCAGTTGGCTTTGAATTTCGGGTGATCCCTCTTGAGCATGTATGCTTCCGCTACTTGTTCTACATCATACTTCTTCCGCAAACGGCGAAACGTTTTGACTCGGTGAGTTTCGCGGCATTCCGACTTCGAGTCGCCGGTTGCCGAAATTCAGTTGCCTTTGAATTTCGGGTGATTCCTCTTGAGCATGTATGCTTCCGCTACTTGTTCTACATCAGACTTCTTCGCAAACGGCCAAACGCTTTGACTCGGTGAGTTTCGCGGCATTCCGACTTCGATGCCCCGGTTGCCGAAATTCAGTTGCCTTTGAATTTCGGGTGATCCCTCTTGCGCATGTTTGCCTCCGCTACTTGTTCTACATCAGACTTCTTCCGCAAACGGCGAAACGCTTTGACTATGTGAGTTTCGCGGCATTCCGACTTCGATGCCCCGGTTGCCGAAATTCAGTTGCCTTTGAATTTCGGGTGATCCCTCTTGAGCATGTATGCTTCCGCTACTTGTTCTACATCAGAAAACTTCCGCAAACGGCGAAACGCTTTGACTCGGTGAGTTTCGCGGCATTCCGACTTCGAGTCCCCGGTTGCCGAAATTCAGTTGCCTTTGAATTTCGGGTGATCCCTCTTGAGCATGTATGCTTCCGCTACTTGTTCTACATCAGACTTCTTCCGCAAACGGCGAAACGCTTTGACTCTGTGAGTTTCGCGGCATTCCGACTTTGAGTCCCCGGTTGCCGAAATTCAGTTGCCTTTGAATTTCGGGTGATCCCTCTTGAGCATGTATGCTTCCGCTACTTGTTCTACATCAGAATTCTTCCGCAAACGGCCAAACGCTTTGACTCGGTGAGTTTCGCGGCATTCCGACTTCGATGCCCCGGTTGCCGAAATTCAGTTGCCTTTGAATTTCGGGTGATCCCTCTTGAGCATGTATGCTTCCGCTACTTGTCCTACATCATACCTCTTCCTCAAACGGAGAAACGCTTTGACTCGGTGAGTTTCGCGGCATTCCGACTTCGATGCCCCGGTTGCCGAAATTCAGTTGCCTTTGAATTTCGGGTGATCCCTCATGAGCATGTATGCTTCCGCTACTTGTTCTACATCATACTTCTTCCTCAAATGGAGAAACGCTTTAACTCGGTGTGTTTCGCGGCATTCCGACTTCGATGCCCCGGTTGCCGAAATTCAGTTGCCTTTGAATTTGGGGTGATCCCTCTTGAGCATGTATGCTTCCGCTACTTGTTCTACATCAGGCTTCTTCCTTAAACGGCGAAACGCTTTGAATGTGTGAGTTTCGCGCCATTCCGACTTCGATGCTCCGCTTACTAAAATTCAATTGCCTTTGAATTTGGGTGATCCCTCTTGAGCATGTATGCTTCCGCTACTTGTTCTACATCAGAAAACTTCCGCAAACGGCGAAACGCTTTGACTCGGTGAGTTTCACGGCATTCCGACTTCGAGTCCCCGGTTGCCGAAATTCAGTTGCCTTTGAATTTCGGGTGATCCCTCTTGAGCATGTATGCTTCCGCTACTTGTCCTACATCAGAATTCTTCCGCAAACGGACAAACGCTTTGACTCGGTGAGTTTCGCGGCATTCCGACTTCGATGCCCCGGTTGCCGAAATTCAGTTGCCTTTGAATTTCGGGTGATCCCTCTTAAGCATGTATGCTTCCGCTACTTGTTCTACATCATACTTCTACCTCAAACGGAGAAACACTTTGACTCGGTGAGTTTCGCGGCATTCCGACTTCGATGCCCGGTTGCCGAAATTCAGTTGCCTTTGAATTTCGGGTGATGGCTCTTGAGCATGTATGCTTCCGCTACTTGTTCTACATCATACTTCTTCCTCAAACGGAGAAACGCTTTGACTCGGTGTGTTTCGCAGCATTCCGACTTCGATGCCCCGGTTGCCGAAATTCAGTTGCCCTTTGAATTTGTGGTGATCCCTCTTGAGCATGTATGCTTCCGCTACTTGTTCTACATCATACTTCTTCCGCAAACGGCCAAACGCTTTGACTCGGTGAGTTTCGCGGCATTCCGACTTCGATGCCCCGGTTGCCGAAATTCAGTTGCCTTTGAATTTCGGGTGATCCCTCTTGCGCATGTATGCTTCCGCTACTTGTTCTACATCAGACTTCGTCCGCAAACGGCGAAACGCTTTGACTATGTGAGTTTTGCGCCATTCTACTTCGATGCCCGGTTGCCGAAATTCAGTTGCCTTTGAATTTTGGGTGATCCCTCTTAAGCATGTATGCTTCCGCTACTTGTTCTACATCAGAAAACTTCCGCAAATGCCGAAACGCTTTGACTCGGTGAGTTTCGCGGCATTCCGACTTCGAAGCCCCGGTTGCCGAAATTCAGTTGCCTTTGAATTTCGGGTGATCCCTCTTGAGCATGTATGCTTCCGCTACTTGTTCTACATCATACTTCTTCCTCAAACGGCGAAATGCTTTGACTCGGTGAGTTTCGCGGCATTCCGACTTCGATGGCCAGGTTGCCGAAATTCAGTTGCCTTTGAATTTCGGGTGATCCCTCTTGAGCATGTATGCTTCCGCTACTTGTTCTACATCAGACAACTTCCGCAAACGGCCAAACGCTTTCACTCGGAGAGTTTCGCGGCATTCCGACTTCGAAGCCCCGGTTGCCGAAATTCAGTTGCCTTTGAATTTCGGGTGATCCCTCTTGAGCATGTATGCTTCCGCTACTTGTTCTACATCATACTTCTTCCGCAAACGGCGAAACGCTTTGACTCGGTGAGTTTCGAGGCATTCCGACTTCGATGCCCCGTTTGCCGAAATTCAGTTGCCTGTGAATTTCGGGTGATCGCTCTTGAGCATGTATGCTTCCGCTACTTGTTCTACATCATACTTCTTCCTCAAACGGCAAAACGCTTTAACTCGGTGTGTTTCGCGGCATTCCGACTTCGATGCCGCCGGTTTCCGAAATTTCAGTTGCCTTTGAATTTGTAGTGATCCCTCTTGCAGGTATGCTTCCGCTACTTGTTCTACATCAGAAAACTTCCGCAAACGGCGAAACGCTTTGACTTCGTGAGTTTCGCGGCATTCCGACTTCGATGCCCCGGTTGCCGAAAGTCAGTTGCCTTTGAATTTCGGGTGATCCCTCTTGAGCATGTATGCTTCCGCTACTTGTTCTACATCATACTTCTTCCTCAACACGGAGAAACCCTTTGGCCTCGGTGAGTTTCACGGCATTCCGAATTCGATGCCCCGGTTTGCCGAAATTCAGGTCCCGCACTTTTGAATTCTGGTGAATCCCATCTTGAGCATGTAATGCGTCCGCTACTTGTTCTACATCAGACTTTGTCTTGCGCGAAACTCACCGAGTCAAAACGTTTCGCCGTTTGCGAAAGTTGTATGATGTAGAACAAGTAGCGGAAGCATACATGCTCAAGATGGATCACCACAAATTCAAAGGCAACTGAATTTCGGCAACCGTGGAATCGAAGTCGGAATGCCGCGAAACTCACCGAGTCAAAGCGTTTCGCCGTTTGCTGAAGAAGTCTGATGTAGAACAAGTAGCGGAAGCATACATGCTCAAGAGGGATCACCCGAAATTCAAAGGCAACTGAATTTCGGCAACCGGGGCATCGAAGTCGGAATGCCGCGAAACTCACCGAGTCAAAGCGTTTCGCCGTTTGCGGAAGTTGTCTGATGTAGAACAAGTAGCGGAAGCATACATGCTCAAGAGGGATCACCAGAAATTCAAAGGCAACTGAATTTCGGCAACCAGGGCATCGAAGTCGGAATGCCGCGAAACTCACCGAGTCAAAGCGTTTCGCCTTTTGAGGAAGAAGTATGATGTAGAACAAGTAGCGGAAGCATACATGCTCAAGAGGGATCACCCGAAATTCAAAGGCAACTGAATTTCGGCAACCGGGGCATCGAAGTCGGAATGCCGCGAAACTCACCGAGTCAAAGCGTTTCTCCGTTTGAGGAAGAAGTATGATGTAGAACAAGTAGCGGAAGCATACATGCTCAAGAGGGATCACCCGAAATTCAAAGGCAACTGAATTTCGGCAACCGGGGCATCGAAGTCGGAATGCCGCGAAACTCACCGAGTCAAAGCGTTTCGCCGTTTGCGGAAGAAGTATGATGTAGAACAAGTAGCGGAAGCATACATGCTCAAGAGGGATCACCCGAAATTCAAAGGCAACTGAATTTCGGCAACCGGGGCATCGAAGTCGGAATGCCGCGAAACTCACCGAGTCAAAGCGTTTCGCCGTTTGCGGAAGAAGTCTGATGTAGAACAAGTAGCGGAAGCATACATGCTCAAGAGGGATCACCACAAATTCAAAGGCAACTGAATTTCGGCAACCGGGGCATCGAAGTCGGAATGCCGCGAAACTCACCGAGTCAAAGCGTTTCACCGTTTGCGGAAGTTGTCTGATGTAGAACAAGTAGCGGAAGCATACATGCTCAAGAGGGATCACCACAAATTCAAAGGCAACTGAATTTCGGCAACCGGGGCATCGAAGTCGGAATGCCGCGAAACTCACCGAGTCAAAGCGTTTCGCCGTTTGAGGAAGAAGTATGATGTAGAACAAGTAGCGGAAGCATACATGCTCAAGAGGGATCACCCGAAATTCAAAGGCAACTGAATTTCGGCAACCGGGGCATCGAAGTCGGAATGCCGCGAAACTCACCGAGTCAAAGCGTTTCGCCGTTTGCGGAAGAAGTCTGATGTAGAACAAGTAGCGGAAGCATACATGCTCAAGAGGGATCACCCGAAATTCAAAGGCAACTGAATTTCGGCAACCGGGGCATCGAAGTCGGAATGCCGCGAAACTCACCGAGTCAAAGCGTTTCGCCGTTTGAGGAAGAAGTATGATGTAGAACAAGTAGCGGAAGCATACATGCTCAAGAGGGATCACCCGAAATTCAAAGGCAACTGAATTTCGGCAACCGGGGCATCGAAGTCGGAATGCCGCGAAACTCACCGAGTCAAAGCGTTTCGCCGTTTGCGGAAGAAGTCTGATGTAGAACAAGTAGCGGAAGCATACATGCTCAAGAGGGATCACCACAAATTCAAAGGCAACTGAATTTCGGCAACCGGGGCATCGAAGTCGGAATGCCGCGAAACTCACCGAGTCAAAGCGTTTCGCCGTTTGCGGAAGAAGTCTGATGTAGAACAAGTAGCGGAAGCATACATGCTCAAGAGGGATCACCACAAATTCAAAGGCAACTGAATTTCGGCAACCGGGGCATCGAAGTCGGAATGCCGCGAAACTCACCGAGTCAAAGCGTTTCGCCGTTTGCGGAAGAAGTCTGATGTAGAACAAGTAGCGGAAGCATACATGCTCAAGAGGGATCACCCGAAATTCAAAGGCAACTGAATTTCGGCAACCGGGGCATCGAAGTCGGAATGCCGCGAAACTCACCGAGTCAAAGCGTTTCGCCGTTTGCGGAAGAAGTCTGATGTAGAACAAGTAGCGGAAGCATACATGCTCAAGAGGGATCACCCGAAATTCAAAGGCAACTGAATTTCGGCAACCAGGGCATCGAAGTCGGAATGCCGCGAAACTCACCGAGTCAAAGCGTTTCACGGTTTGCGGAAGTTGTCTGATATAGAACAAGTAGCGGAAGCTTACATGCTCAAGAGGGATCACCCGAAATTCAAAGGCAACTGAATTTCGGCAACCGGGCATCGAAGTCGGAATGCCGCGAAACTCACCGAGTCAAAGCGTTTCGCCGTTTGCGGAAGAAGTCTGATGTAGAACAAGTAGCGGAAGCTTACATGCTCAAGAAGGATCACCCGAAATTCAATGGCAACTGAATTTCGGCAAACGGGGCATCGAAGTCCGAATGCCGCGAAACTCACCGTGTCAAAGCGTTTCGCCGTTTGCGGAAGAAGTCTGATGTAGAACAAGTAGCGGAAGCATACATGCTCAAGAGGGATCACCCGAAATTCAAAGGCAACTGAATTTCGGCAACCGGGCATCGAAGTCGGAATGCCGCGAAACTCACCGAGTCAAAGCGTTTCGCCGTTTGCGGAAGAAGTATGATGTAGAACAAGTAGCAGAAGCATACATGCTCAAGAGGGATCACCCGAAATTCAAAGGCAACTGAATTTCGGCAACCGGGGCATCGAAGTCGGAATGCCGCGAAACTCACCGAGTCAAAGCATTGCGCCGTTTGCGGAAGAAGTCTGATGTAGAACAAGTAGCGGAAGCATACATGCTCAAGAGGGATCACCCAAATTCAAAGGCAACTGAATTTCGGCAACCGGGGCATCGAAGTCGGAATGCCGCGAAACTCACCGAGTCAAAGCGTTTCGCCGTTTGCGGAAGAAGTATGATGTAGAACAAGTAGCGGAAGCATACATGCTCAAGAGGGATCACCCGAAATTCAAAGGCAACTGAATTTCGGCAACCGGGGCATCGAAGTCGGAATGCCGCGAAACTCACCGAGTCAAAGCGTTTCGCCGTTTGCGGAAGAAGTCTGATGTAGAACAAGTAGCGGAAGCATACATGCTCAAGAGGGATCACCCGAAATTCAAAGGCAACTGAATTTCGGCAACCGGGGCATCGAAGTCGGAATGCCGCGAAACTCACCGAGTCAAAGCGTTTCGCCGTTTGCGGAAGAAGTCTGATGTAGAACAAGTAGCGGAAGCATACATGCTCAAGAGGGATCACCCGAAATTCAAAGGCAACTGAATTTCGGCAACCGGGGCATCGAAGTCGGAATGCCGCGAAACTCACCGAGTCAAAGCGTTTCGCCGTTTGCGGAAGAAGTCTGATGTAGAACAAGTAGCGGAAGCATACATGCTCAAGAGGGATCACCCCAATTCAAAGGCAACTGAATTTCGGCAACCGGGGCATCGAAGTCGGAATGCCGCGAAACTCACCGAGTCAAAGCGTTTCGCCGTTTGCGGAAGAAGTCTGATGTAGAACAAGTAGCGGAAGCATACATGCTCAAGAGGGATCACCCGAAATTCAAAGGCAACTGAATTTCGGCAACCGGGGCATCGAAGTCGGAATGCCGCGAAACTCACCGAGTCAAAGCGTTTGGCCGTTTGCGGAAGAAGTCTGATGGAGGACAAGTAGCGGAAGCATACATGCTCAAGAGGGATCCCCCGATATTCAAAGGGAACGGAATTTCAGCAACCGGGGCATCGAAGTCGGAATGCCGCGAAACTCAGCGAGTCGAAGCGTTTCGCCGTTTGCGGTAGAAGTCTGATGGAGGACAAGTAGCGGAAGCATACATGCTCAAGAGGGATCACCCGAAATTCAAAGGCAACTGAATTTCGGCAACCGGGGCATCGAAGTCGGAATGCCGCGAAACTCACCGAGTCAAAGCGTTTCTCCGTTTGCGGAAGAAGTATGACGTAGAAAAGTAGCGGAAGCATACATGCTCAAGAGGGATCACCCGAAATTCAAAGGCAACTGAATTTCGGCAACCGGGGCATCGAAGTCGGAATGCCGCGAAACTCACCGAGTCAAAGCGTTTGGCCGTTTGCGGAAGAAGTCTGATGTAGGACAAGTAGCGGAAGCATACATGCTCAAGAGGGATCACCCGAAATTCAAAGGCAACTGAATTTCGGCAACCGGGGCATCGAAGTCGGAATGCCGCGAAACTCACCGAGTCAAAGCGTTTCGCCGTTTGCGGAAGAAGTATGATGTAGAACAAGTAGCGGAAGCATACATGCTCAAGAGGGATCACCCGAAATTCAAAGGCAACTGAATTTCGGCAACCGGGGCATCGAAGTCGGAATGCCGCGAAACTCACCGAGTCAAAGCGTTTCGCCGTTTGCGGAAGAAGTCTGATGTAGAACAAGTAGCGGAAGCATACATGCTCAAGAGGGATCACCCGAAATTCAAAGGCAACTCAATTTCGGCAACCGGGGCATCGAAGTCGTAATGCCGCGAAACTCACCCAGTCAATGCGTTTCGCCGTTTGCGGAAGAAGTATGATGTAGAACAAGTAGCAGAAGCATACATGCTCAAGAGGGATCACTCGAAATTCAAAGGCAACTAAATTTCGGCAACCGGGGCAACGAAGTCGGAATGCCGCGAAACTCACCGAGTCAAAGCGTTTCACCTTTTGAGGAAGAAGTATGATGTAGAACAAGTAGCGGAAGCATACATGCTCAAGAGGGATCACCCGAAATTCAAAGGCAACTGAATTTCGGCAACTGGGGCATAGAAGTCGGAATGCCGCGAAACTCACCGAGTCAAAGCGTTTCCCTTTTTGAGGAAGAAGTATGATGTAGAACAAGTTGCGGAAGCATACATGCTCAAGAGGGATCACCCGATATTCAAAGGCAACTGAATTTCGGCAACCGGGGCATCGAAGTCGGAATGCCGCGAAACTCACCGAGTCAAAGCGTTTCGCCGTTTGCGGAAGAAGTCTGATGTAGAACAAGTAGCGGAAGCATACATGCTCAAGAGGGATCACCCAAATTCAAAGGCAACTGAATTTCGGCAACCGGGGCATCGAAGTCGGAATGCCGCGAAACTCACCGAGTCAAAGCGTTTCGCCGTTTGCGGAAGAAGTCTGATGTAGAACAAGTAGCGGAAGCATACATGCTCAAGAGGGATCACCCGAAATTCAAAGGCAACTGAATTTCGGCAACCGGGGCATCGAAGTCGGAATGCCGCGCAACTCACCGAGTCAAAGCGTTTCACGTTTGCGGAAGAAGTATGATGTAGAACAAGTAGCGGAAGCATACATGCTCAAGAGGGATCACCCGAAATTCAAAGGCAACTGAATTTCGGCAACCGGGGCATCGAAGTCGGAATGCCGCGAAACTCACCGAGTCAAAGCGTTTCGTCTTTTGCGGAAGAAGTCTGATGTAGGACAAGTAGCGGAAGCATACATGCTCAAGAGGGATCACCCGAAATTCAAAGGAAACTGAATTTCGGCAACCGGGGCATCGAAGTTGGAATGCCGCGAAACTCACCGAGTCAAAGCGTTTCGCCGTTTGCGGAAGAATTATGATGTAGAACAAGTAGCGGAAGCATACATGCTCAAGAGGGATCACCCCAATTCAAAGGCAACTGAATTTCGGCAACCGGGGCATCGAAATCGGAATGGCGCGAAACACTTTGAGTCAAAGCGTTTCGTCATTTGAGGAAGAAGTATGATGTAGAACAAGTAGCGGAAGCATACATGCTCAAGAAGGATCACCCGAAATTCAAAGGCAACTGAATTTCGGCAACCGGGCATCGAAGTCGGAATGCCGCGAAACTCACCGAGTCAAAGCGTTTCGCCGTTTGCGGAAGAAGTCTGATGTAGAACAAGTAGCGGAAGCATACATGCTCAAGAGGGATCACCCGAAATTCAAAGGCAACTGAATTTCGGCAACCGGGGCATCGAAGTCGGAATGCCGCGAAACTCACCGAGTCAAAGCGTTTCGCCGTTTGCGGAAGAAGTCTGATGTAGAACAAGTAGCGGAAGCATACATGCTCAAGAGGGATCACCCGAAATTCAAAGGCAACTGAATTTCGGCAACCGGGCATCGAAGTCGGAATGCCGCGAAACTCACCGAGTCAAAGCGTTTCGCCGTTTGCGGAAGAAGTCTGATGTAGAACAAGTATCGGAAGCATACATGCTCAAGAGGGATCACACCGAAATTCAAAGGCAACTGAATTTCGGCAACCAGGGCATCGATATCGGAATGCCGCGAAACTCACCGAGTGAAAGCGTTTCGCCGTTTGCGGAAGAAGTCTGATGTAGAACAAGTAGAGGAAGCATACATGCTCAAGAGGGATCACCCGAAATTCAAAGGCAACTGAATTTCGGCAACCGGGGCATCGAAGTCGGAATGCCGCGAAACTCACCGAGTCAAAGCTATTCGCCGTTTGCGGAAGAAGTATGATGATAGGAACAAGGTAGCGGAAGCATACATTTGCTGCAAGAATGGGATCACCCGAAATTCAAAGGGAACTGAATTTCGGCAACCGTGGAATCAAAGTCGGAATGCCGCGAAACTCACAGAGTCAAAGCGTTTCGCTGTTTGCTGTATAAACACTGATGTAGGACGAAGTAGCAGGAGCATACATGCTCAAGGATTATCACCCGAAATTCAAAGGGCAACTGAAATTCAGCAACCGGGGCATCGAAAATGGAATGCCGCGAAACTCACTCGAACAAAAGCGTTTCCCCGTTTGAGGAAGAAGTATGATGTAGAACAAGTAGCGGAAGCATACATGCTCAAGAGGGATCACCCGAAATTCAAAGGCAACTGAATTTCGGCAACCGGGGCATCGAAGTCGGAATGCCGCGAAACTCACCGAGTCAAAGCGTTTCCCCTTTTGCGGAAGAAGTCTGATGTAGAACAAGTAGCAGAAGCATACATGCTCAAGAGGGATCACCCGAAATTCAAAGGCAACTGAATTTCGGCAACCGGGGCATCGAAGTCGGAATGCCGCGAAACTCACCGAGTCAAAGCGTTTCGCCGTTTGCGGAAGAAGTCTGATGTAGAACAAGTAGCAGAAGCATACATGCTCAAGAGGGATCACCAGAAATTCTAAGGCAACTGCATTTCGGCAGACCGGAGCTTTGAAATTGGAATTCCTGCGAAACTCACCGAGTCAAAGCGTTTCGCCGATTTGTGGTAAGAAGTCGATGATGTAGGAACAAGTAGCAGAAGAATCCAAGCTCAACTGGACCACCCAGGAAATTCCAAAAGGCAAACTGTAATTGTCGGCAAAAACTGGGGCATAGAAAGTCGAAATGCCGCGAAATTCAACCGAGTCAAAGCGTTTCCCCGTTTGCGGACAGAGAAGTCCTGAAGTAAAACAAGTAGCCGAAGCATACATGCCAAAGAGGAGGATCACCAGAAATTCAAAGGCAACTGATTCTTCGGCAAAGGGGGAATCGAAGTCGGAGAATGCCAGTGAAAATTCACCAAGTCAAAGCGTTTATCCCTTCGCCGTTTGCGGAAGAAACTGATGTAGAACCAGTAGCAGAAGCATACATGCTCAAGAGGGGTTCCACCCGAAATTCACAAGCAACTGAATTTCACAGTCAACCGTGGAATCGACAGTTCGGAATGCAGCGAAACATCAACGAGTCAATGCGTTTCCTTCCCCCTCACCGTTTGCGGAAGAAGTCAGATGTAGAACCAAGTACCCACAGAAGCATACATGCACAAAGAGGGATCACCCGACAATTCCAAAGGCAAACTGCGATTTTTGGCAAACGGGGAATCGAAGTCGGCATGCCGTGAAAATTCACCGAGTTGAAGCCGTTTCCCCCGTTTGCCGGAAGAAAACAAGTTTGATGTAGAGCCAGTAGCAGAAGCATACATGCTCAAGAGGGTGTCCGACCCTAAAGTTCAAAGGCAACTGAATTTCGGCAACCGGGAATTCGAAGTCTGAATGCCGTGAAACTCACCGCGTCAATGGCGTTTCCCCGATTTAGCGGAAGAAGTCTAGATGTAAGAACAAGTAGCCGCAGCATACATGCTCCAGAGGTATCACCCGAAAAGTCAATAGGCAACTGATTTTTGACAAACGGGGAATCGAAGGTCGGAATACCCGGGCGAAATATCTCACAAAGTCAAAGCGATTCCCCCGTTTCTGTCGGAAGAAGACTGATGTAGAAACAAGTATCAGAACGCTTACATGCTCAAAGGAGGGTTCACCCGAAAATACAAAGGCAACTGATATTACGCAAACCGGGGCATACGAAGTACGGAATGCTGGCAAACTCACCTAGTCCAAAGCCGTTACGCCATTTGACATAAGCAGTCTGATTGATAAGAAGGAGCAGAACAATACTTGCTTACCAGATGATTTTCACCAGAAATTCAAAGGCAACTGAATTTCGGCAAAATCGGGGAATCGAGAAGTCGGAATGCCTCGCAACTCCACACGAGTCCAAAGCGTTTCCCCCGTTTGCGGAAGAAGTCTGATAGTAGAACAAGTAGCCGAAGCATACATGCACAAGAGGGATCACCCAAAATTCAAAGGCAACTGATATTCGCAAATGGGGAATCGAAGTCGGAATGCCGCGAAAATTCACTCGAGTCAAAGCGTTACCTCCCCGTTTTGCCGTGAAGAAGGTCTTGATGTAGAGCCAGTAAGCAGAAAGCATAACAATGCTTAAGAAAGGGTTCCACTACCGAAAATTCAAGGGCACCTGAATCTTCGGCAACCGGTGAATCGAAGTCGGAATGCCGCGAAACTTCAACGAAGTCAATGCGTTTCCCCGTTTGCACGGAAGAAGTCTGATGTAGAACAAGTCGTAAAAGCAAACATGCTCAAGAGGGATCACCCGAAATTCAAAAGGGAATTTGAATTTCGGCAACCCGGGCAATGAAGTCGGAATGCCTGGGAACTCACCTAGTCAAAGCGCGTTTCGCCATTTTGCAGATAGAAGTCTGATTTAGAAGAAGTAGCAGAAAGCATGCATGCTCAAGAGAAGATCAACCAGAAATTCAAAGAGAACTGAATTTCGGCAGCCAGTGCAATTGAAATTGGAAATCCACGAAACTCACTACGAGTCAAAGCATTTTACGCCGTTTGTGGAAGAAGTCTGATGTAGAACAAGTAGCCAGAAGCATACAAAGCTCAAGTGGGATCACCAGAAATACTAAAGGCAACTGTTTTCGGCAAATGGGAATCGAGATGTCGGCATGCCGCGAAATTCCACCGATGTCAAAGCGTTTCCCCGTTTTGCGGAAGAAGACCAGTTGTAGAGCCAGTAGCAGAAGCATACATGCTTAAGAGGGATCAACCGAAATTCAAAGGCAACTAAAAAAAAAAAGAATTTCGGCAAACCGGGAATCGAAGTCGGACTGCCGCGAAATACTCACCGAGTCAATGAGTTCCGCCCTCCCCTGATTTGCCGGAAGAATTCTGATCAGTAGAAAACAAAAACAAGTAGCCGAAGCATACATGCTCAAGAGGGATCACACCGGAAATTCAAAGGCAAACATTGCTTTTTTTAGCAAACGGGTAATCGAAGTCGGAATGCCACGAAATTCACTCGTGTCAAAGCGTTTCCCCGTTTGCGTAAGAAGTCTGATGTAGAACAAGTAGCATAAGCATCAAAGCTCAAGAGGGGATCACCTATAAATTCAAAGGCAACTGCATTTCGGCAACCGGGGCAGCGAAGTCGAAATGCCGCGAAATTCCACCGAGTCAAAAGGCGTTTCCGCCGTTTCCGGACAGAAGTCTGATGTAGAACAAGTAGCCGAAGCATACATGCTCAAGACGATCACCAAAATATCAAAGCCATCTGATCTTTCAGCAACACGGGGAACCGAAGTCGGAATTGCCGCGAAATTCACTACGATTCAAAGCGTTACCCCGTTTGCGGAAGAAGTCTGATGTAGAACAAGTAGTAGAAGCATACATGCTCAAGAGGGGTCCACCCGAAATTCAAAGAGAACTGAGATACGGCAACCGAGGGGCATCGAAGTCGTAAGTTACTGGGAAACTCACCTAGTCAAAAGCGTTTCAGCCATTTGCAGAAGAAGTCTGATGTAGAACAAGGAGCAGCAAGCCCATACATGCTCAAAAGGGATCACCAAAAATTCAAAGGGAACGGAATTTCGGCAGTACCGGGTTATTGAAATTATAGGAATGCCGTGCAAGTCTACCGGACTCCAAGCGTTTCGCCGTTTGTGGAAGAAGTCTCATGTATGAACAAGTAGCAGAAGCATCCAAGCTCTAGTGGGATCACCAGAAATTCAAGAGGCAACTGAATTTACGCGAAACGAGATCCAACGAAGTTCGAATGCCTGCGAAATTCACCGAGTCAAAGCGTTTCCATACCGTTTGCGCGGAAGAAGTCTGATAGTAGAACAAGTAGCTGAAGCATACATGCTCAAGAGGGATCACCAGAAATTCAAAGGCAACTGAATTTCGGCAAACGGGAATCGAAAGGTCGAAATGCCAGCGAAATTCACCGAGTCAAAGCGTATTCCCCCCCCGTTTGCGGAAGGAGTCTGATGTAGATCAAAGTAGCCGAAGCATACAATGCGAAGAGGGATCACCAGAAATTCAAAGGCAACTGATTTTCCGGCAAACGGAGAAATCGAAGGTCGGAAAGTACCGCGAAATTCACCGAGTGAAAGCGTTTTCCCTTCCCCGTTTGCGGAATGAATTTCAGAATGTAGAACAAGAAAGCAGAAGTCATCCATGCTCAAGAGGGATCACACATAAATTCAAAGGCAACTGATTTTCCGCAACCGGGGCATCCAAGTCGGAATGACGCGCAAAATTTCACCGAGTCAAAGCGTTTCCAACCGTTTTGGCGGAACAAAAGTATGAATGTAAAAATAATTTAGAAAAAAAAAATAAATTGAACAAGTAGCAGAAGCATACATGCTCCAAGAGCGGTTACTCGAAATTCAAAAGGCCAACTTATATCGGCAAACGGGAGAATCGAAGTCGGAATGCCGCGAAATTCAACGAGTCAAAAGCGTTTCCTTCCCCGTTTGCGGAAGAAGTCTGATGAAGAACAATTAGTCGAAACATACAGGATCAAGAGGGGTGACCCGAAATTCAAAGGCGAACTGAAATTTTCGTCACACCGGGGCATTCGAAGTCGGAATGACCGCGAAATTCAACCGAGTCAAAAGAACGTTTCCCCCAGTTTGCGGAAGAAGTACGAATTAAGAACAAGTAGCAGAAGCATACATAGCTCAAGAGGGGTGACCCGAAATTCAAAGGCAAACTGAAGATTCGGCAAACGGGGAATTGATGTCGGAATGCCGCGAAAAACTCACCCAGTCATAGCGGTTCCTCCCCGTTTTTGCAGAAAGAAGTCCAAATGATATAACAAGTAGCAGAAAGCCATACATGCTCAAGAGGGATCACCCGAAATTTCCAAAGGGAACCTGAATTTCAGCAACCAAGGGCATCGAAGTCGAGAATGCCGCAAACGAAACTCACCCAGCTAAAGCGTTGTCGACCATTTGCAGAAGAAGTCCTGATTTAGAAGAAGTAGCAGAAGCCTACATGCTCAAGAGGGATCACCAATAATTCAAAGGGAAACTGAATTTCGTCAAACCTGGGGCATTGAAAATTGGAATTCGCGAAATTCACCGCAGTCCAAGCGTTTCGCCGTTTGTGGAAGAAGTCCGATGTAGAACAAGTACAGCAGAAGCATCAAAGCTCAAATGTGATTCACTCACAAAATCAAAGGCAACTGACAATTTTCCGGCAACCGGGGCATCGAAGTCGAAATGCCGCGAAATTTCACCGAGTCAAAAGAGCGTTTCCCCATTTGCGTGCGGAATGACAAGACTGATGTAGAACAAAGTAGCCGAAGCATACATGCTCAAGAATGGATGACACAGCAGATCAAAGGCAACGGATTTTCGGCAAACGGGTGAATCGAAGTCAGGAATGCCCCGCGAAACTCACCGAGTCAAAGCCTTTGCCCTGTTTGGTAAGTAGTAATTTATCTGCCGTTTGCGGAAGAAGTATGATGTAGAACAAAGTAGCCGCAGCATACATTCTCAAGAGGGATCACCAGAAATTTAAAGGCAACTAGATTTTCCGAAACAAACACGGAGGAATCGAAAGTCGGAAAACGCCACGAAACTCACCGAGTCAAAAGCGTTTCCCACCCGTTTGCGGAAGAAGTCTGATGTAGAACAAAGTAGCAGAAGCATACATGCTCAAGAAGGGTCACCCAAAATTCAAAAGGCAACTGAAATATTCGGCAATCGTGGCATCGAAGTCGAGAATGCCGCGAAACTCACCCAGTCAATAAGCAGTTTCGGCGATTTATGCAGAAGAAGTCTGATTTAGAAGAAGGAGCTGACGCATACATGCTCAAGAGGGATCACACCAGAAATTCAAAGGGAACCGAATTTCGGCAAGCTCAGAGGCATCGAAGTCGAAATGCCGCGAAATTCACCGAGTTCCAAATCGTTTCCCCGTTTTGCGGAAGAAGTCCTTATGTAGATCAAAGTAGCCCCGACAGCATACATGCTGCTCAAGACGGATCCACCAAGAAATTCAAAGGCAACTGATTTTCGGCAAACGGTGGAATCGAA